>CM023943.1:1428425-1475561 GCA_013407115.1 Glycine latifolia
ATTGAGGAATCAGATTACCTTGTCAGCAAAAAACACATCTTCATTTCGTTGACTGTGATCACTGATCACTAGCACTGTGGTTTGATGAATGACTGATGACTGGTTGTGCAACATCTTGGGCTACAATTTGATCAGATGATGTTCCTAACTTGATTTAGATTATATATATATATGTCAAAGAGAGAAAGATATATTGGCCATTTAATTTTATCTCACAATCTAGTGGGGTGGTATTCTTCTGAAGAGCTTAATGAAGCATTGTTCGCTGAAACTGCACTTTTTGGTGAAATTTCCAATCACAGGTCTCACAATTTTTCATCCTTGCCTAATCTGCAAAATCGTCCAGAACAAAATGTGAACCCAAAGACACAATGTCTGTCCACTTCTATGTCACAATTATTAAATGACTCTCACTTGTTGAAACAACAGCAGCTTTGGATTCTTGCCTGTGATGGCTGTGTGATCAAGGTTGTGACATGATACATCATTTGTCATAATTTTGTGCAGGATGCTGAATATCTAGAGTCACTACGAGCTGATAAACAAAAGGAATTGAGTTCTCTCAATAAAGCTGAAAGCCATTCCTCAAACGAACAAGAGTCATGCAAAAAAATACTTGAAGAAAAGGTAACACAGTTGCTCAGTTTGTGACTTGTTGACATTGTTCCTGCTGTTAGTTGTGATAATGAATATGATTTTGTTCCTGCTGTTAGTTGTAATATGAATATGAAGTGTAACCCTTCATCCATGGATGGTCAATATTACAGTTAATTAAAGGTTGCATGACTTTAACTCCAGATATTTGTTTTTCCATGTAAGATTGAATGGTCAATAACTCACAAATAGCTCCTTTCTCCACTCACAAAAAAATAGTGCTTGTGCTTGACGTGCCCCTACATATGTGTTTGTGTGCATGGGTAGTTATTCTAAGTTTGTATGGTTTTCCTATATTTGTAAATGGTGGTGATTCTTAAATATATCATTATTATAAACTATATAAATACAAATCCATTATTAGATGTGGCTAGAGGCAAGCACCACTGAATTGTGTGTGCCTTGTGATTGCAGGAATTGAGGAAAATGCTTGACAAGAAAGAAGTTAGGCTTTCCAAAGAGCCACCGTTATCTGATGAAGTAATTACTATCGTTGTTCGAATGCCAAATGGTGGTCGTTCTGAACGTTGCTTTCTCAAAACTGACAAACTAGAGGTAAAATTAGCGTTAGACTATGATGAAAATTAAATTCTGGATTATATTAAGCTTAAAGGAATGAAGCTCAGCTCCTTACAGCATAAATAAGAAATCTCTGTTGAAGCAGAGAATACCGCCCCGAAACATAGAAACAAAAACAGGAAAGATAAACCAGAATAACTCATGAAGAAAGTAGGAACGAGCAGGCCCCTAATGATTAACTAATGGAGAGCTCATTTTATTTTTTTCTTTTTATTTCCTTTTCTTAGAAGTGCTTCTAAAGAAGCTTACGCAAACAGACCATTAGTATACATTTCCCAAGCCAACGACACATCCATTACAAAAAAGTGCTCATATATCCTCCAAAACGTTCTAGCCACCCTCCCCTTTGTGGTTTCCTTCATCATTACATCACAATTCTCCAATTCTCTTCCCCCATTCTCCTCTTGCCAGCAGCCCATTATGTTCAGCATTTCCGTTCATTTCCAACGGATTTCTCCACTTCCTGATTCCCTTTCATTAAATTTCCATCCTTTTCCCTTTTATCTGTTCTTCTTTCATACAGCAACAGACATTTGCTTCCATTAACCCCATTTTTCTGTTTTGTCTCTCCTGTTTGGAGAATTGAGACATTGTTTCCTACAATTGAATTCATTTTTAATACCAGATGAAATCAAATTCTTTGTAAGTTCTGTATTTAAATTAGCATACTTTTTTAAAGTTTATTTTTGAATTATCAATTTTGTCTCACAAGAATCTAGAGGAAAATAATTTCTCACTTCAGTTTAAGTCATTTCTTTCAAAAAATTAAACAAGTCTTTTCTATCTTTCCCTTATTTACTTCATGAATGCATACCTATGAAATAGGCATGAAAACATTTTGAGGTGTAATATGTCTATATTACATTACTGTGAAAGTTGGCATACTTGGCTAACGAATTGTCATTTTGTTACCTTGGTAGCTTCTTTTTGATTTCATAGACATTTGTGGAGCACAGAAGCCTGGAACCTATAGACTTGTGAGTGTCTCTTTCCTATCCACTTGATTTTTGGATTGAACCTTTATGTTATTTGACTACTATGGCATGATTTATGTCATGCCTTTTGAACACACTATCTGACATACTCTTTTGAACACACTCCCTCTTATTGATTGAAATTTATTGGAAATCACAAAATTTTGTAGGTTCCACATCTTATTTAATGAATCTTTCTCATGATTTTGTAATTTTCAATAGATTTTAGCCAATAAGAAAGTGTTGGAAGCATGTTTAGAAAGTGTGTTGCTAGCACTCCTCTTTTTGTCAATAGTGTAACTAAAGGTGTTTAACTTCATGCTTATAGTATATGATTTAAACAACTTTCTCAGTGACTATTGTTTCTTGATGCATGTCATGAATTATGCTCGTTCCAATTGATGTGTAACTAATATTTGGGAATGCATTAAACTTATAGTAGTTTGATAATATTTAAAGCATGTTAATGTGGCATGACCATATCAGAATATATTGGTTTTCATACTACTATCTATTCTATGTGGTCCATTAAATACATTGATTATATATTCTAACAGCATATCCTAAAACTAATTTAGTGATTGTTATGGTTTTTTATGAAAACTGACAAAGGCATAGATGATGGCACTTAGTTTTTTTATCCTTGGGTTTAAGTATGTAATGCATTTCCATCGGATACAATTTTTGTAGTATGGGGACAATTATCTTGATCATTAATTATATTTAACCATCATATGATCCGCTGTCATTGCTCCATTATTTTAACAGGTAAAGTCATACCCGCGTCATGCCTATAGTATTAACGATTGCTCGTCAACCTTCAATGAAGTAGGCCTTAGCAAAAACAACGAAGCTTTGTTTCTAGAGTTGATTTAGATTCACCTATTTTCCTTGTAGTATCTTGATGTTTTTTTTTTTGCTGACTTTTTAGTATTTTGATCTGTACAATATAGATTTGGACCCCAAAAAAACTTTTGAGACGGTTGATAAAAAGAAAAAAGAAAAGTGGACCATTGATATTCATTGAAGACAATGGAGGACATCTTTTTGTCAACAGATCTTATTACTTGTCAAGTATTATATTTTGAAATGAAAGAATTGACTATTAGACAAACATACATGATCATTTGATCGAGCTCATTTTTTTTATTTCTTAAATTTATTAAGTTGAAGCTTTAGGGATTATAACAAGATAATTAATCTCACTTCATAACCACTTGAAAAACAACCCAAGTGAATGAGTTGTGATTTTGTTGGAACCAAATACATAAAAGGGTTCAAATTTCACTAAGATTGTGTTTGGTTTGACGATGAATCAAGTTCGCCAAAACTTCCTTTCACATAAATCATGTCCAATGTGTTTTGGAACATGTGATTCATGTAAAACAAACATACTAAGTGTAGTAAGGATAACAAAGGCAATTGAAATTTACGGACTACTAACAGTGTGTTTTATGTGTAGCAACATAATTATGTTACAAAAACGTTGCTTTTATCGAGCTTACAACTAACTATTTCATATACTTAATGTCCATTACATGGTTTTCGAACTAAGCGTCCAATCATTTTTGCACCAAGCATCCAACTTGTTTCTTTAACAAAAGTGTTCAAAGTTTGTTTTTATACACGCTCTAATATTTAACATGGATTTTGCTATATAATAAGGATTTGAAATTAAAGATAATTAAAGTTGTAGGGCAAGGATAACCGCTACATGTGCATTAGATGGTTGTTGTTAGCAAATTCATGCCTCCGCTACACCAGAAGTGAAAACATATATATTAAGACATATAATCTTGTGCATTCACGCATAATATCAAAGAACTCGAATTCCACATCTTGTATTGCAGCAAAGTTAAAAAAGTAAGTTAAAGGATGAATCAAATATGTGTTATGCAAGTATGAGACAATAATTTTTAAATAATTACAACATATAACATAATTATGTTCTTTCAAAGCATGTAAAAAAGTAACACATCATTGACAAAAAGTAAATGCGTGTTTTTTATTTTTTACATTTATTTATTGGTTAATACACTAAGTTAATTAGCCCTTATAGTTATCGGTTAGCTGTTAGCACGAGTCCAACATATTCAGAGGTTGGGCCCCACATCACAAAGTTACACTATAAATGAAATTGTGGCTAGCGCGCATAACCATAACAAATACTACACACTTCCACCACACAAAGTCACAAATACTTTCAGATTGACCGAGCAAAGGATGGTGATGCTAAAAATGCCTCAGACTTCATGTAAGCCACTGGAGCACCAATGTCTCGTCTAGAAATTACTGGTATTCCCCCACTCTTCCTTTACTCTCTCTCAAAGCACCTTTAATGTTGGATATTGGGAAACGATCTTCAGCTATTCTCCTTCCCCATATCCATCACTAAAGGGAGGTGTGAAGATCTCCACATAGATATCTAATTTTTTTCCAAAAATCTTGAAGATCTGTACGTTTTTTTTAAAAATGATTTTTAATGTTGTAACAGATAACTAAAATGAACGAGGAGCAATAATCCACAACCCAACCAACCATGGTAGTGAAAAAAACGGAAAAAAGAAGAGGAACAAAACATACCTTGAGGAAGCGGAGGGGAAGGGGTAGAGGATAGAAAAAAAAAAAGAAAGGGAGGAGAGCGTGTCTGAACGAAGGGGGAAGGGGAAAAAAATAAAAAGGGGAGGGAAAGGATCTAGAAAGGAAGGCAAGGGAGAGAGAAAAAAAAAAAAAGAAAGGAGAGGGGAGCGTATTTGAACAAAGGGAAAATGGGAAAAAATAAAAGAAGGAGGGAAAGGAAAGGGTATGAAAAGAGAGGGAAGGGAGAGAAAAAAAAATCAGGGGGAAGGAAAAGGGGAGGGAAGGGAAAGAAAAAAAAATTCAAAAAATTAGTTGTTACTAAGCCTTTTTTTTTTTAAATTTTTTTCTATAAATTGGTTCACTACTAATCATTGGTACATACAACTTTCATCTTCATTTTTCATTTGTCAATCTTTTTTCTCCAATATTAATTAAATTTTACTTGTGTGAAATTAATCTAAATCAACATGATTGACAAAGTTATATAAATTTTTTACAAAATTATCATATGCTTCCTTCAACCTAAAATTCAGAAAACCACTCTCCTTTTCCTTTTTTACTACCACCACCACAAAATTATTTTATGTCAAGCACTCAAATCTCTTCCACTAAAAATTCTCAAAGTTCTCAAACATTTCCTTCAATGCCACCAAACAATCCTACCATAGTTGAAAATCATGAAGTTAGTTCACAATTTCCATAGTTTTCTATCCAAATTGGGCTAGAAGATACAATCGTTGAGGAAGTAGGAGGATCTTCTACAAAAATGAAGCCTCGAGTCGCCTTTGCAATTGAAGAAGATACGCACCTCATTAGTTCATGGCTCAACATCTCAACCGATCCAATTGTTGGTGTTCGTCAAGGAAAAGAAGCGTTTTGGTTGAGAGTCACAAAAAATTACAACAAATTTGGAGGTGAACTCCCCGAAAGGGCATTGAATCAATTGAAATCACGATGGCAAAAAATTAATCTGGGCGTGCAAAAATTCAAATGTCATTACAAGCAAACGATATCATTGAAAAAAGTGGTTGCACAGAGAACGATGTCATGCTTCATGCATATACCATATGGAAGGAAAACGAAGGAAGTGATTTTGGTTTGGAACATGCTTGACGACTTCTGAAAGATCAACCGAAATGGTTAGACCAATTTCCTGAAAATTGTTCTAAGAGGATAAAGATTTCCACAACTGGGGCATATTCATCGTCATCTAATCCAGAAACACAAGTTAAAGATGCCGAAGCTGACACATCATCTCCAATTTTCGATCCAATGGGACAAAATGCAACCAAAAGAAAGAGTAAAGAAAAAGGAGTATGAACATTTACCAATATTATGGATTTGACTGGTGTAGAGAAAATAACAAAGGAAATAAATATTATGAACGTCAAATTAGCAGTCTTACGGAAAAAAGAACTGAAAAAAAATACTATAAATTCTAAAAGTTATCTAAGATTTTAATTTGGAATCTAATGCTAAATAAAAAAATTGTCACATATATTAAGAAATATATTAAGAGATGTTCCCCAAAATGTCACAAACACTTTCAGATAACGATGGCGACGCCGGAAAATGCTGCAGAGTTCATGGAAGCCACTAGAGCACCAATGTCCGTCGCCGTCCCTCACTCTTCCTTTTCCCTCTCTCACTTTTTCTATTCTTTCTTCTTTTTTTTTCTCCTTTGTTTCGTTTGTAGTTACCATAAATGCAAGATTGTAATTAGTTACATGACTATAACTCATTCTTCTTTTTTTTTTTTTTCATTTTAATTCAATTTTCAAAAAAATATAAATAAAAACTGGTCGTGTAATAACATGACTATAACTCATTCCCTCTCTCACTTTAATTTTTGTTTTTTCGTGTATTTTTTTAATATTTTTCTGAGTTTTTGTTTAACTGGTCGGAGAAACATGGAGGCAATCTAACTGGAACTATTGAGGACTTTCGTGAAGAGGATTGGCTCAAGTATGACAACGTGCTTAATTTTATTTTTCTTTCATTCCTTTGAAATTGAAATCTTTATTCATGATAATTATTTTTGTACTAAACATGTTCTAAGCCCAGTTTACTTAATTTCTTTGATTTATTTTATTTACTCATAGTTTTTATGATTCTTGTTGTGACTAGATTCCCAAGTCAAGAAGAGCTAAATCTTGCAGTTGCAGCCTTTCAACATGATAAACCTGGCGCAAGTAATCAAAACCCTTTAGCTCAGTCATGCGCCTCACATGTTCCTGATGCTAAAAAAGAGAAGGAAATGGTTGAAGCTTACCATATTGTTGTTACTTCATGACATGATACATCATTTGTCACAATTTTTTGCAGGGCGCTGCCGATTCAGAGCTACTGCGTGAAAACTTTGAGAATACTTTTAGAAAAGTTAAAAAACGAGAGATGTACCTAAACAAAGTTTGGAAGGTAATACATTTGCTGAGTTTGTGACCTGTTGTCTTTGTTCCTGCTGTTAGTTGTGATATGAATATGACTTTATTCCTGCTGTTAGTGGTGATATGAATATGACTTTATTCCTGTTGCATGACATGTTCCATGTATGTGTTTGCGTGCATGGGTAGTTATTTTAAGTTTGTTTGGTTTTCCTGTATTCATAAATGGCGGTTATTCTTAAATATATGATTATTATAAACTATATAAATACAAATCCATTATTACACTGTGCTAGAGGCAAGTACTCTGTGTCTAATGTTTAACGTTTACACTATTAAGGGAACATATGCTTGAGGTTTTTGTTTCATTATGTTGACTTATGAAAATGTTGAAGTAACTCAACTACTGTTTATCAAGCTTACTTTTTGTGCAGCTGTTTGTGCATTAGACCACCCAAGATCAAATTCTTTATATTGAATCATCCCATAAATAGTCATTTGGGCCTACCTAAGGTGATTGGTTAGACAGAGTGGTATGGGTAGCGGTCTTTTTTTTTTTTTTTTATCTCCAATGTACTGAAAAAAAAAAAATACTTGTAATCTAAGATAAATATGCTGTTTTCTAGTAAATATAGATGATTAAGTTGACAGTGATGATTTCCAACTTCATTTGAACAACTGAAATCTTTTATGAATTCAATCATAGTTTTCAGTCGTTGCAATTCATGTAATAGTCATCACAACAGAAAAACGCACCAAATTGTGGCTGCTACTTCTATCTAGGGGTAAAGCACCACTTTGCCCTTCTTGTTGTGTCTCTTCATGTTTATTGTTTCCATTTCTCTTTTGCATTTGTGGTGTTTGCTAAGAAGCATATATACACTTCAAAAAAGGATGTCTTTCAGACACATATTGGACATCATTATACACACAATGTGTAACTGAAACTTGTGTTAAAGAGGGTGCAACAATTCAAATTCTAATGAGGGGTTTTAAATTTTGCAGTAATATAGTGTTAGCCTTTTTATCCTGTGTGAGTACGTTACTCTTATAATTTTTTATTGATTTGGTAGGAGGATTTCTTGTACTTTGTTTCTAAAAGCACAACTGAATTGTGTGTGTCTCGCTGCTTCATGATTGCAGGAATATAGGAATAAATCTGAAGTAATTACTATTGGTGTTTACATGCCAGATGGTCGTCGCATTAAACATGTCTTTGTCAAAACTGACAAACTTGAGGTAGAATTAGTATTAGAATATGATGAAAACCAAATTCTGGATAATATTCAGTTTAAAGGAATGGATCTCAGCTCCTTTTTCGTCCCAAAACAGAGAAACAATAACAAGGAAAACCAGAATCACTCAAGAAGAAAATAGGAACAAACACCACAGGATACTATACACTCCCTGAGCCAACACCACCTCCACTAGCAAAAAAGCTCTATACCATCCAATCATTCCAGTCATCTCCTCTTTGTGATTCTTTCATCATTACACTTATGATTCTGCAATTCTCTTCCCCCAATCTCCTCTTTCCAGCTGTCCATTATGTTCAGCATTTCCCTTTCACTTCCAATGGACTTTTCCACTTCTTCACTCCCTTCTTTCGTTAAATTTCCATCCTTGCCTTTTTCAAAGTATTTTTAGGAATTATCAATGTTCTCTCACAAGAACCTAGAGGAATATAATTCTCATGTCAGTTTAAGTCATTTCCTTTAACACCAGATAAACATTTGAAGGAGTAATATTGTCTATTTTACATTACTGTAAAAGGTTGCATACATGGCCTAACCAATTGTCATTTTGTTACCTTGGTAGGATCTCTTTGATTTCGTAAACATTGTTGGATTAGGAGAATCTTTGTCTGGAGCCTATAGACTTGTGAGTGCCTCTTTCCCTATCCACTTGATTTCTGGATTGAACCTTCATTATAATTTACTATGGCATGATTTCTGTCAATGGTTTAAGTAGCTAAAGGTGTTTTTTTAGTTTCTGTCAATGCTTTATTACCTTAATTTTTTCATTAAGGTTATCGAACTTCATGCTTGATAGAGTATGTTCAAAATTACCTAGGTGAATCTCAGTGATTATTGTTTCCTGACATATGTCATGAATTATGCTAGTTCCAAGTTTATGTCTCTGATTAATACTCGGGAATGCATTTAATTTATATTAGTCCTGATATTTAAAACAGTACTGGTTTTCATATTTTTCATAACCTTATAGAGAAAATACACAGAAAAATACGTGAAAATTAAGCATATCATTTCACTTTTACATTCTTTTTTCAGAAATTGGAACTTAGTTCTGAAACCTTCACGATGGATTTACCAAATCCAAATATACACAACCATTAAGATTTTTTCTTTGATAACCCCGTCTGATATCATGCATTGCTAGTAAGGTGGAATGTTTAAAAGATGAAATAAATTATAACAGAAAAATAAACAAGCTACCCACATTAATTTCCAAATATAGGTGACATGCCAGTTGCTATAGATGCATGGTGATAAAGCTTGAGTGATTTTGGTAGTAGCAAAATATAGTTGCTCTTGCCTCCTATTTTAATTATAGAAATTCAAGGAGCAAATTTTTTAGGATAATAAAATAACATGAAGAATCTTTTGTAGTCTTGCGTTTCTTAAATTTCTTTTATCCTTATTAGTTATTACTTGTAATTATTATAGTCCCTTTGATTTAATTAACTTGATTCGGTAAAGCTTTGGTTGCTGTGAGGCAAAATAGCTATTCCTCTCTGATACAGCAATTGCAAAGGCAATTGTGCTGTGAATTCATCACTATATGAGGTAGCACAGTAGCACCTTATCAAAATATTATGGAGATTGAAATCTACAGAGAAGTAATGACTCAGATTATCAATAATCTTCTCAAGAAAAAACCGTTTCTGGTTCCAAGGATAAGAACTTCAATTTATTGACATGATCCTACGTAAAAGTAGGTATGGAGTATGGATAGTTGCAATTACATAGCTTACAATCACTGTACCTCGTTTATGAACCTTTTCACTCCTATTTTATTCTTTATACCAAGCTAACTTCTATTGCATACTAGAATCACAAGATGTGTATATCAACGAGTTTCAAATTTCCATGAACAAATATACTGGTTTTCATATTTTTCATACTACTGTCTATTTTATAAGATCCATTAAATACATTGATTATATACTCTAACAGCATGTCCTAAAATTAATTCAGTGACTGTTATGGCTTTTTATGAAAACTGATAAAGACATAGTTGATGGCGCTTAGTTTTTTTCTTAACACTTTTTTTTTTTAAATCTTGATCATTAATTATAACTAGCAGCATATGATCTCTATATAATTGAAATGATTCACTTTTAACTGCTCCAATATTTTCAGTGTTTTGAAGATGGCTCGTCAACCTTGGATGAAGTAGGCCCTGGCAACAATGAAACTTTGCATGTGAAGAAGATTTAGTTTCGCCTATTTTCCTTCAAAGTATCTTGGTCTGCACATATAGAGACGGGTTGATAAAAAAGAAAAGGGAAAAAAGTAATCTTTATGATGGATGATATTCATTGAAGACAATGGGAGGGCATCTTTTTGTCTATACAGATCTCCTAGTTGTCAAGTATTATACTTTGAAATGAAAGAATTTGCTATTGGACAAACATACATGATGATTTGATCGAACTCATTTTCTAATTTCTAAGTTCATCGTTCATTTAGAGTGTGATAACACAGTGAAAAAGTTTATTGATGTGATAATGCTTCAATCTATAAGGACTGAATTAGAAATTAGAGTGTGATAAACTGGGTGAATCTTTTTATCTTTTTTAATTTCTTAAATTTATTCAGTTGAAGCTGAGGGATTGAAAAAAGAGATTTATCGCATCTTCTTGTCCTTAGTCTAATCGCGCTTTTCACCCATTCTGCTAACAATGAACAAATAATCATTATGAGCTACAATGCAGATACATTATCATGGCCACAAAGATGAATTAAAAACAAGTTGGGTAGTTTAACAATGCAAAGTCTAATTATACCGAAAAATTTTGTGCTTTTAAATTAAAAAGGACAACAAAGCAAAATTTCATGTTTCCATAATTATTCTTCAATTCAAAGAATTTAAAAAGAAATGTATAGATGAGACAAGGTAAACTTGTTAGACATCAAAATGTCCATGGAGGAGGTGGAGTGTGTGAGAGGAGAGTGGACTAATTAAAGCACTATTGACAAGTAAAGGAATTTATTTTACTTTTACTCCTATCATTCTACAACTAAAAGAGATAAAAATAACATTTCATTCTTCATTTGATTCCATTGATTGAGGGATACAATATATTTATAATAAATACATTCAAACAGAAATATAACAAACTCTTTTTAAAATCTTTTTAAAACCTACCTAAATGAGATATTATCTATATTTGTTTATTGTCATTAAAAGACAAATAAAGGATATTAATACTAACAATGAGCCTAAAAGTCTACAACAATATTAATTCTCTATGTTGGACCTCATAATAGTAGATAATTTGTAACAAATCCGAGTTAAAAAATCACTTAGATATTTATGACATGAACATGAATAGAAGCTAATTTTTTTATTTTTGTTTCAAATATATGACGTTTAAGAGTTTGACACATGTATTAAGGAATATAATTAATTTATTAAATTTCAAATAAAATATTAAATAAATTTTTAATATACTCTTTATCTATCTAATTAGTGATTCATTTCCTCTTCTTATATATTATTCTTACTAAGTATTGATTAAAAAAAATATTGAGAAAAAAGTATTTAATACAACATTGATTTTATAAACCAACATCTATTTTTGAATAAATTTTTTTCTTTAAATCATCATATAATCTAAGGGAGTATATGTTAGGACATTGTGATATTTAATTACTCATTTAATAGCCAAAAGAACATAAGTAATCAAACATTATGCTGTCAAAAAATAAATTGCTGTAAAAAAAAGTAATCAAACATTAAATAATGTCAGATGTCCATTCTCTACTTAATAAGACACATCTTATGCCTATATGGCCCATATTGAGACAACTAGGTATTTACTAATTACCAGTTCCTGTTCCTATCAATTTACATGCTTTCCCTCTATATTAAAACTTGATGAAAAGCTGCCTCAAACATTCCAGGGCCCATAATTTTACAAAGAAATTTTCACTTTTCACCCCTCACAAAAATGAGAGTTTGAAAGAATGGATTCATGAGAAAATTCACAACAAAATAAAAACAAAACCCTGAAGCATATCCAACTAGTGCTGCCTCAAGTTGTGTTGGTTTCTCTCTGGTGGTGGGGCTGTCCAATAGTTTTTTAGTCCTACAAGAATTTTCTGTCTCTCATAAGGTCCTTCTTCATGGTCTGTAATTCTTGCATCCCATTGCATTTCTTCTGCAATGATCTTCACCTTTGTCAACACATCCACATCATCTCTCAAAATAACACTACCTTGTGGCCTCAAAATCCGGTCCATCTCTAGAAGAATGTCCACCATATCACATCTGTGACACATTATTTGATACATTAGTAAGGTTTTACTAAAACTTTAATTAAAATCATTACTGAGATAAGGTGTTCCTTAATTTTCAAAGTTGACTAGAAAAAACAGGCGATGCTATCTATCCCTTGAACTTTTGAGCTAACCAAAATGTCATCACCTCATTTGACTTGGGATCTGTTTGAGTTAGCTTATTCAAAAACACTTTTAAGAAAATAAAATAAGAATAAAAATAAAATTAACTTCTTCACAAGTTAAAATTAGTTTATGCATAAGTTAATTTATAGAAACTTTCTCATATAACTTCTCTAAAATATGAGAGTTTCTATACATTAGTCTATGCATAAGTTAATTTTGAGTTTATATAGAAGTTTATTTCATTCTTTTTTTTTATTTTTTCCCCCTATAAATGTTTATGGATAAGCTTACTTAAACAAACCTTTATTAGTTTTAGGATTAGTTTGTAATTAATTACCATTGCTGTAATACCATTAGTTAGGTTATTTGTTTGTGGCTAGAGAACTGTGATCAATTTGACAAATAAGATTTAGAATCTTGTTAGACTAAAAATTAAGTTCTGTAGATTTGGCCATTGTATCTAATTGATTCTTATTATTACCTGTCCTGGTAGAGGCTGAAAACTGAATCACCATGTATGAAGTCATAAGTTCGCGGGTAAGTGGACATGGCTTCACACCTGACAGAAGACAAAAGTAGTATGTAATGAAATTTAACTACCATGTGGTAGGACAAATTTAAGTTTTTATTTTGATAATACTAGATTGAAGGATTGCATCTGTGGAACAGTGTTCTGTCTATAGTAATGGACAAAAAGGGATAGAAATTGAATTGTGATTTACACTCCTTTTCTGCTGTCGGTGGGAGGCTAAGCTATGAAAGACACGGACATGCAACAAAACACAGTAAATGTACAAAATATATGACATAGGAATACCCCACACAACACCAAACAAAATGAGTCTTAAGATAATTTGGAAAGGCATTATTTCATTCCAAACCTTTCATAAGCATTGCATTTTCTTTTTCTAAAAAAAAAATCTCTAGATAAGAAGATGCAATTATCCAACTCTACACAACCTAAATAGCTCTTAACATGTCAAAGAACATATTATATTTCGGTTGAAATGCTAAAAAAAAAAAATATATATATATATATATATATATATATATAGAAAACATTAAAAATGAATGGCTCGTATGTTGAACAACTAAATAAATAATATAAATACTCAAATATAAATATAATATTACAATTATAAAAAATATTATCATATTAAATTGTTTTGATACAAAGACTTGCTCAAACTAACATCATATTATATTTTTATTAAAAAAAGTAACATTTTTAATGACACTAATGTGTGTCCATCCATACAAAAGAGTTTTGCTCAAGTGTATGAACTACAAAAAAACAATTTTTTAATTAAGCATTTAATGGAAAGTGTCTGATAAATGTCATTGAAGTGTTAGAAAAATTTCAGAGTTAATGTGAAAAACGTATTTGGCACCGTGACACTTCAAATAGGAGAAGTGTCCATACCTTACAGGCAATAGGTCATTGAGACATTGACCATATAAAAAGTTTTAAATTATCAACTAGGAACATGCTGATTATCAAATTATGCATAAAAAAAACTGTTTTTACCTATCAGAGAAAGAAAGACATACCAGTTCTGATAGGTTCCAATCAATCCACGTTCATGTACAACACCAAGAGTGTTAATTTCAGCCTCAACAGGAACAATGTTCATGACCCACACAGGATCATCAACAAGTGCAGCTGCAAAGCCTCCCAAGTAAGCATTCATATCAAGCAGATTTCTATATCTCCCTCGCTCTGCTAGCTGATGGTCCAGTTTCTTGTAGTATGCCACTCTCTTTTTCCATAACTTGGTATTTGCTGTGAACATCTCAGCCGTTATTCCTTCCAAACTCTCACTTCTAATCCTTGGGGGGATTGAAGTTAGTCTCTTGGGCCAATTTGCCAATCCCCCACCACCACTAACTTCTTTAATGTCCTTTACCTCAGGAAGTGGGGTCAAGCAGGTATCCAGCTTAGTGTACCTGCAATGAAAAAGGCTTGATGAAGCAAGAAACCTAAAGGAAAGCATGCATTGAAAAAAGAGTTTAATTTCTATGTACTATTAGTATAAATTTTTTTTAATTTTTACACTGTTGATTAATCAGAAATCATAATAGGTATGACTTTGAAGATAGTTATTGTAAAAGTCAATAAACTTATTATTATATATGATCATTGTGATTAGATGATAGTATAAAATCTCTTTATACTATATTAGATGACAATATAAAACTCTTTATATTATTAGTACATAAATTATTTTTCCTTACAAAAAATTTTAGGGGAAAAAAAAAGAATATTATCATCTTCTTGCCAAATAAGATGCGAACCTACAGAAATGGACTAAGAAATTAGAAATAATATGCAACACAAGCTTAAGTAGCTAGGTAGTACCATAGTATGGTATGTACTAAATATAGGTTTACTAACTAAAGCTGCCATCTGACTGAGCACATTGTGCTGACTAGTAGTCTCTTTACCATCCAACTAGGTTTGGTATCATTGCCAAACCTCTCTTTGGCAGCAAGAATAATTTTCTCTTTTCTTTTGGAAAGAAACAGTACAAAAGCTATGCACAAAAGCCAAAACCTATAGCACAAGGAAAGGAGCCGATAGTAAGAGTAAGTGCTCAATCATTTCCCAAAATCTTCAATAGAAAGGAGCCAGAACAAGAAGTTTTTGGGTTGTAGAAAACGTTCTGTTTAAGAAAACCTTACTGGATTTGGTTCAACTCATTTTAGAGGGAAAAGTTGTCAAAAGTCAATATTATGTAGTACACATGTATAACAAATCCTAAATATATTGAAATATTAACTGTTAATTTTTCATAAATGAATGAAATTACTTACTTTAGAAGAGTTAAATCCTTAGTTTTAATTACAAATAGAAAAAAAAATTTATTATTTTCTATCTTCATTTTTATATTTTCATTATTTTCTTCATAAACTTTTGAAAATAGAAAATGAAGTAAAAACAAAGTTGTATTTTTGTAATTAAAATATTAAAAAAAATAGAAAATTAAAATGGTCAAACAAACAGAAACTGTTATTTCAAACCAAATCACCCATAATATCATCTGATAATTACCAGTCCACCTCATTGCTCCTACCAAAGAATTCATGAGATGAATATCAAAGCTGGAAAATGTGACATTACCATGCTGTGTCTGGATCCTGTGCCTCACCACAGAAGGGTCTGCTACCACTCTTGAAGATCTTTCGCTTGAGTTTGCAATGTGCATGATTGGTTGGCTTCTGCCATATTGCAAGGTCATTTTTTTGTACCAACTTTTTCCAGCATAAACTCTTTGCTACGTCCTCAATTTCATCCTGTTCTTCTTTGAGACTCTCATGAGTCCTTTCCCAACCTCTCCAGTGACTCTCATAGTTTATTGGAGGCCCTGATAGAATCCAATACCCCCCTGGACGCAGCACTCGATCAATTTCAGTCAAGTATACTCCATCTGCCAAGGCCACAAACAATGCATTGTCACATATCATTGGCAGCCAAAAAATGTGAACAGTATTTACACTATTTAATTAGGCAGGCTCTGGATAAACTTCTACTCATAAGCATTTATAGGAGAAGAAAGTAAGAAGATTAAATGAATTAATTCTTCTTCATAAGTTAAAATCAACTCAAAGGAATACTAGTGACACTCTCTCTAACAGAGTGACATTCTATTTTTAACACTCTTTTCAATCATGTAGATAGTCTTAGAGAGAAAGTGTTGGAAAGACTATCGCTAACATTCCTTAATCAACTTATCACTTATGCCTTTAAATTTTTAAGGAAGTTCTCTCATCTAATCTTCAAAAACTGAGGTGATAAGTTGATTTTAACTTACGAAGAGAAATTCATTCAATTCATTTTACTTTCTTATTTTAAGTACTTACAAAGAAGTTTGTTCAAATAAGACTTTAGGGACTAATGGATGTACCATACTTGCCCCAAGGAATGAGGCAACGTGAGCAATGAGCCATGTCAAAGGCCCTTGAAGGGTATGGAAGCCTGATTGTGGCAAGAATTCCAATCAATGCAGGAACACCTCGTTCAAGAGCAAATTGAACCTGGGATATATGAGTATCTCTTGGTGCAAATGACACTGTTAAAATGTCACGGGATAGAAGATAAGCTCCAAAGCTTGCAACCTGAGTTGTAAATATTGCAACTTGTCAATGGCCAAATAAAAAATGTCATACAAAAGAATGAACTTCTAGTGATTAAAAACATCTAGTGTGGTTGTTTTGAGTATCTTTCAATAGATGAACACATTCCATGTTACTAACACTAGTGCCTGTTGTCGTTACTTTGATGTTGATAGTCATCTCAGGAACATAATGTTACTTTATTATTATTATTATTATTATGAGTTTAATTTCACATATATCAGTATAAAAATGATTATTAAAAAAGGGAATAGTCTTATATAATAATCTATAATTAGATAACTAGTAAATAATAGTGTACAAAATCTTTATGGTATTATTACTATATTTTAATTAAATTCTATTACTATTATTATTTCTAGGCATGTGGAGGGAGGAGGTGAAGTATTGATTAAGTAATTTATACTAATTCAGAAAACGGGAAGCATGATTGAGATGGTTAGGTTGTAATCTGTCATTTTCTTATTGTGCGTTTCACCTATTCTCCAACAAACAATGTAAAGACATAAACAGAAAAACAGATTATGATTGCCACAAAGTGAATTAAAAGCTAGTTTGGACTGTTTTTAATTTAATATTGCAAGATTTAGTTAAATCATTGAACCAAAAAAGCTTCATGCTTTTTCCAATGAATACGACAAGAGAACAAATTTTATATTTCAATGATTATGCTTTACTTCGATTTGAAGGTAAAATAGAAGATTTTTTGCAAACCCGTTCTTGATCATTCTATTTCTTCCCTTTCGATCTCTAGAAAAAGGGGAAAAAAATAAAAACAAAGGAAAGAGAAAAAGGTAAAAAAAATTACGTAACTTACACACGCATAGATTTGGTTCAGTCATTAAAACAGAGTTTGAGGTCATGCACTCATGCCTAAATTTAAATTAATGAGCCTCACTGACCGCACACAAGCTTGGCAATTTGGAATTATTTATTAGTATTTATCTATGACAACCATGAACCATTCCACACCCTCCACTGATTTCAAAGTCATTTTCTAAACAAAAAATGAAAAATAAAACTACTAGTATGTACCAATAGATCTCATTAAAAACTCATTTTTTTACTAACTACCATCGATATCACATAATTAATCCATAGGAAATTTCGTCAAACTTTTGGAAACAACACCCGACTCAACCACCAGAATCTAAATACTTATTCCCATAAACAGAACACCCATTATCTCACGCATACTCCTATCCTATAGAAAGAAACTAAGGTATGTATGATTTGGGATGTGTCCGGGAAAAAAGTTCCGTTGAACAAACTACTTTAATTTTAATACAAGGTAGTTTTCTTGGTGGAATTTAATACTAGTTGCTTCAAATCAAATAACTCCCAAAATTCACTTTCAAAAAGAGAAGAAAAAAACCCCCCACTAAAATGGAAATTTCTCAGCTAGTGAGGACCAACCTCGATCTTTGCCCCAACCAATACCATTCGTGCACAAGGGTTCAGTATTCAACGGATTTGTCAAACTACCTAACCTAAGTTACCAATAAAAAAAGCTCAAGACTTAAAAGACTACAAGTGATTCACCCGGTTCATAAAAACACCGGTCGACTCAACCATCAAAATAAACCCAAAATTTTGTACTCCACCCGCCAAAATTCTATAGAAAACTGCCACTACGTACTTATTTTCATGTCTAGATCCTAATCACTTATTAAAAGCATTAGTATTTTTTTAACCCTTTCCCATTAATTAAAATTTATTAAATAAAGAGTGATTTCTTTTGTAATTTTCACTCAATTTTAAATAATGAATTATAAGAATGTGTTAGAACTTGGAAATAACGTTAATTATGCATTGACTATATAGCCAAATGGCGAATACTCCGGCCAATCCATAAATTTCACGAATCACTATCCCCGAGTGTAATCCAAAAAAAAAAAACGCATGATTGTAGTTGTAGTTGTAATAAAGTCATGATTGAAAACGAAAGAAAAATTGTCTTATAAGAAAGAGACCTGTGGAAAATAAAAAACGAAAGGAAAAGCAAGTCAAGCTACGAATCCGGTTCAGCCGAACCGGAAATCCGGTTCAGAAAATAACATGAACTACGTACCCCACAACCGGTGTCGATGGCGGTTCGGACAGACCCATCTCTGAGATTAATAAGCTTCCCAATGTCATCGATGTATTGATCGGCGCCACGTGGAAACATGGTCCCACCGCCGGGGAACCTGAACCGGTCCCCTTCGAACCGGACCCAGTTCTGGCCTTTCTTCTCCACGGTTAATTCCTTGTGCGGCGCGTTCGCGTACCACGCAGCGTCCCGGCTCTCCGGCCACCGTAAGGGTTGCCGGTACCCGTACGGCGCCGGAATCCGGCACCGGAGACCCTCCTCCGGTAACGGACAGTGCCGCTCCCTGTACGCGAGCCTGTGTCTTGCGAACGAAAGGGACCGTTTTTGGTCCTCGCAAGGGGTGTGCTCGGAGAAGGTGGACGCGCAGGGAGGGAGGTGGGGCCCACGCGCCTCCGTGGGAGGTGGGTCCTGGAGGAGGTGGTGGGCGGCGAAGTCGAGATTGGTGTATAATTGGGTTGTGGCGGTGGCGGTGGTGGTGTTGGGGTGGAAGCATAGGGATGAGGATTCGGCGGCAGCGGTGGTGGGGTAGTGGCGCCAGAGGCCGAGGAAGTAGAAAAGGGTACAAAGAAAGGTAGCAAAGGTTAGAAGGTAGAGATTGGTGAATAAAGTGTTTGGTTTTTTTGGGGTGCAATTGTGAAGTTGAGTTAAGAAGTTGTTTGTGTTTGCCATGGTTTATGAGTTTTCTTCTTCTTTCAAAGTGAGAGAGAGTGGTGTTGAGTGTTGGAAGTGATGATGAATAACAAGAGTTTCAGTTGGGAGATGAAGCTGATTATTGGTTAAGGAAGGAATAATAAGGAGAGAGGATAGGTTGATATTTTTCAATTGGCTTGTGTTTTGAACTTGTATCGTGATGGTGATGCCAAAGCCACTACAAATATATCTACTTCTTTCTCACTCTTCTATCTGTCCCTTTCCCTTCCTCACTTTTGTCTTTTCATTTTATATATATATCTTTTAATTATTGAAAAAAATAAATTACACATGTATTTCTTTCATTTTTGATACCTACCAAAATCTTCTTAACTGATCAGCAAATGTTACACATGACTCCCATTATCCATTAAATCCGTTAAACCTTTTAACAGAAGGAAAATATATGTTTCTCAATGACCTTTCAATGAATTTTGATTCTCAAACTATCCTCTTCTTCAACCTAATAACATCTGAAAGTTAAATCAAATAAGAACAGAACACTACCATGCTTATTTATGGAGGTTTTTGTTTGATGCTGGAAGGAATCGTGTAACCAAAGATTTGTGGTGGACGTTTGTGGCTTGTGATGTTAGGCGTGGAACTGGTATTTTTTCTAATTTCCTTTACACATTTTTTGTTTGACAAAAGCTTCATGAGTTTTTATTTTCCCTTTTTGTTTCATGTTGTTGTTTGTTTAATGGTCTGTTTTCTCCTTTTTCTTTTTTTTTTCTTTGTTTTGTTATTTTCAAATGTGAATAATGAAATCTGTTGGATTGACGCAAGAAATGCTTTTTTGTCTTGACAAAAGCTTCATGATTTCTTTTTAATCACTTTTTTTTATCCATAAAATTTGAGTTTAAGATTTTACATAATGAAAATAAGTCTAGTTGCACCCAAATCAATAATATATTCAGAAAAATTAGATAGTTTGGATAGTATTATAGATTCAAATGTTATTGTTGTCAATTGATATAATGTGGTACCACTTACTATTCATCCATGGTTTTCACGTTAGAAAGTAATTAAAAAGTATTGATATATCTGGATATTGCTTACTACATATAAAGACTATAGTATAAACAATATTTCTACACCTGGCAGGAGATGAGAAGCATTACATGTATCCAATTAAAAAGTCTAACTCAATTTGTGCTGCGTGAGAATTATTGTAAATTTTCCCATACTTATTTTTTATTCCAACGAAAAAAGAAAAATCTACATGTATCCAATTAATCATGGAAGTAAAACCGACAAATATAGTTGGGATTAATTGATCATAAGCAAAACCCTTCAGAGCTACTATATTAATGTCTTTCCTTCAAAATGGATGTTAATTACTAGTCTTAGACAAACTAGGGATATGTCCATATGAGTGAGATGGTAAGTGACAATGGTCGCAATTGGATATGGAATTAAGCAATGGAACTGACCCTACCTCTACCAAATTACAACTTTTTCTCTTGTCTTAGTTTGCCAAGAAAATATTCTTGAGAGTAATGAATGGTGTCTAAACTTGGAGACATAATAGATGAACCATCGAAATGGGTCAACAATCCCCATAAGTGCACATGGGACCTACGTGAATTTCATTAATTGATGATTACTAAATCATAGTCACGGGGTCATCAAATACAAATTCCTAGCTTAGGCAGCTGGGTAAATATTTTCCTTGCCAAAAAGGATTCAATAACTGATAATTTGAAATAATGAACTTCCAGTCAGTACTAGTATTAATTTATTTTATGTAAAAAAATGTCGGGTCTGTGATTTTGTTGGGGAAGGTATATATGTATAGCAGGAGGCATAGGGATTGCGTGGAGAGAGAATGTATATATTATATAGATTATATAGATGACAATTATTGTCACAAATATACTACTTCACTTTCAAAGTAGATGGATTCAGTGGAAGAAAGATTAGTAGAATTAATGTTAATAGATACAAATTATTATTTTTATTCATTACATTCATTACAATAATAGATGACAATTATTACACCTCCAACAAGGGAACCGCGCCTCAACATCATAACATGTATGTTGAGGTGTACAATCAACAAGATTTAGCAAAGTTATAATTGGTAGATAGGAGTTTTTTAACATATCATTAGGGATTCAATTCCTGATTATTTATATAGAAAATTTTTATTGAGATAAATACAGGTTAGTTTGTTTAAGTTTATTTTTTAAAACAAGCTTTTTTTAAATAAATTAAATAATTTTATGGTTTTTTTATGTATTTGTCTAAACCTTTTTACTTAACATAAATAGTTTTCTGTTTTTTATTCAGAAACAAATCTTATCTATTTTTAAAAAAAATGCTTATATAATAATTGCTTTTTTAAAATTGTTTTTTCTAATTTTAAACAAATTGACCCTATATTTCAATGATCTAACATTTCAAAAGAAATTAGTCTCCAACAAGATATACTTAATGAAAAAAAAATGTATGTTGAGGACAGTGACAGATCTATTTATTGAGGTGTGGGCATAATTATTCCCACAAAGATTTTATTGTTATTTGTATATGCATGATAAAAAAAATTGTTCTCATAAAATAATTTTTTTATTAAAGTGAATGTAAATAAAATTGATATTAATTTTACTATTTTATCTTTAAATTTTTAATGTTTCAGATACTCTAATGAACATCCATACTTAATTAATTTTAGTATTTTGGATTTCTTTTATTATAATATTATGTATTTTGTAAAGTTTGTGATATTTTTTTTACAAATATCTATAAATTATTTACTGTCTCTATTAACAAAATTTCTGGATCCAGTCATTGGTTGAGCTACACAACTCATACAAGTTGAAACATAAACGTAGAACATGGTTAGTCTATGATTATACAATTATGTCATTGAAAAAGCATGAAAAGAAAGGGATGGAGAATTCCACAGAGAACAGAGACGCTCCTCATCATTTTTTACACTTCCTCGATCCTTTCCCTCTTATTATTTTACATCCTAATCATTTAAATATACAATAATATCTTTCAGTATGGAAAATAAAATAAATGGAAATGAAAAGGAAAAGAGGTCTTCCTGCTACGAACCATGTCTTCTTCTAACAAAATCACCTTAGGGCCGGTAGCTTGTTAAGGCCTGATACCTGGGTAGTTTGTTGGGCCCCTGGTTTCTAAAACAAAAACGTTTTTGTATTGGGCTTAACTACTCCTTTTTCACCATAGCCCAAATTATTCGTTTCTAAATCGCTAATTGAAAAGTTTAACTAAGCTTAATTTCTTTTGATAATGATAATTTAATAATGTTATATATTATATAAAAGACAATTACTAACTGAAACTGTCAACACATTTGAATACTCTACTCTTCGTGATAGCTTTGTTTAGTGCCTTATTCCTCAACCGTTGGAGTATACACACGATCAACTAGAGTACTTGGACATTGGCCAAAATTTGATGTGGAATTCAAGATTATTTTTTGATCGAGGATCTCGAGAATACTTGCTCCAAAACTAGAAGACATTGGCCGTGGACATTGGCCCAAACCATACAAGATATACAATCCTCCAGTCTTTTAGTCTTTTAGGATGAGTTTATTGTGTGAAAGAGAAATGAATAAAAGAGAATTGAGAAAAAAAAAATTAAAAAATTCTCCAATTTCTTCTCAATTTGAACTTAATCAAACATACACTTAATTTTGGGTTGGCAGTTTTCCACATTCTCAATCAAAAGGATAATATTGAAATCAATGTCTAATTTTAGCTCATATCTAAGTATTCCAACTGATAATAAAAACCCTAAATCAAATATACTTTTAACATTATGTTTGGATAAGAATTGAAATAGGTAGGAAAGAAACAGAAATTAAGATGAATTTAAAGTTGTTTGGATTAATCAAATAATGAAAGAATGAATGAAATATTGTTTTTACTTGTTTGGTTAGATTGAAAAGTGGAAGAAAATAAATAAGAAAAAATTATGAAAAAGACAAATTTATCCTCCATAATATAAAATACAGATAAACGTGATCAACACAAATTTGATAAGAATTATAAAACATAAAAGTTTTTCTCATAAATATAAACAATAAAATTTATAACATAAAAAATTGATATTAAAAATATTAAAAAAAATAAGTTTTGTTTATAATTTATAACTAATACAATATCTGCACCCTAGAAAATAAGTTTCACAGCGATGCGGATCTAAATAATAAACTTTTCGTGAAGAAAATTTGATTTTATACGATTTATTTGATACGAGCATAGAAGAATCTAACTCGATTTTCTTTAAAAAATAATTAAGTCAAGATGATACAAATCAGCTTCTCTTCTTGCGTTCGTACCCAAAAATCTCACAATTTTCAGAATACATCTATTTTTCCTTTTTAATTCAAGAGTTTTTATTTGTTTTCACGTTATCCCTTGCTTTTATACTATTGGCATAGGAAACATAATATTGAAAATATAAAACAAAAGGTGATTTTCAATATTGAGTTCTTTATGGGAAATTCTGTCTCTATTTCACGCCATAGTGAAGAGAAAATAGAAATAGTTTTTTTTTTTTTTTATGAAAGAGAAAATAGAAATATAATTAGGTGCCACTCACAAAAATTTAATCATTTATTTTGTCATTTGAGCCTCATCTAAACGACTAAAATAATCTATCTCCTCTATGATTTACTCCCTTCCATTTCAATCCTCACTAAATAAATGCACCCTAATAGAGCACAAAAGTTTAAGAATTCAAAATGAAATTGGTATCAATGGTTGTATATGACTCGGCTATGCCTATACCTAATGATCAATCATGTGCTTATTTTTATGTTTAGGCATTAACTCTTACGTGTGTGGCACCTCATGAGCACATTACATACAGCTGGAGAAAAATTGTGAATATTTTTTGTATGTTCTTCTTCTTCTTTGTTCTTGTCGTATTAAATACTTATATATTAAGATGCTTATCAAGCAATTTCTGTCTCATATATTTTAATTTTAACTAAAAGCAATCCTCTTTTAATGGGTTTTGTTCATGGTTTCCGGTTTGTGTTGCGAGGAAAATTATTTTAAGGACGACACACGTTCGCTAACTAGATACGAAGTAAAAGTGCCCCTTTAATAATAATAAATTAAGCTTTCCTTTTCCTTCATACACTAATGTTTATGTTTCTATAATTAAAATTTAGAATAAATAATTATTTGTAAATATATAATCATATAAACTATATTCTAATACAAAACTATATAACAACTAGTCAACTAGATAGGGAGTATTATTTTTATTATTAATGATTTTCTGAATGAATTATTTAAATTCAATTTTAAAATAAAGGTGAAAAATAAATTGAAACCGATAATCAGTTAAGAAAATTAAATATACATATAAGTATTAAAAAAATATTTAAGAAGGTTCATTATCAAAAAAAAATTAAGAAGGTTGAAAAGTAAATATTTACCTAATTATCAAATTAAAATTAAAAATTAAAAATATATCCAACGAGAAAGAATAAAACTAATATATATAAAATTAGAATAAAACATTTAAATTAATAAGAATGAAAATAACTACTAAAACATTCTTATCTAAAAATAACTCTTAAAAATATTTTCATTTTAAAAACATTTAACTACATCTTCATTCAAAAATCTAAATCAGAGACACATAAAGCATCCTTTCATAACATAATAAATTACGCTCAATCTGCATAATTAAGTTAGTTGACTCTATAATTGATGTTATCTAAGAAATCTAGAAAAGGTCAATAAAAACCTAGTATTTGGATAAGAACTGGATTTCTTTATTCCAATAGATAAGAATGAAGTCAGTCAACATTTGACGAGTTATTAATATTTTTTTCCTTCGATAATTAAAGTACTATGAATTACTATGTTTGAACAAGTATTTGACAATTGACAAAACTTGAAATTAGAGTATAAAAATCCAAAAGTATTCATTCCATCTTGCCTGCTTAGCCGACGGTATTTTCGAATAATCAATTTACACTCAGTGTACCTACAAAAAATAACGTCATATACACTTTATCAAATAATTAATTAATTATAAGTGCATTTTGGACTTTATTTTCTATAAAAATAAAAGTTGATGAAATGTATATATAAGAATTTTTTCTTTTCCTCATGGTAACGTAAGCGCGAACCGATGAGTGCATTATTCAAATAGTATGATTTTTTTATAGCCTGATCAGTGATGTTGAGCCTGCGTGTTTTTTGAATGTATTGTGTTTATTGAATGTATAATGTGATATTCAAACACTGGAATCTTAAAAGTAAAAAAATAAAAACTAGCATAAGTGTAACGAATGGATGAGTATTTGCAGCACTTACTGCTTTCAAATTTTCCCCCCGAAATATCAGCATGAACTTGTGTTGTTTATCCTCTAAAAAAAACTTGTGTTGTTTACATCTTACTCTGGCAAGTGAGTGGCAACATATATACATGAAGAGGCTGATGCATTCGGTTTTTTAAATCACTGATCACTCTGGATAAAATAGTTTAATCTTATGGTAAGTTTACTCCATTTTTAAGCTAGCTTCTACAATGAATGCCTTTGTGTATAGCCCTAATCTTATATCACTATTGATTTTAAATAAATTAATAAAATTTATTGGAGGTTTGCACACTAATTAAATTTGTAATCGTTTTATAAATGGATAAATCATTTGACATTTTTAGTCTTTTTTTTCTTGAGATACACAGTATTTTGATAGCTTACTATCCATACAAAGATTGACAAAAAATTTTACAAGAAAAAATAAAAGAATATGTTCGTGTAGATAATTTGTGTCTTGTTTCTTTAAAGTTTCTTTTATATATAATCTTTATCTTTAAGTACTTGTTGTCTCATAATGGTTGGATTATTCACTCTCCTCTTTGTTGAAGTCTTGAGTTCGTTGGAGTATTTAATACTTGCATTCAACTATGTCGTTTTTTCATGCAAAGTCCATACTTATAGGTTAACATGTTTTATACTTCAGTAGGAAAGTTACTTCTTTCATCAAGTGGGTATGCAACATAGAGTTTGTCTTTTGATAAGGATCAACGTCTTTCAGATGATGAACTTCATTTTTTCCTCATAGGATTTTAACATATATTAGGAGAATTTTTTTTTGCATGAAAGAACCTCAGACACATAAAATTAAATGAATGTTTTAAATGTACTACTTAAAATGATATGTCAGATTATCTTATGGATGCATAGTCTAAAAATACAAACACACAAATACAAACCATAATCTAATAGCATATCAGACACAACTTTAATCATTTGTATTTATTTGCATCTAATCATAATAAATAGAAGTTCTAATTCATCTTTAAAATATAAATATCTTTTGACTTAACAAATACATTTTATATTTTTAAGCTATTAATTTATTAAATATTTTCTTTAAAATTACTGAAAATATTTATAAAAAAGGTATAATGTTATTCATAAATTATTTGATTTTTTATTCAATTATTACTATCTATATTAGATTAGATGAGTTTAGCTCAATTAATTAAGTAGTATGAGATGTTACAGAGTATTCAATTTATGTTTAATTCTTATGGATAAAAAAATATGTATTGTAACCTTGTTATGGTCAAACTCTTTTGTTTTTTGTTATTCATTACTCAATTACTCATTATGATAACTTTTTCAACTAATTATCCTTAAAGAGACATAGCATTTGGAGATCTATGTTTCAAAATAGTGAGAATTCAAGAATATAATTAAATAGTGAGAAATTAAGAATTAGGAGTGTTAATATAATTATATAACATATTATAATTTGATACTTTTATTACTATGTCAAAGAAATGTCAACCATTAAGAATATAAAAAAATCTTAGTACCCTAGTTAATGTGATTCACCTATCTCAAAATCATAACCTCCCATTTTTTCTTAGAAACTTTCCTTATATTTCATCCATTCTCCCATCTAGAAACCTCAATTCTCCTTTTTTAATCACCTCCTCTTTTGTAGGGTAACAAAATAGGTCGACTTGTCCCGACCCATCAATAAATAGGTTGATCCACCTTAGCTCATATAAGAAAAGTGAGTTAAAAATTTAAGTATGTCTCGTATATACTTGAATTGGCAGGTTGGCTCACCAAAAATAAAAATTAAGAAATAAATAAATAATAAATATTTTTTATTTAATTTATCTTTAATTAATATTAAATAATAAATACTTACTAAAAAATTTAAATGTATTACATTAAATTTTGAATAATAACTTATTTAGACAAAAAATAAATAAAATAAATAATAATAATACATGTATTAAATATTTATTTCAAAAAAAAAGGTTGACGAATTAGTCTGTCCCATTTTTTTCTCAACTCATATTTTGGTGAGTCAAAATGGGACAAGTTAAAGTAAATTGACCTACCAAAAATAAGTGAATTAGTTTGTGGAACTAAACCCATTTTGTTATTCATATTTCTTTCTCTGACATTCCTATATCAAAATTACAACCTCCCTTTTATTTAACCACCTTCCTCCACCCACCCACGCTCAACCAACCAAACCCCACCTCCCTAGATGCTTTCTTTGTCTCATTTTTTTAGGGTCAAAACTCTCAGTCCTACATTTTAAGGTTGAAATTTTTTGAGATAAAAAAATGGGAAGAGAAAATATAATAAGAGAGGTAAATTAGGAGCTCTTAAAAAATATGAAGTTGGAATGATAAAAGATAATTTTTTTAAAATTAAAAATGATGTTTTAACCAAAAAACTTCAACCCATTGATAAATAGTTGAGTTCTTTAAGTATATTAATAAATGTTTAATTTTCTAATCGTGAAGAATATTTTATTGAGAAAGATAATATTCACATCGATTGATGATCTTTATGATTTGGAGTTTAGTTTGGTGACTTTTAACTATAGAATATCCATGCTTTAAAAAAGATGAAAACTAGTTTTAATAATTAAGACAAAATAATAAAATAAATTACTAAGTGTAATGACACACTTTTTTTGTTGAGTATTTTTTTTTATAAATAAAACACTTATCATGAAATAAATTAATAATAAATAATAAATTTCAGTTATCAATTTTTTCATTTTTTGAATGGGTTTTTATTTTATAAATATAAATGCATACTTGGATTGTAGTTTGTAATAGTATTTCAATAGTTACTTCTCCTAATCAAGTTTTTGGACTAAATTTTAATCTCAAACATATTTTTTTTAAATGATGTTAAACTTATTTTTTTTCCAAACTGGGTTTGGAGCTTCCCACCGACAAACCAAACATTAGCCTTAAATATTCCATATCAACAAGGTGTATGCATGGTTGGTAGATAATCTTGTTTCTTAAACATGTGATCATAAATTCGATTCTTGACTTGTGCATTTGTAAAAACATTTGTTGAAAGTTATCAATTTCTTAAATAAATTTCAATAATATTAATAATTGACTATGGACTTAAAAAGGTATCTTACTTAAGAAAACCCTTAAATATCCATTGAAAATAGAGTAAACTAAACTCATACTATTATGTTTTTCTCAAATTTCATCTAATACTTCTCCTTTTTTTATATTACTTTTATCTCATCTGTTAATATTGTTAAAAGAAGAGAAGGAGGTAGTGGTGGTAAGTGAATAGGGGTTGTTGAAGAAGATAAGAGTTTGTAAAATCGAATATATAATTTTGAAGAAGAAAATAAAGATATTTTAATCATAAATTTTCATTAAAACTTATGTGATTAATATGTATTTACTTTTTGTTAAATTATTAAGGAGAGAGAATGACTTAGTGTAATATGAGCTAAATAATTAATAAGATTTTTATAGGATAAAAAAAGGATGAGGATAAGATGCAATTATAAAAAAAAAACATGGAGATTTATTTTTGAAAATATCCTAATAAATTAAACAACATCACGCGCTGCTTAGAACAAGAAGCGCGTAAGAGAAGAATGACTATCACGCTGACAACTCCGTAACAGTCTAGAATAATCCTTTGTACTGGATAAGAACCATAAACCTCGAATTCCGATCGTCACACAGTTCGTGCATCTCAATTCTCAACATTCTCAGTTCACCTGCAAGTAAAACGCCGGGTCGCTTACTATAGTAATCCACGTCCACTCATCACATGTCGTTTCCGCACCCGATCTCCTTTAAACGACACCTAAGACTCGCGTGGTGAAAATCCTCCACCCTGAAAAAAAAATTCCGAAAGAAAGAGACACCCCTAAAGATCTGGTCTTGGCTTCTCACCTTTCCTTAAAAAATCTCATGTATTTGACTCCAATCGCTGTTCTCTTCACTTTTCCCTCTCTAGCTCTTTCTCAGAAAATCGACAAGTTCAGATTCAAACTCAAGTTCTGAGGCTGATTCAGATTCTGGGTGTGTGGAATTCATAAATTCAGGTTCAAGATAAAGTTTTAGCTAAATTCATATTCTGGGTGTGTGAAATTGAGGAGAAAAAGAATTCAACTTTGGGGGTGCAAAGTGGTTTAATTTGATTAGGGGTGTGTTAGGTAACATGGGTGCTAGTTTTTCCATTCTGAGTGTGTGCAATTGAAAAATTCAAGTTCCATATCTAGTTTTGAGTTCAATTCATATTCTGGGGGTGTGGAATTTAGAGAAAAGAATTCAACTTCGGGGGTGCAAAGTAGTTTAATTTGGTTAGGTGTGTGTTAAGTGTTGACATGGGTGCTAGTTTTTCCTCTTCTGTTTGTGATGGGGATGCTACCCCTCTGAGGCCAAGGCTTGGGGACATACCCAATAGCTGTGTGGCATTGATGTTGATGTATTTGGACCCACCGGATATTTGCAAGCTTGCACGGTTGAACAGGGCGTTTCGTGATGCTTCGTTGGCGGATTTCATTTGGGAATCGAAGTTGCCTTTGAACTATAAGTTCATTGTGGAGAAAGCTTTGAAGGACGTTTCTGTGGAAGAATTGGGGAAGAGGGATATTTATGCTAGACTCTGCAGGCCTAATTCGTTTGACAATGGGACCAAGGTGAGTAGTTACCTTTGTTCCATAACTTATATGAAGTTCTATAGGTGTTTTTGATGTTGTTCTTTGATCAGAATTGCAGTTTGACTTTGATAACCTCTGTTGATCTTTAATATAAACATTCAATATGTGGATAATTAGGTGAAACTTTAATTGTAGAGTCTATTTGGATAAATGTCTTCATAAGTATTTCTAGGAGAATAAAATAAGAAGGAAAAATGAAGTTCGCTTCCCCATAAGTTATAATTAACTTATGCTTAAGCTATTTTCTCATATTAGCTTCTCCGAGAGCTTATTTTGAACATATATATAAAAGCTAACTTTATTGGAGAAATTTATTTCATTTTTCCTTCTTATTTTCTTCTCCTATAGGTGCTTATAGTAGAGAAGTTTATCAAAAATTGGAAAACAACATATATAACACTTATATTACTACATTTGAGTTTTGTCCTTATTTATGCTCTTCTTCATATATACTAACTGCCTTGGTGTTTACTTGTCAAAAATGTTATGTTGGTGTAGGAAATTTGGCTGGATAAGAGGACAGGTGGGATGTGTTTGGCGATTTCATCCCAAGCGTTGAGGATTACAGGGATAGATGATCGGAGATATTGGAGTCGCATTTCGACTGAAGAGTCAAGGTGAGATTATTGTAATTGAAACTGTTGCTCGGGCTAATAAGTAATAATTTATAGAAGTGGTCTATGCTTGACTTTGTTTTGTTGTGTTTTCATCTTTATGGGTTGAAATACAAACACCATTTTTTTGCTGGATTTTTATTTTTAAGCCCTTTTGTGGATTAAGATCACACATTTTTCACCTTGTGGCTTTGTTATTTAACTTAATTATAAAGCTCGAAGGTTGGGTTTTTCATACTTCTCCAAATCCATTTTACTAATATTCAAGGTTATCTAATACCAAATTTCTTATGTAAGGAACTAAATGAGTTTAGTATCAGTAAATTATTTGAACTAGGTAATTGAATTTTCATTTAAATTCATTTGTTTGACTAAATGAATGACTATAAAATTTGTAGTTAAGTTTGATTATTTGAATGAATCAAACTTAAGATTTGTAGGTTTTACATCAACAGTGTGAATAACTGGTATATACATGTACAACTTGGACAATTTCAATTTATATTTACTTAAAAAACTGTAACGTTGTTTATTATCTTATTATATATTACTTAACGTCAATTTTCAAGAGTCATGCTTTAAATGAATGACTATATATATATTTTTTTAAATTGTCATTTTCATCATCAGTGATTTGATCTCCAATCTTGATCAGTTTTATGAATACAAAACTATTTTATTGCAGTTTTACATTGCCTTCTAGCTTGACATTGATACCAATTTAGTCATGGTCGCATGTATGTTCTTAGTTCTGACTCCATTACTTTTTCTAGTGGCTCCTCAATTTTAAGTTTTATCCACCTTCTGCTGGAACACATGAAATTAGGCACTTCAAAATTGGATGACCCCTGTTTTTGTGTGCGCTATATGATGGAGCCTGATGTATTATACTAATTTTGTCCATAACAGATTCCACACAGTTGCTTATCTTCAACAAATTTGGTGGCTTGAAGTGGAAGATGATGTTGATTTTCAATTTCCACCTGGGACATACAGTGTGTTTTTTAGACTCCAGCTTGGCCGGTCATCCAAGAGATTGGGTCGTCGTGTTTGTAAGACGGATGACATTCATGGCTGGGATATAAAACCTGTAAAATTTCAGCTAACAACTTCTGATGGTCAACTTGCTGTATCCCAAAGTCATTTGGATAATCCAGGGCACTGGGTTCTCTACCATGCAGGAAACTTTGTTTCCAAGAGTCCTAATGATCTGATGAAGATCAAATTTTCATTGACTCAAATTGATTGCACGCATACCAAAGGCGGTTTGTGTGTAGATTCTGTATTTATATGTAATAGTGATGTAAAAAAAGAGGTGTAGCTTTGGTTTTGTAGGAAGGAAGTCTGTATATAGTGGAAATGAGTTGAGGCACCTGAGTCCTGAGTTGACTTTTGTCATTTGGGTTACAGGGGGGAGTTAAGTAGAGGTGATTCTTCCAAATATGCCCCAACAACACTCCCCTTTAGATTTTTTTGTTTCTTTGATATTCATAGTCCCTTTAGATGTTTTGTTTCTTCAACAGGACAACGTTTTAAGAGGTTGCACACAATTTTACTCCCTTTTTGGGCATAATATTTGTGTGATTTGTGTATATTTCCTCTTTTGTTGGTACTGGGAATTGATTGATGTTGTTTTCTTAAGTAATGAAATGGTTCATGTGGTCCAGTTTTAGGTGGTTTGCATAATGCATGCGTAGTTTATCTTTTTTTGTGGACTTCCTTTATGATGAGTTCCTGTGTCCATAATATAAAGATTCCACTTGATAGTTTCGATGAAGATGCAAATGTTGAAATGGTATATCATTTGTATTTCTTTACCTCTGTCTGTGAGGTAGATATTCTTAATAGGACTTAGATGTGGTTAATTAATAGTACGTCTCATCTAACCCCTCAACATTTGCTGAATTGCAATTTCATTCCCACGGTCGGAGACCTACACACCTTTTCCACCTTAGAAGGCGTCTCAATTCAAATACTTTATAAACATACTGTACCCCCTGGGTCTAGTAAAACCCGTCGGCTAAATCCTGAGATCCTATGGGGCTATGGGCGGGATAGATCTCGGCCCACCAAATACTGAAAGGGAAGGTATGTGAAGTTTTATATTAAATATTATTAATAAATTAGGCATAAATCATAAGATAATTAAAAATTAGTAACATAATAAGATTAAGGTAAGGCACATGGACGAAAGGTCTATTAAAAGATGCATATAAGGTGAGATTCTTTAGGTAATATAATTGTCCATTTTCATTTACAACTTTAATTTATTATACTGGAGTTATATCTGACTTAAAAGTCAGATGTCTTTGCAGGTATTCATCTCCTTACATGATGAAGAGCGGTGAAAGGTGACCAAGATGAACAGGCTGAGCTCAACACAACAAGAGAAAATTACTATTGTACCCTCAAACAGGTACACATACTAAACATTAACTTATAAACATAATGTATGAGTAATTAGTTAAGTCATTGGTTAACATTATGTTCAAAGTACATTTTAAAAAATGTTCTAGATTGTGCAAATATTTTGTTATACATTTCGTAACCCAAGAATACATATGAATCTTCTATATTGAATTTCCAGGTCGTTGTATGTCTCTCTGGCAAATGAATGAATACTTGTTACCCTATCCCTCCTCAATCGTGGTGGATCATAGGCAAGACTACAAGAGCCTCTCCACGGGGGAGAAGAACAAATATGTAAAGTGCATTGGGCAATTGCTTCTTGCTATCCTATTTTTGGTTCCTACACCCTCATGGTAATGTTAAAAGGCAAAAAAATACATATGCTCAAAACACTCGCACCTCATCTTCCTATTATCCTTCTGTGCCACCAAGCCCCTTCCTCCATCTCCTTCCTTCTCCCATCGTCCCTTTTCTCATCTCCATAACACTCACATCCAGAACCTACCACACAACTCACACTCATATCACAATCTCCATAATTTGAAAAAACAAAAGTTAACAATATTAAATTAAATTAACTCACAACACAAAGAAGGAACTTCAAGCATTTAAGGAGATGTTGGGGTCTCAATTGAAGTTCAGCTTCACTACAATGGCATGGACTACTTTTTTTATCGTCAAATGTTAGAATGTTAGTTTTGTTAGTAGAGGATGTCGAACCCGCGACCTTTCCCCTCTTTCCTTCTCCCGTAACCATCCAACTCACTTTATATCTCATGGCATGGACTATGGAGAAACGGAAAAGGAACAAGGGATTGTTATTGCACTATTTTTTTATCCTCAATTTCTAGATTGGGATTTGCAACCAAAAGGAATAAGAGATTGTTTTCGCGCTGTTTTTTTATCCTCAATTCCTAGCTTAGGCTTTGCAACCAACAAAAACATAGTAATCGATGATTGTTACCGTGCATGGATTGGCGCTACTCAGTGTTGTACCAGAAATTTGCAGTGGGGAGTGTCTGTCAAAATTTAAATTCTAATAATGTTTTTCTTTACTTCATATTTTTCCTCTTCAAATGAGGAGTATTTATACACATTTTGAGACAAAGATAAAGCCTACAAAATCTCAAACCAACTTCCTAAAATACAATCTACTTAAAACAAAACTTCAAATTTAAACTTTTTACAACAATATTTCAAATTCAAAACTCTCTAATCCAATACTCTCCCTCAAGTTGGTGCATGGATGTCATACATGCCTAACTTGCCAACTGTATCATTTAAGGCTTTTCCCGAAACTCCCTTGGTCAAAATATCTACAAGTTGGTTTTTAGATCTGACAAAGGGTGTGGTGATAATTTGTTGATCCAGTTTTTCCTTTATGAAATATCTATCTACTTCAACGTGCTTTGTTCTATCGTGTTGAACCAGATTATGAGCAATTTTAATAGATGCCTTGTTATCACAATAAAGACTCATAGGAAGATCATATTTGATACCCAAATCATTTAAAATACTTTTAATCCATAAAAGCTCACAAATACAGTAAGTTATACCTTTAAATTCAGTCTCAGCACTAGATCGTGCAACAACTTTTTGTTTTTTACTTCTCCACGTGACTAAGTTACCCTCAACTAGTGTAAAATAGCCTGAGGTAGACTGTCTAGTAGTTTTATCTCTGGCTCAATCAGAACCTGTGTATCCTTCAATGCCCTTCTTGCTATTTTTTGAAAACAGAATGCCTTTTCCAGGTGTTCCTTTTAGGTATCTCAAAATTCGATACACAACCTTCATATGATCTTCACTAGGAGAGTGCATAAATCAACTTACCACCCCAACTGCATAGGTAATGTCTGGCCTAGTGTGTGATAAATAGATTAGCCTCCCTATTAGCTTCTGATATCGTCCAACATCTGCCTCCACCTGATTAGGATAAAAGCCAAGTGTGTGATTCATTTCAATGGGATTCTCAACCGGTTTGCAAGCCAACATTCCAGTTTCTGATAAGAGATCTAGAATATACTTTCTTTGAGATAAGAATATGCCTTTATAAGATCTTGCAATTTCTATCCCAAGGAAGTACTTCAAGTTACCTAGATCCTTCATTTTGAACTCGTTTTCCAGATGTTGCTCAAGGGGTTTCATCTCATTTATATCATCTCTGGTTAACACCATATAAACTATTAGAATAGATATTTTCTTTGCTCTATGTTTGTAAAACAGAGTATGATCAGAGTTACTTTGTTTGTACCCAAATCTCTTCATTGCTAGAGAAAAACATTCAAACCATGCCCTGGGTGATTGCTTTAGCCCATACAAAGCCTTTTTAAGCCTGCAGACTAGATTCTCATTAGACTTAGTTAGTTGTACTCCTGGAGGCACATCCATGTAAGCCTCCTCCTCCAAATTGCCATTCAAGAAAGCATTTTTCACATCAAACTGTTTCAAGGGCCAATCCCTATTAGCTGCTATCGAAATTAATATCCCTATAGCATTGAGTTTGGCTATCGAGACAAATGTCTCTTGGTAATGAACTCCATACTTTTGTGTATATTCATTGGCAACTAGTCTTACTTTGTATTGGTCTATGCTCCCATCTGCTTTTAATTTCACTGTGAACACTCATTTACAACCAATTGTCTTCTTCCCACTTGGCAAAGATGTTAGTTCCCAAGTTGAGTTATTTTGGAGTGCTTCCATCTCCACGTTCATAGCTTGCTTCCAGTTTGGATCATCCAATGCTTCTTGCACACTATTTGGACTAGAAATACTAGATAATTGATCAACAGATAATACATATGATTCAGATAACTGTTAGGTAGATACATAGTTGCTAAGGGGATATTTAGCCTTCATTTTAGGTTAGGTTCATAAAACTATTTAGGAATACCTTTGTTTTGGTCGAGATGACCTTCTGAGGTGTGTATCAGATGGTATAGTAGGAGAAGGAACACGATTTACCTCTGTACTAGGTTCTGGTTCAATATCTGGGACAACCATAGGAGATTCTTGAGTTACATGTGTTAGACAAGGTGTCTCAGATTGGAGGCAAGTGGTTACCTCAGCAGGAACTGCTTCTGGTGGTTCACTGTGTGGATTTGAGGCAGAGAGTGGGATATTTGGTGGTGGTACATGAGTGGAGAACCGAGCTTCTTCTTCTCCATTACTTGTAATGTGTGGCAAGCAATTCTCCCCTTGAGAAGAAGAAGTGGAGACTCCCCCTGAATAGTAAGGCTCATTTTCCCTGAAAGTGACCTTTAAAGTGACATGCATTTTGTGAGAGAGAGGATCAAAGCAACGATAACCTTTTTGAACATTGCAGTACCCAACAAAGATACACTTTTTAGCACAAGGATCTAATTTAGAACGCTGAGTTGTATGGATATGGACATATGTAGTGCAACCAAAGACTTTAGGAGCAAGGTTTGAGGAGTGGGGTGTAGGAAAGTGAGAAGTAAGAACTTGGTAAGGTGTTTGGAAACTAAGGACACTAGAGGGGGTCCTATTGATGAGGTATGCAACGAAGATTACAACCTCTCCTCAATAAGAAGAAGGAACATTCATGCCAAACACGACGGTCCTTACAACTTCCCAGAGTTGTCGGTTCATTCTCTCAGCCAATCCATTTTGCTGAGGAGTATAAGAGCAAGAGGTATGATGTTTAATCTCATTAGAAGACAAAAAAGCATTGAACCCACCATCCATATATTCCATGCCATTATCAGATTGAAGGATTTGAATTTTGCTATTGAATTGAGTTTGAACCATGAAAAAAAAATTAAAACACAAAAAAAACTTACCCTTTATTTTTAGGAGACTCACCCAACACATACAAGTACATTCATCAATGAAGGTGACATAATAAAATGATTTAGAGAAAGAGACTTTGGCAGGGCCCCAAACATCTGAATGAACAACTTGAAATGGAATAATGCTTTTATTCAAACTAGGATAATGAGGAATTATGTGGCTTTTAACCAATTCACAAACTTAACAATGGAAATCAGTAACATTGACAGCAGAAAAAAATGGGGAAACAATTTTTTGAGATAACTAAAGGAAAGATGACCAAGTCTCATAAGCCACAGCCAAACATTATCTTTAGCAGTATCCACAGTAGACGTTATAGATGCCCGAGAAGATAAATCACTGCCACGAGGAGCAACATCCAAGAAATAGAGCTTGCCTTGTCTAACACCAAAACCAAGAATCTCCTGTGTTTAGTTGTCCTAAAACAAACAGTGAGAAGGAAAAAAAATCACAGAGCAGTCAAGGTTAGAAGTAAGTTGGCTAACAGAGAGAAGATTAAAGTCAAGAGAAGGAACAACTAAGACAGATTGAAGATGTAACCAAGGAGAATGAGAGATTGAACCTTGACCAATAATGGCAGAGGTGCCACCATTAGCCGTAGAAATCACAGTTTTAGGGAGGAAGAGAAATTAGACAAAAGAGTATGATTACGAATCATATGATCTGAAGAACCTGTATCAATTATCCAGGAATCTAAAAATAGATAGTGCGAGAAAGCATGAGACTTACCAATAATTCCTTCGTAGATAGCATGTGCTGAAGGAGTAGGAGAGAGAACCAGATCGGAGGAGGTGGAGTCCAAAGGTGAAGTAGAGTTATCCATGGGAGAATTGGGAATTAGAGAGAAGAAAACGAAGATACGGGTTATTTGGTGGGGATCCGGTAGAAGGATAAAGTAGGAGAGGCAAAAAAAATTGGTTAGTTCAGGATCGTAACACCTGATACCATATCAAAATTTAATTTCTAATAATGTTTCTCTTTACTTCATATTTTTCCTTTTCAAATAAGGAGTATTTATACACATTTTGAGGCAAAGATAAAGCCTACAAAATCTTAAACCAACTTCTTAAAAAATAATCTGCTCAAAACAGAACTTCAAATTTAAAATTTTTACAACAATATTTCAAATTCAAAACTTCCTAATCCAACAATGTCATTGCTAACGAGGTTGTTTTCTCTAGCGTGAGTGACAACACAACACTAACAACATTAAGGCCGAAGAGCGTGGTGTCGAGGAGGGTGGTCGTGGCGTGGCAATGTCATCTTCAGTTGTGATGTTAGTGAGGTGGTGTTTTGTTTATGTCCACCCAAGCGTATACCCAACCAATATGAAATAGCGATTCTAGATTGCATAACTTGTTTTTGTCCTTATGGGTTTTCCAATCCAAAATAGCAAAAAAATTATTTTGCCCTTACGGATTGTCATTTTGGAATTATGAATAAATAATTCAAGAATAACTAATCCATAATACATGTTTTTCGGATTACCTATTCCAAAACTATGTATTCATAATTCTAGAATCACAATCTGTAATGGAAAAACTTTCTTTTGTGTATTTCAGACTTTGCAATCCAAAATTATGATAAGAATAAAAATAAAAATTACAAAAAAGCTCCAGTTTAGAGGTTAATGGATGTACGTAGATAGAGGTACAAGGTAGAGGTTAATGGACAATTGGACATACATGCAATGGGTGAAGAAGCTGTAATTTAGTATAATTGGGTGACGAAGCTGTAATTTAGTATAAACAAGGGTGAGATGATCTTATAAAAAGAAAAAAAAGGACAATTTTGGGATATTTCAAAACAAAGAGGTGCATGTAGCAAAATGTAGGGTCTAGGAAGTAGTTTCCAATCATTGTAGGTAGGGACGAACATGGTCAAGTTAGCTATGATTTATTCGTAGGGATGACAACGAACGGGACAAGCACGATTAGTAGTTACACGCTACCTGCCTTGTCTAATAGAAACTCATCATTTGCCTGCCTATTACCTGCTTGAGTACTATCTAAGTAGGTCAATGTTATAAAAATCAACCTGATCATTGACTCGGTTAAGATAGTGAGTCAATGGTCAAACTAATGGATCACTAGTTGGTTCCATTTGATTTGATATATATTTAAAAAATATTATATATATATATATATAAGTAACATTATTTCATTGATCAATTCGTACTACAAATTTAGAGTACTTAGATTCATAAAAGCTATTATTAGCCTATTCTTATCAATAACAATGACTACAAGAATAGATACAATGAACTAAGTGAATCTATTGTGGTACTAATCTCAAATTTAAGCCTTAATAAAATTGCTTTGTACAAACCAACAACAATTGTGTTAATATCCAATTTCGTTTGGACAATTAAAAATAAAGTGCAAAAAAAATATTTTTCATTTACTTTGATATAATTTAAATTTTATAATACTTATTTTTTTTGCTTCTTTTTAACTAATCCTAAAAACAGGGAGAAGAAAAAAATGGAAAAGAAAGTATAACTTAGCAAAGAGAAAAAAAGAAAATGAAAGAATAAAAAAACAACGTTGTTACAGTTAAGACTAGGAGACATTTATAAAAAAATAGTTAAGGCAAGGAGAAATAGAAAAAATAAGAAATACTTTCCCCTATAGTCCAAGCCCACTATAGTTAACCTAAAACACCCAATCTCACATTCTCTTTCAAGAGGAACAACACAGTTGCCACATTCTGCACAGACCATTCTCCTTTTTCTTCTCGCACCAACCAAACACCATGGGCACCACCCAGCTGTTGTCGTTGCACATCCCAACTCAAGCACCCAACCGCCATAACCATCGTGCCACCACCACCGTTGGCGACTCATCACAGCTCGCCACCACCACCTAATCCCTACACACTAACAACTGTGAACTGAAACACAAATGCAACAACCAAATGTTACTTTCATCTATGTGGACTGAAACTAGACCGGGTTTTAAAACTAGTCTGGGTCATCGATTTTTGCTAAATCGACCGGTTCACACCGGGACAAACTAGTTTGTGTTCATAATCAATCTGATAGCTCAATTAGGCCGGGCAACCTTTCGAGTCCCTATCCGACTGATTGGACCGGTTTTGATAACACTGAAGCGGGTATCCACAATCTTTTTAATAATCATGGTATCCATGAATATTTTTAAAAACATTTAAAAATTAATAATTTTAAAAGGAAAAAAAGTGTCAGCATTTGTAATTATGTATTGTGCTCAAAATCTTAATTACTCCACAAAATTGATTTTGTAACTTCATCCTTGTAACAGTAATAACACTACTTATATTCAAAATCAATTCTTCAATAATGAATTTTGTTCCATTACATAAAGTAAGGGACTTATCTAAATTTCTCATAAACTTTATAGAAAACCTTTTTTCAATATTAAACAATGATCAAGAAGTCCAAAGTATTTTATGTCATTTAAAAATGCACTTGTTAACATATTGGATTAAATACCAATTTCTTCATTACATTGAGTTAGAGCTTAGATAAAAAAATCATCCCTAGGAAATAATGCCACAACATAGTCAATAACTAAAGATACAACTTTCAAAGTAGGTGTTAATATTGTTGTCTTTAAAATATTGAACATTACCAAATTATCCAACAACTTAGGATAGATTGATTGAACAATAGTTATTAAAATCGTTATCTAGCTTGTTAACTCATCTGAGTTTACAACTCTACATGTATAGTTCGAGTTAACTTAGTAGCAGACTCATTTTTTAGTATACTCGGAGTGGACTTGGATAGACTTATGAATTTGGGAGCAGGTTGGCGAGTTTAGATAGGCTTTGCAACAATTTGACCTTCACCATTGCCAAAAATGACGCTGTGACCTTCACCATCACTACATATGGTGTTATGACCTTTGTTGTCTAACAATGTGACCTCTGTCGTCATCGACAACCTCCAACTCCTTTACATAACGCAACATCAATGCACCAAATTGAATAAGTTTTTTAATCGAATCGATTCAATTAAATAAAATCGACTTGGTTTTTCAAATATGTTCAATTCAATCCAAACTAGTTGTAAAATTGACACATTTTACTTAATAACCAATTTTTTTTTTCTAAAATCAATTTTTTTAAAGAAAAAATAATTTGTAAACTAGTTTGAAACCTATTCGATTCTTTAAACCAGTCTACAACAAGTTCAAAACCAATTCAACCCTCCAACTAGTTTTAAAAATCAGTTCAAAATCGAACTGGTTTTAAAATTTGGCTCTCAAATTTAGTCTAGATATCAAATCGTTTAAATTAGTTTGGAACCAGTTTAATCAAGTCGATTTTTGAACACCCCTAGTTAGGGTTGAGCATGGGTCGGGTTCATGCCCAACTCAGGCAATCTGGCCAAATCTGATAAGTTACTAAACATGCCCAATTCCAACCTTTTTTTGTCTTCTGGTTGGGCGGGTTTAGGTTGTGCAGGTTATGAGTTGATCGATTGGGTCCAAACGAGTTGGGACAATATTGGGCTAAGACACTTTGGGCTTAATTTTTTTTAAAAAAATTCTACTTAATTTATTCATTTAGGTTGGGTTCATGCTGTCAAGCCAAATTTTATCATTCAATTTATTTTATTTGTTGTTTAATGTTCATAAAATTTTGTATTGGACTCTTTAATTGAAATAAATGGCCAGAAGGCTAAAAAATCAATTTAAAATATAAGTATAAATGATTGGATGCGTAAAAAATTGAAAAATAAAACAATAAATTGGATCGGGTCAGGTATTGACAAATTAATAAATTTGAACCCAAACTTGACTGTCAAAAATTGTTTGGGACCGACTTTAAAACCCGCTTATCCATTGACCTATCCAAACTCATCCAAATTCATTTTTTTTAGTTCGGTTATGTCGAGTTCGAGTTGAATCGAATCCATTTGATCACTCCTACCCCTAGTTTTAGGAAAAAGAAGTCCATATCTTGGTTACAGGTGGAGGTGTAAGCTGGGCAAGGGTCCATAGGAGATACCTTTAGGCTTTTGTTATTTACACAACCCTTTTGCTAAATACACCACCTTTTCTACCTCCAAATTACGCATTATATCATTTTTCCTGAAAGATGTACACCTTTTTTTGCTTTTTGGAAATGTATTTCCAAAATTAAATATACTTATTCTAGAAGTATATCTCTTGAACTATAATTTATAGTTTTGGAGATACACTTTTGAAATGGTATACGTTAATATAAAAAAACATTTCTAGTAATAACAAATTATATGTCAATCAATTTACTTAAGAGTTATTGAGATTGAGACTTGAATATTTGACGTAGACTTGAATTAGAAAAAGAATGAATACACTTAAAGAAAAAAAAATCATCATCAAAGACTTTGTTTTACAAATAAAGTGTATAATAGATGAAGTTAATCATGAACATACCTTGAAACATAGTGTTATATGAAAGAAAACACAAAATATGGTTTAAAATTAGGATTTAAAGAATAATAAAGATAAGATAAGACGAGACAGAAGCTAGAATAAATTTGGCATGCGTACGTGTGTGGCCGAGAACGCGTATGAGGTATGAACTCGGAGAATAAAATGTTTCATTGTCAAAGATTAGGTAAAGGTCAAGGAAGTAATCCCCTCAAAATAGTAGTAGTTGACTAGTTGGCATTGGTAACCCACTCGGTGCCCATTAATATCCACTTTTTCTTTCTTTCTTTCAATGGCGGGTGGAAACTATGGTCAAATAGGAAGTTTCGTAGCTTTTTCTTTACACGAGAATTTGATATCAAATACTATATTTTAATGAACGGCGTGTAACCAAAAGAGAGAAAACAGAGCACTCTTTTCAATAAACAAACTAGTCTCTGTACCCATTTGATGCACCAGGACTCCAGGAGATTTTTTATAGATAGGGGTAAAATAATTATTTTAATATGTATATAACTATATATTAAAAAATTGTACATAGTTAAAAAAAATATTTTAAAAAATATTAAAAATAATTTCGACAAAAAAATCTTATATTTTGTAATATACTTTACACAATTGATTTGATTTTGTTCTATTTAATTTCTTTTAAAACCCTCTATTTACAATCTACTTTACAAAAACATTCAAGATATTATATATAATTCAATATGCTATTTTATCTAAAAGTGTAAGTTTCAAAGTAGAAAAAAATTAAATGCTTTTCAACATTTAAACTACTATATAATATGCAGGGGTTTTATATGTCAGATAAAAATATATTTGAAATCTTAATGCTAATTTACTAGAGTAAATTACATTCGCATTCCCTTTGTTTTACTTAGATTTCACCTTATATTTCTCCATTTTTTCACATTACTTTTACCCCCTTTTTGTTAACGCCGTTAATTAAAGTTCATTAAAATATATGTGAACAAACGAAATTGTCCTTATATTTTAATTGTAAAATTCAAATTATTCCCTCCCAATTAGTTTCAGAATTCACGATCTATATTCCATTCCTCTTCCCCATCCACGAGTACTAATCATCTTCCTCTTATTAGTGGGTTCTTCTTTAGCATCCATGAGATGTGAGTTTCTCTTCATCTCACTACGTTCAAGTTCCATTTCTCTTTATCGTTCGTGAGTTCTTACTGTTTCTCTTCCAGATCACGAGTTCTCCATTGTTCCTCTTCCTCTATCATTATTTGGTCTTGTGTTTATACTCAGTTTTGCATTGTAAACATATTGACAATTTATTAGTATAATAACAATTACTTGCAAGGAATTTTCAAGAACACAATGAAATATAATGGACCAATAACCAAATTCATAGTGAAATATAATTTTGCCTCTGTTCCTAATGAAATAACATTTCTTTTACAGTCTATTGTTTGAGTTATTATCAATCTCCATTTGAAGAAGCATATCATAGGTGACTATCCAACAAAACTTATTTTGAAATTAAAATCAATGTGTCAAAGCAATTTAATCATGTCTGTTGGTTTAAATAGCTGTGTCTTTGTTACATCATCAAGAAAAATGAAATGTATAATTTTTCAGATGAAATTGGACGAGTGATAAATAAATTGAACTGAATTACTCAATCTTTTCAGTTTAACATTATGGTGTGCCTTACAGTTCTTGATTGAGATATTATATTAAACATCTTGCCATAAAAAAATATTTCAAAGAAAAAAGTTAAAAACACAAATGCAGAAGCATAACACTAAATTTGAAGCAAATGACCATATTCAATCAACTAAAAATTTGAAAAAGAAGAAGGAAGGGTGTTAACACTGCGTACTAAGAAGGTGAGTTCACATCCAATTACAGGGGAAACAAAAAGAAACAAAAGTCTTAAAATATTTTCAGGTTGAGAGGAAGAAGATGAAAATATTTTAGACATAAAATTTCATTAAAAGTCATATATCTAGCATGTGCCTAATTTCTGTTAAATTATTAAATTGTGTTTAGGATGGAGGGAGTCTGAGTGTAATGTGAGCTAAACAATTAAGAGATTTTTTGTAGGTGCAAAAAGGAAGGGGTATCAGGCGAAATTTAAGCAAAATACAGGAGGTGCGAGTGTAATTTACTCAATTTACTAAGTGGGATGAAAATAATTACATTGTTTAAAAGTAAAAAAAATATTTTCATTATTATTAAAGTGAAAATATGAAAAAATAAAGTCACTCATATCTTTAATAATGTCAATAAATTATCAAATAAAATAATATGTTTTTACTATATGTACCTACAATAATTTGTAACAAAAAAATATAATAGTTGAAAAAGTCGACAACACTTGACATACAATTTAGTTTGTTTAAACAAAAATTAATAGAAAAAACTAATCAGTGGATATAAATAAAAAATAGTACAAACATATTTTCACAATAAAATAAATATATATTATAATGTATGTAATGTTTTATATTGAAAAACTTATTTTTTTTAAACAATCTAAATAAAAATTTCATGAGGGCTTAAAAGGTAAAATAAGACCAATAATATAAAACTTAACAGAATACAAATATTTATATTAATTAAATTTTCTCTCTCTATTAAATTATTTTCACTTTTATCTAATATCAATTCCCAAAGTAAACCTTTACAAAATAATTCTAAACAAATAAATCAAATTCTTATAAAATAAAAGAAGATTCCTATGAAATACTAATGTTTTAAATAAAATTTAAATATTTACATGTAAAATAAAATATCATGTATAATAGAACAATAATTTCCAAATAAATCAGTGTAAGCGATTAGCTTCTACTTGCTTTGTGATAATAGAAATATTCAATGATATAATTAATATAAAAAGTTTGTTGACTATTCAAAATACAATGTTTTTTACCAACCTCTACTCTTGTCCTGTTCTCATCTCCTTTTGTTTTTTGCCAAAAAAAATTAAAATACAAAATTTATACAAATAAGTATTCTATCAAGAGCTTCCCATGTCCATCAATTAACCATAGTTGTTTTATCACATTTAATTAAGCTAGTATATTGTAATGACTCTGCTTTTAAACTTCCTTATTTAAGAATCTTCATTCAACAATAGATGGATTGCAAATTGAGAATGAATAGTTTTATCACCAGAAAATAATAGAAGCAATTTCACTTGATGTTGCATTCAAGACATGTGTTTGTTTTTCGTTTTAATCCTTATAAATATATGTTTATTTTATTTTCATTCTTAAAGCCATTTAAATAGCATTTTTCACTATTCAAAGCGATACCTAAAGGAAAAACAAAACAAACATATATGATAAAAACTAAATAAAAAAATACAAAGAAAAAAATGAAAAAAACTAAATTATGGGAAAAAGCATTTAAGCCTTAATTTAAATATTTTTATAATTATATTTTTCAAAAAAATTTCAATATATAGAATACTTCCTGGCTAATTTATGTTGACATTCAGTAACATCATTGTGAAATAAAATATATATTATTTATCATATTATTACACTGGTTAATTTTTATTGAAAATTATAAACACACATAAAATGGGTATTTTTTTCATATACAATTTATTTTATATCAAATGATTAATTAAAAATTGAGCCCTAAATCATTCAACTATAAACACAAAATAGTTGTTAATACATTCATTTACGTCATCATGTACTTTTAATTTGTTATGATTGTTGGGGTCATAAATTTTTGGGTCCGGTAAATTAATGGATTAATTAAATTTTTATTTTTTAATTTTTTTGAAATTTAATTTAGTCTCTAAATAAAAATTTGTCTGATCAAAATTCTCAATTTTTTTGTTAAAATTTTATATTCTTGAATAGAAATTTGATCAATCAAAGTTATTAAACTTTTAAAAATTTAATTTTTAATTCTTAAACTCATTAAATTAAATAAATAAAATAAAAAAATTTAAAATTTTGTTTAAGGACTAAAAAATATTGTTTTAAGAAGTTTGAAAATTTTTACCGTCAAATTTTTGTTCAGATACAAGACTAAAAGATCAATGAAATTATCATTCAAGGACCAAAAATTAAATTAAAAAAATTCACGGACTAAATTGTTAATTAACCCTAAATTAATTAATGTCTCAAGCGCGAACAAGTTAGGTGCACGGTGCACCGCCAAATCGAGACAACTACCAAAATGTCACATTTGGCAAAAAA
>CM023943.1:1489566-1534693 GCA_013407115.1 Glycine latifolia
ATATATATATATATATATATATATATATATATATATATATATATATATATATATATATCCTTTGATATTTTGCATTTCTAAATTCCTAAAACCAATATTCTAATTTGCACTTATTTTGTCATCCTTAACCAGTAGGTCCTTTGTGTATACCATTTTGTAATATGTAATTTAACTGTATGGACAAGCTCCTTGATCCCCTTCCCCTAAATTTTGCAGTAGGCAACTAATTTGATCATTATTATGATTGGTTTTATTTGAGTTAGTAATTCAAGAAGAAAAAAATTGACTGTACTTATTGGTAATGGCAATAGACAAATACAACCATTAGCTACCCCATACCACAAACTAAATATAGTTGTATAATGCATTATTTTTCTCTCTTTAATTATTGATTTTGTTTTGATTTTCTTCAATATAGTTGTTAATTTAATTATCGACCCCAATTAGCTTGGGTTAAAGGTGTTGTTGATGTTGATAGTTGTTAATTTAATTATCATGGCAACTGTGAACCTCAGGAAAGTGTCTTTCCAAAGTTGAAGATTATCAACTTGAGAAACATGAAGAAATTGACAGCGATATGGCACTGCAATTTTCCTTTACAATCCTTTGGAAAATTGGATGAATTGATCATTGATGGGTGTAATAAACTTAAAAATGTTTTTCCTTCTTACATGGTGGGAAGATTTCCGAGTCTATGCAACTTGAAGGTTACTAATTGCAAGTCAATGAAAGAGATATTTGACGTGACCAAAGGTTTTGAAAAACTTGATGCCGAAGATATGACCAACTTGCAAAATTTTCATTTAGAAGCACTGCCAGAATTGGAGCATGTATGGAACAAAGACCCAGGAGAGATTCTTAACTTAAATTTGAAAAAGATATGGGTTCAAGAATGTCTCAACTTAAAGCATATATTTCCAGTTTCTATAGCAAAGGGTCTTAAAAAACTTGAATATCTTGAGATCTGGAATTGTAGTCAGTTGAAGGAAATTGTTTCAAGAGGGAACTTGAGTGATTTTTTGTTTGAATTTCCCAAACTAACCACAGCTAGATTTTCAAAATTACCAAACCTTGAGAGTTTCTATGGGGAAAAACATGAATTACGTTGTTCAGCACTGAATAACTTGTCTGTGGAACTCTGTCATAAGCTCAAGCTTTTCAGAACAGAAATTGTGAATCCAGAAACAAAGCCAGACTTCTTGCCTGAAGAGGTACTAATCAGCTCCCATGCATTCTTTTTAATTCATAGAATGAGAATTATAACATGAGATCGAAACAAAATAAATTTCACAAGCTCAAAAAACTTTTAGGTCACTTGTATATAGTTAATTTTTATTGAGTCCTCGTAATTTTTTTTTGTTATAAGTTCATGATATAGCATTAATTTTGTTCCAAATCATGAGTTCAGTAATAATATGATACAATCACAATGATATATATTAAAGAATCATTGAAATGCGTCACATTATTATTTAATTGACAGAATTCAAATCAAAATTTTTAATATATTAGAAATTCAAAATAAAAATCAAATATATATAAAAAATCTCAAACATATTTAAGTCATTTCACAATTACATGGAAGATGATTTTCATATACTATTATCTTTTACATTAACTTGTCTTTCTTTATTTGATCCGTTATTTCTTAGGTAATCTACAACTTGAAGTCCATGCAAATAGAGCCGAGGAATGCAAATTCTTTGAAGAGATATATGGGGAACTACCGAATGCACAAATTAGAAGAGTTTCAATTATCTAGACTACTGGATACTAAGATTCTATATTTTTTCCTCCACAGAAATCCTAATCTGAAAAGCCTATTGTTGAGCAATTCCTTCTTAGAGCAGTTAGCGCCTCCAAGAAGCCTTATTGAAGAAAATTCAGGGCTTGTTCCAAGGCTCAGAAGCTTGAAGTTAATAAACTTACCTTTACTAAATATGATAGGCTTCGAAGAAGACACAATACTCTTTCAAAGGTTAGAGTGCTTGATTTTCATGGATTGTCCATGTCTGAACACCATAGCAGCCTCCTCAGTATCCTTCACTTACTTGACAAATCTGGAAGTGTTTAATTGTGATGAATTAAGCTATTTAATTACACCATCAACTGCAAGAAGCTTGGTTCAACTCACCACCATGAAGGTGATTCAATGTAAATCAATGAAGACTATTGTGTCAGAGCAAGAAAATGAAGAAAGAATTATTCCTGACTTGTCAGATCAAGAAAACGAAGAACCTGAATTGTCAGAGCAAGAAAATGAAGAAACAGAGCTACGGATTATTTTCAAGCAATTGAAGGAGTTAGAGCTCGTAGATCTGCATGAACTTAAATGTTTCAGCACCATTTATGCCTTTGATTTTCCGTCATTGGAAAAATTTGTAGTGGGTGCATGTGGCAGTATGAAAAGTTTTACAATCTCTCACAAGAAGACGCCTCCAGACAACATGACACCAATTTTACGACAAATATGTGTTCGACATGGGAAGGAGGACAAAGTATCTTATTGGAAAGGTGATTTAAATACTACGATACAACACATGTACAAGATCGGGGTACGTATCCACTTAAGTGTATATATATATATATATATATATATATATATATATATATATACCAATCATTTTCCTAAGTATCTTGCTCTTGTGATAGTTTTAAAGCTTAAATATATTTTAGTCTATGCAAATTTGCATTTTTTTTATAAATTTTGATCCATTTTAATATTTTCATTCGTAATCTTTTGTATGTTTGTGTTTACAAATAATAAAATTAAAAAAACACAAAGAGAGACTAAAAATGAATAAAGTATCTTAATAGAACTAAAATTGAAAAAATACAAACTTACAAAAATTAAAATTAGAAAAATGAACTTACAAATAACAATAATAAAATAAAAATACTAACTTCCATATACCAAAACGACGTATAAGCCTATTTCTAATTATGAACTTACAATATGTACTTACAGGCTATTGATCCAAGCAAGATGGTAGCTTCCCTTTCTTACAAATTACTGGAGATCTCTCGATTGAAGATTTTGAAGCTGACGAGTTGTAAACTTGAACGGGATGGTATTCCAACTAATTTTTTTCCTAGTTTAGAAGAATTGGAAATAAGCAGGACGGAAGTAGAGCAAATATTTAATATAATGGAGCCTAAGATGAAGGGATATAGCTTTCCGTTGAAGAAATTGACGTTGGATAATCTCCCCAATTTGGCACAAGTATGGGATCGGGATTGGCGGTGGGGTTGCGAAGAAATTCTCAGCTTTCAAAAACTGCAGGAAGTTAGTGTTACTGATTGTGCAAAGCTGAAAACTGTGTTTCCTATAGAGCTGGCTAAAAAAGTTGAGAAGCTCAAGAAACTTGATATAAGGCACTGTGAGAAGTTTCTAAATATTGTTGAAAAGAAGTACGATGCAACAATAGAAGAAACACAAGAGTTTTCATTTCCTCGTTTAACCTCGCTTGATCTGCATATGTTGCCAAAACTCACTAGCTTTTATCCTGAATTTACTCTGGAGTGCCCTGAATTAAAGCATTTAGGGGTGTTGCTTTGTGGTGACTTCAACTTGGAGACATTTCAACGTTCTACTTCAGCTATTAGACAAACTCTTCCCGAAGAAAAGGTTTTTAACGGAATCTTTTTTCTTTCTTTCTTAAATATATATTTTTTTCTAATAAATATTCAGTTTTTGTGTTTACTTTCTAAATTTTTTTTTTTACATTCAATTTCTAATAAATCAATAATTTTAATTTTGATTCTTAATATTTTGTTTAAGTTTATGATATACGAATGAATATTGTATTTATTTCATGATAAATTAACAGATTTTGTTTTAGTCACGATTAATAATAAATGATTTGAATATTGTATTTATTTCATGATAAATTAACAAATTTTGTTTTAGTCACAATTAATAATAGATGATTTTTTTATCATGGAATAGATACAAAATCTGTTAATTTAACATGGACTAATAAAATTATTAAGTATCAAACATAAAATTGGACTAATAAAATTATTAAGTATCAAACATAAAATTGTTATTGTGATACGGATTTAATGTAAATTTCTTTTTATTAAGGAAAAAAAATATAAAAATTAGATATTTATATGGGATAAAAATACATATTGAATTTTTTTTTTGGTCTTTTTATTTATTGGTTTTCTAATTGTCACCCTTTGCTTGGCTTTCTGTTATGGTCTTACTAGGCTATTTTCATTCTGGAGTCATTGAAGCTTGATTGGAAAAACGCTAACATGATGTCTAACAATCTGCAATACACGCTTAATAAATTAGTGGAACTTGAGCTGGATTTTGTTGAAGCCGATGAGGAGTTGAAATTTCCCGTTCAGTTACTTGAAACGGCATCTAGTTTGGAACATCTTCAAATAAGCCGAAGCAGAGGACAAGGTGAAATTGTAACCGTAGCCAATGGACGCTTGATGTCAGTGTCATTCTCCAATCTAAAACAATTGTCCGTAAAAGATTGCCATGGATTCAAGTACTTATTTACACCCTCAACCGCAAGAATGTTAGTGCATCTTGAAGAGATGTACATAGTGCAATGTGAATCAATGAAAGAAATATTGGCAAAAGAGCCAGATGAAACTACTTCAGAGGCGATACAATTTGAGCGACTCAACACGATAACTCTATATTCTTTATCAAACCTGTCATGTCTCTATTCAAGCAGTGTCACTCTGTTATTATCATCTCTGATAAAAGTGATCATATGGGAATGCCCCAAAATGAAGATTTTCTCCCAAGGAGTCATACATGCGGAATCCTTTTCTGGAATTCAGGTCTCGTTGGATTCAAATGAAGATTTGCTCTTCCACCAAGATCTTAACACCTCTGTAGAGGAGATGTTTCAACGACGGGTAAGATCTTTTTTTTTTTTAATCAATCAATTATTACTTCAAGTATTGCATGAATGTAATGCTTTTAAGTTTTAACCATTAAATTTAAATTTGAAAGATTTCAATATACATTAATAATATTTTTAAATTTAAGTGAAATAAAAAAATTAATATAAATTAAATTATATAAAAATATTATTATTGTTAAATAACCATGATAAAATCATGTAATTAAAAATACTCTATTCATTCGTATTTATGAGATGTTTTTAGCTAATTCATATCCTTTTAAGAAAAGAACATCGATTAATTGAGTAAATTTTATAAATTTGTTAATAATTTATAATATTTTTACAAAAGTGCCTTTTTTTTAAATAAGTGTAAAATATGATTTTAGTTTATGTATTTTTAATAAAATATAATTTTAGTTTCTTATATTTTCAAATTGATGATTTTGGTTCTCAAACTTAAAAAAAATATAAATTTAAAACCTCTATTAATACAACTAATCAATTTTAGGAACTCTACAAAATAATTATATTTTTTCACTTAATTTTTTGCCACATAATTGTTATTTATCTCCACGCCTAGTAATTAAGAGAGAGAAAAAAATTATCTCATTAATTTCTGACCTGAAGTATTTTTTGGCTAAAAGTTTGTTAACTAAATGAGGATATTTTAGAAATAAAATAATTAATACAATTGACCATTTGAAAAGGGTCCTATAAAAATGAATGGAGGAAGTAATTAATAAAATATAATATAGTGTATTTATTATTAATAACAAAGATTTTATTTTTCAGATAACATAAATTACAGAGATGAGATTTTTAAAATTAAAAAAAATTATAATTTATTTTTGAATTAATACTCATCATATCTTATTCATGCAAAAATTATCTCGTCGAAGTTCAGACCCAAACATCCTCCAAAGCTGAGTTTTTTTTAGTAGTTAATATTAGTTGTTAAAATTATTAGTTTTTATTAGTTTTTATAATAAATTACATTTATATCTCCTGTATTTTTTTTTAATTATATAGGATATTTCTCCTTTTTTCATCATACAAGAAAACTTTTAATTGTTTAGCTTATAATATATTTAAACATCCTCCCTCCTAAACATTAATAATTTAACAGAAAGTACACATATGTTGGTTACATGACTTTTAATGAAAATTTATGTCTAAAATACCCTCATCTTCCTCAAAATCACATCTTGAGTTTTAGAAACTCTCATATCCTTCAACATCTTTTCACTTACCACCATCGCATTCTCCTCCTCCTCCTCCTCCCTCTCTCATAATAATATCATCTCTTCCTCCTCATCGTCATCCTTACCCACCAATACGACGTTCGGGCGCATCCACTTTTGCCGGAGCAATCACCACCACCGTAGTCACCGCCTACACCGCCACCACAGCAACCGTTGTTGGCACCGTATCCACCTCCACCACTTTCTCGTCCCCCGTTGTAGCTTTCGCCACCATCATTGTTGCATCTGGTTCTCTGGACACTGACGTCGTCGAATAAAAGTAATGTATAAAAGGATAGGGGTATTGGTAACAATTTGAGAAAAAACAACGAGTGTCATTTACTTTAATGGATAATTTTGTCTATTCAGATATTTCAATTGACAATAGTTAACAAAGTTAACAGAATGAGGTAAAAGTAATGTATAAAAAGAGAGAAATATCGAATGCAATTTGTGAAAAACAGAAAAAATATGAATGTAATTTACTCTAGTTTAGAGTTTAGAGTTTAGGGTTTACGGGAAGAATTTGAACCTGATCTTTTTCCTTCATTGTTAGACATGTTTTGATTCCCATAGTGTTGCCTGAAATGCATTAAGGGGCTTTGAGGAAAAACTGTTTTGAATTCCTTCTCATTGGTAAATTCTGATCCACGCCGTGTAAGCAAACCTGCACGAGAATATTAAGTGTTTCATGTTCTCTTCAACCTGATTACATAGGGGTAGGGATGGCAAATGGGTCGGTCCGCAAAAAAATGGGGCGGGCCGGCCCGGCCCGTAAAAAATGCTGGGCGGGCTAGCCCGGCCCGCTTTTGCAAAGTGGGTTGGAAATGCTAGCCCGCCCCGCTTTAATGCGGGCCGGCCCGCCTAAAAAATAAAAAAATAATAAAAAAATAATTTTTAAAAAAAATACAAATTTTAAAAAAAAAATACAAATATGATAATTAAAAAAATACAAAGTTAAATAAAAGTAAATAATTTAAAATTAATGCTAAATAAATGATGTCATGTGATAATTCACAAAATTACACCATTTGCAAATGGAATTTATAGATGTAAACTGTCCAAAGTGTAATATGCTAGTAACGAAAGACTATTTGAAAGTATTATTATCATATACATTTTAATATTAAAACTTAGAAATTAATTATGAGAATGTAAAAGAGTATAAATTAAAAGAATATACCTATTTCAAAATATGTTAAATATATCTATTTAATTTTAATATTTAATATTTTAAATAATATTGGCCCAGCGGGCTGGCCCGTACCACCCCGCGTTTGGCCCGCAATTTTGTGGGGCGGGCCAGCTCGGCCCGCTTTTGATTAGCGGGTTGATATTATCAACCCAGCCCGCGTTTTTTTGCGGGCCAGACCCATTTTGCCAATCCTACATAAGGGACACAACTAAGAATCATTGACGATCAAGTTTCTCTTCCTGAGATTATCCATTTTAGATTCAGTACTCATCTTCCAACAAAATGCCAACGTTTTTCATGAGACTATAGAGTCCACAAACATTTCAGCACATCGTAATCCATATTAACAATAGAATTTGGAGAATTCTGCTGCAAACAAGCATATACTTCTCTCACTGTATATCCATATTTACTCCGTTTTCTATACTACCATGAATCTTGTATACTATCCACGGGATTTTTCGTTTCCGGCAATTGCATCAGTTTTTCACAAGAAACTTCTTCCCACACGAACAAGTGCCTTCTCCAATTAAACTTCCACTTCCGCAATCTATTCTCCCAATCACCCATTGCCCTTAGAGTAGTTTTTTTTAGTACAGTGATAGGAAATAGAAAACTCTAGATTTAATGGCTATTCTCCCACCCAACATTCCTCCCAAAATTTGATATCTCCCATCCCCTAATTTTCTCAACATATTTTTACAAAACCAACCCTCCAAGTTGTCCATGTTACACGCCCTCCCTATGTCCCTCCACCATGTAGATCCTCTATCCCACCCCAACTCATTTGAGATTCCATATATTTCCTTAATGGTCTTTACCCGAAGCTTTTGTGGTTCTATGAACAACCTCTAACTCCACTTCCCAAAAGATTAATGTTGAAAAAATAAAACTCCCAAACTCACCCATGCCACTTTTTTTCTCTCTCCTCCTCCCCATAAAAATGTTCTAAACAATCTCTATGATTTGAACAACTTTCTTTGGTAACTTAAAGAAGGACAAGAGGTAAATAGGCAAGGAGGAAAAAAATTGATCCAATGAGGCATATTCTTTTGACAAAAGACAATTGTTTGTTTTGTTAACTATTGAGTTTTCCTTTGATCTTGTTAATAATTGAATTTCCCATTTCCAATCTCATGTAATTGTTGTATTTTTTACACATTTGTTAAATTAGGAATTTTATTTTTTCAGGAACAAAATTATCACCACTTTACATATTTAGAAATCAAAATGATGATTTAACTAAAAAAAACAATTGCCACATATCTAAATGAGTTAATGAATAATTCTCAGCCTAAATGTAATTTGGACCCCTATTTTTTCAAATTTATAATTTAAACCCCATTAAAAAATAGAGGCATTTCGTTTCCAATTTTTTTTAAAATTGTTCTAGAATCCAATTAAATGCTTTGACTATTAAGTTTTTAATGTGGATTGTGCCTTAAGAGACTTGGTAATATAAAAATTTAATTTTTTAATGTATTTATTGTTGACTAGATAATTAAATTAATAAAAATATATAAATGAATTAGTTGATTAAAACAAATAAAGGATTTATTTTATATTTTTTAATTAATTTAATTATCTAGTCATCATTAAATAAACACAAAAAATATAATTTATATATTGACATGTCATAAACATTAAAAACTTAAGAATCAAAACATTAAATTGGACGGTAGGATAATTTTTTTTTGTTTTTTAAATTAAGGAACTAAATATCTCTAATTTTTAATAGAGAGGCTAAATTTACAGATTAAAAAATAAAAATTGTATTTTTGCCTTAAAATAAAGAATGAGATTGTCTTGGCATGAAATTTGACACCAAATATAATTCACGACCTGCGTTAAAATTATACTTGCGAATTAAAAAATAAAAACATATTCATTCAGAAGTTACATAATATCCACATTAATATTACAAATATGTTAATATATTTTGCTCAAATAATAAGTACCGCTCATAAATATCCATGTAAAGAAATGAGATTTTGTGTAAGGATGAAATTTGAAACCAAATATTAAGTCACCACTTTCGTTAAAATAGACTTCCGAATTTAAAAATAAGGATGAAATATGTTTGCAGTTTCTATAAAAAAATGAGCGCGAGTTTTGATTTCAGTTCTGGTAAAAAAATTATTTTATTCATCTAAAATATTAAATCATTGTTTCTTATTCCTGTAAAATGAACGAATATTAAATTTGATACCTATAAGTTTTTTTTTTTTATATTTTCAACCTTCCAAAATTTAAAATTACTATTTTTTATCTTTGTTATCCATCTTAACGTAGATAAATAATATTTATTTTAGAAAAATATTTTTTTAGAGGTATATGAAAAACAATGATTTCATATTTTTGAAATAAAAACCAATATTTTTTATATAGAACAAAATCAACACTACTTAGGATCACTTTATAGGAAATAAAAATATACATTGAACAGTTACTAGGGCATGTTTTGGTGCATGCGAAAGAAAGAGGGGGAGGAGGGAAGAGAGAGTACGGTGCTTTGGTTGAGCATGAGAGGAAATTTTTGAAAAAAGTGGTGAAATCCACCGCTGTAGAATTCCACTTTCATAAGAGGAGGAGAATCGTGCAAAAATTTGACATTTTGATTATCTTGTCTTTGTTCTCTCTCTTATATTAATTGTGCAAAAGAAAAATACTAATCTTAAAAGAATAAAATGATATTTTCATAAATCCTATTACTTTTTTTTTTTATTTCTCTTCAACCAAATCTCCTCTATTTTTTATCTATTTCTCTTCTTTTATCTTCTCACCTATTCTTTTCTATTCTCTCCCCACAATCAAACATACCCTTAATATCCACATTAAGTTTACATAATATTAATATAATTTTCTTAAATAATAAGTACTGTTCGTACATACCCATGCAATCAGTGGCGGATCACATGATAATGAGGGGGTGCATTTTTAAAAATCACATATAAATATGTTGAGTGCATAGATTTTGACCTTTCCTAATTTTGTGTATTTGACCCCTTGTTCCTAATTTTTTTACCCCTTTCATAATATTAATTATTAATTTTTATTTTTAAATAAATTGTCTCCCCTAGATCAGCCATTGCATGCAATAGATCCAGTTTTTATGAAATGAATGACAATCATGATAATTGGCAGCTAATATTCAACTCTAATCCATTTTAATACTTGGTCTAGTTTTTCCTTTCAATTTTAAAGATGCTAAAACGAAAAGCATTGTAAATTTGTAACGTTTTTTAATAGGCAGAAGCAGTGACACAGCAAACAAATATGCATATACATATCTGATGATAAACCTATTGTAATGTTTACAGAAGTTTTTTGAAGCCTTGGACAAGGAGTGCTTTTCTGAAAATCTTGATCTACAAGCATGTTTGCATGATCATAAATTTGATTGGCAAAACAAATGGTTGAGCAATTTGAAAACTTTGAAGCTGAGCAATTGCACTCTACCATGTGCAATTCCATTTGGTATTCTTTGTCATTTAAATAATTTAGAAGAATTGGAAGTGCGGGATAATGACAAAGTAGAGGTAATTTTCTCAATGAATGACACGGCGACATTGGAAACAACTCCCCAATTGAAGATATTGACTTTAAAAGGGCTATCAAAGCTGACACATGTTTGGAAAAAGAATAGTGGAGGAGTTCTCATATTTCCAAATCTGCAACAGGTTGTTGTTCGCGGTTGTGAAAGCCTACAAATTTTATTTCCTACTTCCGTGGCAAAAAATCTTGAGAAGCTTGAGAAACTTGGAATAAAATCTTGTAATAAATTGCAAGAAATCGTTGAAAAGGAGGAAGGTGAAGCAACAAGTGTAACAATGGAAGAGTTTGTGTTCCCTCGTTTAGAGAAGTTAGCTCTTTTCAAATTGCCACAGCTAACTTGTTTTTACCCTCAAACATTCACTCTGGAATGCCCTGCCTTAAAGCAATTATATGTGTTGAATTGTCACAAGTTGGAGTTATTTCAAAATGCACATCCCAGTGGTGAGGGTGAAGGCATGGGTACTTCTACTTCTATTAATATAACGCCTCTTATCTCAAATCTACAGGTATGCATCGTAGCATCTGTATTCTGAACTTTTTTTTTTTTTTTGTCATTTCATCTTCCAATTCCACAGTCTTTTTTATCCTCTTTGTTTTGCCTTCAATTGATAGGTCGTTTCCAAGCTGGAGGAATTGAGACTTGATTGGAAACACATTTCAGCATTAAACTTAAGGTTTGAGTCAGAGCAATTTGTGGAAGGCCTCAAATATTTAAATGTAATTTCTCTATACGTTGGCACTCGTGAGAATGTCAAGGATATGTTGCCCATTGGAATACTTCAAAAGACACCCAATTTAAAAGAGATGAGCATAAATAAATGTAATAGTCGTGAGATATTCCTTGCTCAACACGTGAAAATTGGTATGGATGGAATGCTTAGCCAGCTAAAAATATTGACACTAAGTGAAGTATCTGCGCTCCAGTCCATGGAGTCAGAGGACTCATCATGGTTGAAGACAATCACGGAGAAACTCCACCAATTATATGTTGATAATTGTCCTCATTTGAGAACATTAGTACACACTGTTTCTTTCTCTTGTCTAAAACAAGTGTCAATATTCAACTGTCCCCAACTGCAGTACTTATTTACATCTTCAGCAGCAAGAAAGTTAATGAATCTTGAGGAGCTCAAAGTTAAGAATTGTGAATCAGTGGAAAAAATAGTGGATAAAGAGAAAGACACTTCAGAAGACATTATATTTGAGCGACTCCACACCGTTGTTCTAGTTTCTTTGGAAAGTCTGATATGGTTTTACTCGGGCAGTGACACCCTGCGATTATCATCTTTGACAAATTTGAGCATAAGCGGATGCCCCAACATGAATTTTCTGGAAATTCAGAAGCTTCAACAACAGGTAAGAACTTGTTTACAAATATGTTTCAGGTACTTAATAAATTTTTATTTTGGGTCTCTAATAATTTTTTTTGTTATATTTGATATCTTATATATTAAAACTTTTATTTTAAATCTCAATTATATTTCGTGACAACATTGTGTCACGTCATTATTTAAAACTCAAATAAAAGTTTTGATATATTCAAAATTTAATTTAACAAAAAAAATTATTAGAAACTCAAAATACAAATTTTCATTTATTAAAAATATAAAACTCAATCTAATAACTAAATTCAATTCAAAAAATCTAATTAGGTTAAATTGAATTGAGCGGATTTATAAATTAAATTTGATCCTCTTACACTCTTACATTAAATGTAAATTATTAAGAGTAATCATTAAATATTCACATTTTTTATTATATTAGATTGGGTCATTTAATATATCAAATTTACTTACTTCCTCATTGATAAAATAGACAGCCAACTAATTATTACAAAGTTATTGTGGCAATACTAAGGTAGTGGCTGATGAAATTTTTTGACAACTAAAAAGTTGCTCAAAATTAAAACTAAAAATAAAAATAAAATATTCAAATGTAAAATTGAATTTATTAGATAATTTTTAAGCTTAAATTTTAAGTTAGATTTTTTATAGTGTGTTATCTTAAAATTTGAAATAAAGATTAAAAAAAAAGGTTAAAAGATTACAAAACTGATATTTTAACGTCTCTTTTTCTTTTATTTTTTTCAATTTTCTTTGTTTAAAAATTAAGTCTTAAATTTTTTTTCTTTAACTTCATTAATCAGTGTTACAAGAACATTAGTTAACGAAGTTAAAGAGATTTTTTTTAGCCGAAAGCTATAAAAATTGCCCTCTCCTAATACATGAAGTACATTTTTGCAGCTAAGTACTAACTTCTAAAAAGTGAGTAGGGCATACTTACTATGTAGTTAAAGTTTCATACAGCCGCGCAGGTGTTTGTAATTTTTATTTAGGAGTTCGCATGTAACTTGTAAATTCATTTTGTAGCTTTTGTTTGAAAAATTGTACTATAAAAATTACAAACTTATTAACAAAATACAAAATACAAAACTATTATTTTTCTATTTATAGAGATATAGTGTTTGGTCTAGTTTTTAACATTAAAAGTAGTTTCGAATTAAAATTTAAAATAAAAATAATAATTTTAAATTTAAACCAAAAAAATCTTCTTGATTATATTATAGTTTAAACTTAAAGATTACTTTTAAGTTATTGTTTTCTTAATAACGTGTTCACGAAACTATGTAATAGACCCAGTTTTATGAAATTAAGGATAAATAAATGACAATTATGACCGGTGGCATATCAAAGTAGGCATGAGTCATGATGGGTGCAAGTGCACCCCTCACTTTTGAGAAAAAAATATATTAGTTTTGTAATTTAATTAATTTTAGTTAAATGAGAAAGACAGGGAATGCTAGTAAGTTTGTTTGTTTTCTTTCTTTTATATTTTAGCTTAATTGTATTTTTTACTTTTAATTTTTAATGAATTTTACCCTCTGTTATTTATTGATTAATAATTCCAAAATTTTGTCAAAAAAATTAAGAGTAAAATTCCCCCAAAAATTAAAAAGTTGGAGGTAAAATTTGAAAAAAAAAGGAGTAAAAAGTATATTTATATTAGTCATAAAAATGTAAAATGATGGAAGGAGAAAATTACAAGATTTTTAAAAGTTAAGATAAAATGTGCTAAATTAAAACGTTAGAAGTAAAATTCACCAAAAATTAAAAAATAGGAGTGAAAAATACAATTAAGTCTCATATTTTCATCTTATGAAAACATGAATCTGAACATAATAAGCGATGACATGAAAAGTTAGTTGTAAGAAATTGAAGGAAAAAATTTCAGATATTTATCATGCGATAGTAAATTCAAGTTAATAAAAGCAATGGTAGAAAGTTATTATTATCATAACTGGAATTATAAAATGAGGTTGGCTAAAAAATTATTAACACATATATCACAAAGACCTAGTTGACATTATTGTTTTCTCTCTATCTCTCACTTATTTCTTTTTCTCTCTCAAGGTGTTTAGTAGCATATGAATGTTTATTCATCTTTATCTGGCTAAAAAATCATAAATGTGTCAAAATTTGATAGGGAGAATGATACATAAATTATTCATTATTTTAAACACCTCTCATTTCTTTTTAACTCTTTTCCTATCATATCATAAATTTTATCATATTTATATTTTTTTTCTCTTTGTAGTGTTAAATAACATAATTGGTGTTCATGTAATATTTTTCATTTGATAGTCACGTTTTCCCATGCCTTACACTATGGCTTAAACGTTTTGAATCTTTTAATTATCAAATGTCTAACGTAGTTGTTTTTCTAAAAAACTCAAGGTTCAGCGAATTAGGGGAACTTGAAGGCGGCAATGCTTCTAGACAAGGCAATGACAGCAACTATCGACAAATCGAAGGCTTTTCTTTTCTGTTGAAGTGTGGTGTTCTTGAATAAAGTTTTCCTATATACCTACAGGAAACACAAATGGTTCTTAAGTTATACAAGGGTGTTTTATGAATAAAGTGGTCCTGTATTTATACAGGAGCAGAGGTGTGTGTGGTTTTTAAATTATAAGAAGGGTGTTTCATATATTTGACCTGTATTGCTTCAAGATGTGTTTGCATTGTTTTGAATTACGTTGTGGAAGGGCTTTCTATGAATAATGTTGACATGAGTGCATTTCTAAATAAAAAGGATGCTCCCTGAAGAAAGTTAGCAACTAGACACGCATTTCTACGGATGTTGTGTATGGTTTTTTAAGTTATAATAAGGTGTTTCATGAATAATGTTCAGATGTGTTCTATCTGTATTTATGTACTATGGTTTTTAAGTTAATAAAAGGTGTGTTTTGTGAATAAAGTAGTCCTGTAATTCTACAGGGTATTGTTTTTAAATTATAGAAAGATTGCTTCATATATAAAGTTTAGGGTTAAAAAAATATGTAAATGTTCGTTTTTATTTCCTCTTTTTTAAAAGGTTGATTTTTGGTCTTTAATTTTTTTTTTTAAAAATGTGTCGCAAATGGCTACATTACAGAGCATACAAGCTCCCCAAGTCATAGTGGGGTTGGACACAGTTTAATGGCTACAAGTTGTGTTTTTGTTTCGCAAGTATCCCGATGGTGTTAAATTCAACTAGGAAAATAAATGACAGGGACATAAAGATAACTCAAAACGACAAACTTTAATAGCACTTCCACAGCTATTGACATGTTAAAATTAAGTTAAGACTTCATATCTGCTCGCTTTCTGGAAAATATGAGATCATGAGGTTTTAAAAAAAATACTAATAGATTTCATTCCTCTTAATGGTATCACCACAATATATAAAACTCAATAAAATACTTAATTCTTTATGTTATGGGTCATAAGTAATTATAGTCTTAATACCATTAAAGTTGGTTCAGGGGCATCAACAATAACACGAAAAGATTTAAATAAAGTCTAGCAAAAGTAGCACACTTTTAGTTGATTTAAGAAAGTAGAAGCTTTCCTTCAACAAAACAAAAACAAAAAGAAGAAAGAATAAAAACGAAAACAAAAAAGGAGAATATTCGAGGTTCTGCTAAACCTGCCTAGAAAATGAATATTATTTGTTTATTAAACATGCAAAGCCATTAAAAAAACATGCAACAATGCTCAATGTCTCAGAAAGCTGTTAAAGAAGTTTGTAATAAGAACTTATTTTCAGATAAGAATGCTAGACTTGCAGTTATGTATCTCTTTGATGAAAAATAATCTTAGTAACTGAACAAAATTTGGTAATTCAATTACAAATTTACAATTCAAATACCATTTGGGATCCAAGCTTGACAGAATGGCTGCATGGAAATGTGCCAGCTAGAGAAAGGGAGATAAATCATCATTAAGTTTGAGACTTTTACACTTGTTGACCAGAGTTCAAATGCTACCAAAGTTTCTAAAAGGAAAACAGATGAGAGAGTCAAAGAGGATACAGAAAGATAAAATATTATACAATCTAAACATTGATTACACAGATTACCAAACTTTCTCATTCCACAGTTTAGACTCTAAGCTACTTGTTTCATATAGGCAATGAAACAACATTGACAAGAACAAAAGTAACAAACAAAAAGCTTCAAGATAAAAATAGTCATTTGAAATTTTCAGTGGTTCCTCTACTTTCTGCTGAACAAGCTTCTCAATTTCCCTCTTTCCAATCGCTCTAGCAGCTTCTTAGCTCCTGGAATGTCCATCTCTGAAAGCTTCTTCAGATACCCAATTGCTCCATACGAAATCATCAGTTTCTTACATTTCTTACTTGGAGAAAGTGATCCAAGACAAGAAACTGCATACTTTTTTGCAGTGTTCTGAGGGCTTGGATCAAGCAACTGGACCAGATTTGGCACACTTTTATCATCCTTCTTAACCTCTCTCCGATTCTGGGACAGAACCATTAGGCTTGAAATCGCTTGAGCAGCAACCTCTCTAGCATTATTTGCTTTAGCCTCAAGCATCTTTATAAGAAGAGGGATGCACCCGGCTTCACCAACTATTTTCTTCATCTCCATTGAGCTGCAAACACGGCAGATGATAGATGCAGCAGCTTGTTGAGCACCCAACGATCCGGACTTCAGCACGTGAACCAAACAGGGAACCAAACCAAGAGAAACTAAAGTTTCCTCAGAAACTGATCCAATCAGATTTTTCAAAGCTCCAACTGCAGATTCTTGGGGAAGTGGACCGTCAAGATAAGCCAGAAGACTCCTAACACCTCCTTCTGATATCACAGACTTTCTCAGATGCTCATTGCTTGAAGTGAGATTCTGCAAGCATTCTGCTGCATACTCTTTGGAACCTAATAAAATTCCACAATTAAGAAGACTGATCATAACCCTCACAATACCTTCTTCAGCCAAAGCCTGTCTCACCTCAGGAACAGCTGATACATTTGTCAAAGTACAGGCGGCGGCTGCCTGCGACACAGAATCACCACTATGACAAAGCTCAATCAACGGCCGAACACCACCGTGTCCAACAATTGCATGAGTTGTTTCAGCCGACATTGACAATCTCTGAAGTGATAATGTAGCCTTCTCTTTACCCACAGCACTACCAGATTCAACAAGCCTTATGAGAGGTGGCAGAACTCCTTCAGAAACTAGCCACTTTTCACAGCTTCCCGACTCCACGAGAGAGCATATAACGGTAACTGTCTTCTCCCTTATCCTTGGAGATGTTGCTGTGAGCAATTGGACTAAAGCAGAAATATTGCTCCTACCAAAAACAGCCAAAACATTCTTCTCATCCTCTTTCATAACATCGTAGAGTCTGTCTAAGGCTTTGTGCTTTGATTCCAGGTGACCAATCTGAAGGCGCGCAAGTAGTTCTCTTATATTGTTGTGTGTAGCAATATCTGATTCTGCCATAGAACCTAACACGGTTAATGGCAAAGTAGCTTCACCAAGCACGCCCGTCTTGATCAAGAGACCACAATCCTTCAAATTCAAATCCAATTTCCCGATTAATCCATCGAGATCACTCTGCATCCGAAGTTTGCCCTCATACTTCTCCTTCACACACAACTCAGCCAATTCAACGGCTTCTTTAAGTGTCTCTGACACAGCCTGCAATTGCTCCTTGCAAAGAGCATTCTTGGAGAAACAAGGGTGGCTAGACAAGTTCGATAAACGTGACGGAATCTGCTCCAATTTTGAAATGATCATCTTCCACCTACCAGGAAACCCTTTAACCTCCCTTGCATTAGCTAGAGCAACAGGAACAAGTTCCTGTGCATGCAACAACCAGTCTTCTGTGGAACGGGCTTCAAATGCAACCGCATCGTTATATTTACTAGCTTGAGTAGCTTCCACCATGATTTCAAATTTGGGTGGACTGGTCTAGTAGAATTGAATTGATGATCAACAAAGCTGTAGAATAGAAGAAAACCAAGATGCCAGTTTGTAGAAAAGGCAATGATATTATCAGCATAGAAAATTAAAAGGTTGTGGAGCAGTAGCAATCATAAAATCCGTAAATTATAAATTAAGACTCCAATAGAAAATTCTCGGACATTAAAAAGAAATAAAAAAGACTAGACCAACATCAATAACTTCGAGAATCTTATGATCACACACAACGCTTGTTTGAAAGCATGACTCAACCATCATGAAAACTGAAGGACCTAAAGATGCCCCGCCAGTCTTTCTTTCCCTTACTATAGCAAGTGATCCTTTATTGCCCTTTTGGAAATTCCAAACCATATATTAAATTTCGATATGAATAAGAAAAGGCAAGCTAAACCATGGCTGATGAGAATAGCTATTGAAGAAAGTGAGGGAATTGGCGTGTAACGGCTAACTATTGAGTCCAATTAAGAAGCCGTCGGTGGATAATATTATGTAAATCAAAAACATTAGGCCAAAGAGACCCACCCCCACACACATGGTATGAATGTAATACAAAAAACCTCTCATGGGTATTTTGGTCATTGACAAAAAATCTCCTTCAACTTTACTTTTCAACCATGAAAATAAAGGTTGGTGGAGAGAGTATCAAAGTTAAACGTAGGGAGTTTTGTTTGTGATGTTGATTCGAACCCACATCAAGGATTCCAGTTTCTACAAGAGAGGCCCCTCAAAAGTGGAATTCTTAAATGTGTTTTTCCTTCTTTCTCCTCATAAAAGCTACCGGTTTGAGAAAGGGAAAGGCTTTACTTTGAAGGAAAGACACAAAAACAAAAGCCTCCATCTACAAGTAGTATATACAACCCGATTATATCCAATAAATAACCCCTTATTTTTATTTATTGCTATCATTATTACTATTAAGTATTAACATTGATGAAAATTCAAAATCATAAATGTAAATAGTAATATACCTCAAACAAAACTTGCCTTGCTAAATATTCAAAAGACTTGATCTTGTAAAGAGCTATCACTGTTGTTCTCCACTGTTTCTGCAAACCCAAAAGACATAAAAGAAAATACTAAGTTCACAATCAAATGGGAAGAGAAAGAACAAAAATTTTCTTTCCTTCTATAAAGAGATCAAAGCAAAGAAGCAACATAAAAAGAAAACACTTGAAGGACCAACCTTTTAAGAATTAGTTACTAAGACAACAAGCCAAGCCTTTGTAGCTTAATCTTCAAACTTGACACTCTCTATGACACACATACACTATAGTGTACTTCAGAAATGGCTATAGAGAGCAACAACCACCCACCAACACTACAAAATGTAAATGCAAAAACTTCCAAACTCATCAATCAAGACACAGCTGAATTTATTTACTTCAAAACCATGCCCTTCATGTTAATTTCTGAGAATCAGAAGCATCTTCTCTGTGTCATAACTGAGAAACAGACACTAGACACTCAAAATGAAAGTGGTGATCAAGTTTTGAAACAAAAAGCTACTTCAAAGTATTTAAGAAACTGCACCAAACGACAAAAGAAGTACAATACAAACAACACAACGTTGAACGTTCACACCCGCTATTCAAAAATCAAATTTTTCCCAGCGTGGAAGCCAGTGCAGCGTTGAGGGAGAAATGGGAGCTTATGTTTCGTGTGATAGGCTTAAAGGTCGAGCATGTTCGATGATCGACGGTGGATATTGTAGTTTGGACAGACAAGTGGTTACCGTTGTGATTTGTTAAAATTTGAAAATACTAAGGATATTTTGTTTTTTTGCACGCTACCAATGTGATGGCGTGGAACTTTGCCACGTGTGATGTGGGGACAGATGCTACTTTTCAAAGTGACTAAAATCCCACGTGTGAAGGAGACGGATCATAAGGAACTGTGTTAAGTTCAGTTCGCAGTGTTCAGCGTTATGGTTTTTTGAATTTGCAAAACATTTGACATTGATTTTGTGGCGAAATTGCGAATATGCCACTGATTAAACGTTTGGTGAAGCAAAGCATGTGAGGTTGTTGGCTGGTAAGCTCATAGAAAATAGAAAATAAATTAAATATTGGATTGTTGTTAGTTCCAATTCCAATTTCTATTTTATATATAAATGGTTATTAGTTGTGTAATTAGAGAATCATATGTAAAATGGAGTAGAGTATCGCTGTTAATTGCATAATCAACTCGCATTTCAAAAAGGATTAAAAAGATTAATAAAGTTTTTGTTTTTTTTAAACCAAGCTTTTATCTTTTACTGGAGCAGATTTAATTAACTTTTTTTAAAAGGAAAAACTAATACTTAATCCATGTTCTTATGTTGTAGGAAGGAGCTTTAAAGGGGGAAAATTATATAAAAAAAGGTTCAAAATATGTAGTATAATTAATTAAAAGATAAGAAGAAAGAAAAAAAACAATAAAAAAAGTTCTTAAGAACTTAAAACTTTTAAAGTAAAAAAATATAACAAGAAATCTTAACACACAAAAAAAATAGTATTCAATTATAGAAACAATTAGTAATTTAAGTATGATTTCGTGATTTGCGGAGAAATTGTAACTACTAAGATGCAGACAAAATGATTGAAGAAATCATTTACACACGCTATTCTAATCTTAATGAGAATTTCCCAACACAAATTGAATTCACAACGATCTGAAAAGCATAAATTGATGCTTTGAATGATTTTATTGTCGTGTCATATGCTTGATCAGATTTTGTAAGAATTGAGCGTGGAAAAAAATCAAAATTATTATAATAAAAAATAAAAAATAAAAACTACTATTGTACACTAAATCTCATATTGTGTTTAGTATTAAAAGGTTAAGCAGGAAGCCTAATCCGTAAGATGGATCATGCTTAACAAATCCTCTAAAAATATTAATTCTAACATATTTTGAATATTTAAGTATTTTAAAAAATCAATACATTATTTTTGCGTTGATAAGATATTTAAGTATTTTTTTTTATAAGAACACGTACCACTTCGAAAAAAAAAAGGCGAATTTCTATTGAATGAACGGAAAAATAATTTATATTTTTTTTATACGTAAAACTCATACTTCTTGTACTCAATTTTAATTAAAAAAATTATTTTTTATTTTCATCCTCTAACCGGAATGTGTTTGGAACAGCTAAAAAATATTAGATTATTTCAATAATGAATTATACATAGTCCAAGATCCAAGAAAACCTGTTTGAACATGAACCAATATCCAATTTAGGGCATCAATCACTTCATTTATAGGCAGGGATTAAAAAATTGAAAAATTTTCATATTGATTTTTTTCTCAACAGTCATTCTTTACTTTACGGGTGTATTTGATTAAGGGAATTGAAATAAAGAGGATAAAAATAAAAGAATTTTTTAATTTAAAATAGATCTCAAAAAAATGTGAAATTTGTCTCCAATAAAATAGTTCTCAAAAAAATGTGAAAATTTTCTCCAATATTGTTTCACTGCTTCATTCCAAACACAACCTACACGTTACAATTGAGTTTAAATCTGATGGTTGAATAATGAATATAATCAGAGGGGAAAACCCGGGGGCTTAATCTATTCAGAGTTTGAACAAGTGTCCAAATTCATCCGAGTATTAACTAAAGTCCAAAATCATCCTATAGCTTGAACTTAAAGGTCAAAACCGTCCAACAGAACAGCCATTTACACGACGTAGATCCCACAAAACAAAATAAGACAACTCGCTGATCCACCTCAATGACCACACGTAAATTACGGCCGATGGCTACATACATGGCAAAACAAGATGCACAAAACAAATCATCAAATCAAAGAACAAGAGACAAGACCCAAATGGCCACTATGATGATCTAGAGTGAAAACCTAAAGGCAAACATAAGAAAATTAAAACAGAACAAGCAAAAGAAACGCCTCTACATGATTAAGCCTGTGAAAGCCGCTAAACAAGACTCACGTCTTTTATCATAATATGAACCATAAGCAATGAGTATCGGGCTTACCTTCGGTTTAAAGTATGGTAAACAAAAAAAAAATTACCAGCAGAAAAACCATAAAATGTGATGAGCAACATAATAACATCTAATATAATGTCATTTGCACATTAAGGTTCTAACCAAACATAACAGAAAATACAATAACAAGTTTGAGTTTTTGCCGCCAAAATATGGACTAAAATGAAATTAAAATGGTCTAACAACAATTTCACATAGTTCTATTCAGCTTTTCCTCAAGATCGAGACCTATCTCGGGGTAGGGGAGACCGACTGCATGAACAGTAAAAAAGTCAAAATATAATGTTATATATAGCATCAAAAATTATTTTAAGAAAATAAAACAAGTAAATTAGATCAAACCTATCATCTCTCCCATTCATTGGGCTTTCAGCTCGTTCATACTTGGGGCTTCCTCTTGTTTCATGTCTGGAAGATGGATTTGATCCATGACCATAATCTGGGCTACCCCTACCTCTACGATATGGACTATGGGATCTACCACGACCATATCTCCCATCAGGAGAGTCATGGCCTCTTCTATCAGGACTGTATCCAATCCTTCTGTCTCTGTCATCATCATCTCTTATGGCATACTCCACAGTGATAACACGGTCCATAAACTTGCTGCACATCAAATCAAACATTAAACAATCAACAAGGGTTAAACTAATAAGCAATTAACCCCTTTTCCCCATACCTTCTTTACCCAGGGTACTAAAGAATATTTCAAAGGATAAAAGTTCCGGGAATGGAAGGACAGAAATAACTAGTCAACAATTGAGAAGGCAATTACAACCTCAGGTTGGTCGCCTCCAAAGCTCTAGTAGCATCCTCCTGGGATTCAAACTGAATAAAAGCAAAATTCCTTCTGATTCTTATATTTAATATTTTCCCATAGGAATCAAAATGTCTCTCCAGATCCCTTGTCCTGGCATGAACGGGATCAAAATTTATAACAAACAAAGTTTTGGATGGTCTTGAATTAGATGAAGATTTTCTGGAATCACCACCTGACCTTCTACTGTCACGTTCTTGCTACAGTATATTTACACAGTAAATGTTAAAAATTAAAATCTGAACAATAAACCGGAATTACAATAAAGGCAACCAAAAAAAGCAGCAGCAGCTAAAGCACCACTTTATTTGAATACACAAACAAGTGTCAACTAGTGAGGCAATGCACAGTAAGTACAGATTCTCAGAAATGACAATTGTTAAAATCAACCAAATCAAACAAAAAATAATTTTAAACAAGAATCCCATGCCATTCTTTGCTCCCAAAGCATCATGCTTTGGTATGTACACAAGGTAGTATAATAATCGTCACATTTTAGTAATCACAAATGCAATTTACTACCACAACCTACCTTAGTCCACTCAACACGAATCCGACGAGCCTTTCTACCAAATTCTATTCTATCAAGCCTTCTGATTGCATACTCAGCATCACGTTCGTCTTCCATGTAGACAAAAGCAAACCCTATGAAACAAAAATGTTAAGCATAAAGCAGCACATAAATATTTAAGTTAAACAATTGAAGGTCCCTTTCATGAAGATGATTTATAGAGGAAGGCCACATCAACTTTGCAGATTAGATAAAAATTCAACATAAAGCACAAAAATAAAAACTGTCAAGTACCACAACACCTGCCACAGTTGCGAAATCATCATGGTTTCTATGTTGAAACATGTTGGAAATTGAACACTGAGCAAAAGTCATGAGGAATGAAAAAGCAATGAATGCTGAGGGAATGCAGAATGGCAGGGCTAGGGCGAATCAGATTATTTCTTCTGGAAAAATACAAGAAGGAGAAGCTGGGGCACATTCTAGAAAAGAAATGCAGAGAAGCACATCCATCCAAGAAGAGCATGGACATTCCAACTTTCCAAGTAATCCTGCCACAAAGAAATTATTGAGTATGGGGGTTCATATCTAATGACAGCTTTCTTTCTTAAAAAGGAAAAGAAAATGTACATCCATTCAAAAGAAACTAGTCAAAGAACATCATCTCGACCCTTCTAAGAATCATTAGAGGACGGAAGTCAAAGTTGACAGTTTTGGTTTGTAAATCATGGAAGAATCAATGGTGGACTCCAGGTTGACGAGCATGCTCCAATTCAGACGCAAGATGAAAACAGAGAGTTTTAAAATAACTAAAGACCTAAAAAATTTCGGCCAACAGAAATACAAGGATTTTGATATTTGCACTCTCACTTCCCAAATAAGCAAGGCAAATAAGTGACTGTTTTAAATGTTTAATAATTTCATAATCAGTACCATGTAAAACTATTAGTCTATAAGCTTTCTTCTTTCTGTTTGTTTGTGTGGTTGTATCCAAACTGACATAAAAAAAGGGTCAAGGAGTTCTTTGAATGACGATTGCTTTCAAATGGTCGTACATTACATTTTCCTTTCCCAAATATTTGCGACTCAACCCAATAGAACACTTCCATCTCAACTTCCACGTCTTCAAACACCATCGTTCACTATATAACACCGCTCACCAATCTGTCAACCTGCTTTATCGCAACAGAACACATATCTGAAACATCCAATCTTCCTTCTCCATACAATCCATCCCAATACCACGTGGCAAATCCAACACACAAAACAAAGCTTACAGTAATCACAGCCAAAATTCAACTTTACCACCCAATATATCAAACTCGTTATTCAAAATCAGAACCCACAGTGCAAGAATACCCAGTAAGAAAATTGACCAGCTACAAAAACCAAGCCTCAAGAAGAAAGTGTAAATAAAAAATGGTTCAACTATTCATTTGGTCCTTATGTTTTTGTCCCTATTCGAGAAAACTAAACGTTTTAATCACTAGCTGGATTTTGGTTCCCAACGTTAGCACTAGAAAAAAATTTCTTCATTATAAAATCACTACAAAAGTTTCTGACGGTAATAAACTACTGCAAAAAATTGTATAACGACTAAAGCTAATTGTTTTCTCGAAAAGGGGTTAATAATGTATTTGGAACAGCTTCATCGTGAGAAAAAATAAAATATCTTTTTATGGTGAAGCTAACCCGACAAAAAGATTCCTCTACTTTTTCATGGTATCAACATGATTTTGTGGGGTAAAATTGATTCTTTGTGTTACACAAACACACTACAAATCTTAAAATGAGAACAAGTACAGAGACCAAATGAATAGCTTAATCCTAAAAACTTTAGAAAAAATTTAATTAAAAAATAGACGATGTTGAAGAATGATATACCGGATTTCATGTCGACTCTGTCAACCTTGCCGTATCTTCTGAAGAGCCTCTCCACGTCGGATTGACGCGCGTCGAAATCCAGGTTTCCGCAGAAAATAGGTTTCATCTTTTTTTTTCTTCCGAAGCTTCGAAATCCCTTTGCGCACGACCTGCGATGCAATGCAAGGAAAGAAAAATGATCGTCGTGAATCGAAAATCAAAGAAAAAGTAAAGATTCGACGGATCGAGGGCGGAGGGAGAATAAGGGAAGGTGGATCTGAAGTTCCGTGGAAGGTTTGGTACCTTATTGAAGAGAGTGAGGGTTTGCAATAGAAACCCTAGCCGTGAGATTTGGGGGGAATTGCGAAACGCGAGAGAAAGAATGCGAATGTTGAAAAGTGGAGAGAGAGAAAGAGTGGGAGGTGATGGAGGTAATTATCACAACAAACCATATAGCCACGTGGCTACCACGATGAAGTGAGTAAAGAAGCACCACTATAATTGGAGCGTTTGGGGATGCCTCTATTCCTGTACGCAACTACTCCTGCTTGTGTTTGCATATAATAAACCGATTTTTTTTTCTTGTAATAAAATGTTATTTTATTTTTTATGTATTAATTATTTTTTATCCCTTATGTTACTAATTTATTTAGAGTTTAATGGTGTAAAATTAATTTATATAATCAGTTTATGATTTTTTCTCATTTCTTTATTTATTAAAGATAAATTTAAGTTATACTACTAAATATTATTATGAGCAAATAGTATGTAAATATGGTATTCTTGATTTAGGAAGAAAAAAAGTGAAAGGAAAAACAGAAAAGTGTGATAACTTTGTAAGCTATTTAATAAAAAAAGTAAAAAAGAAAGTTAAATATGTATGTAAAATATCATAAATATCTATAACAAAAAATACTACAGATAATCCTTATAAGAAATAAGAATATTTTAGACGTTTAATGCATTATAACATTTTTTTCTCCCATTCTTTTCATTTGGATATATCACAAAACTACTGGGTCTTTTTAAGGAACCACATGACCGAATGAACATTTATTAATTTTTATCATTTATTATTCTTTCATTTTTTTTCTTTTATTTTTCTCTCATATCAAATATAGTGATAATGTAAAAAAAAAAATTATACTATTATCTAATTATTATGCATGTTAAGTTTATTAATTTTTATATTAAATATATATGATAATTTTTTCATTAGATGGCATTACAAAAAAATTACACTAATAATATATAAAATTTACTTATGGAGTTTGGTATAAGTTTCCTGTTAAATGATTGACAAGTAAATCAAATCACATAAGTAGTAAAGTACGGTAAGACCAAGTATTGTGTCTATAAGAATTTCATTTGGGTAAAAATAATTTGTCCAATCCAAATTCTAAACAATAGAAATATATGTTTGATTTGATTTTGAATTGTTATGCAATCAAATTTAAAAGTATCATAAAAGTAGTAAAGAAAAAAGACAAGTGGAAACAAAGCACAACTACTAAATCAAAAACACAAACACTTAGAGTGCAGAAAGAAAAAAGAAGAGAAAATGCATAAATATAAAGTTGTTTGGTGTTTGGCTTCACTAAACCACTCTTAATGCAATGTTAATGGTGTTTCTTTACTCAATGATCAGTCAAGTGTTACCCTAATTCATAAAATTATCTTAATCAGGATTCCTCTAGTTAAAGGGTCTAAATCACTTCACTTAACTCTTAATCCCTTAGCAAGTTAAAAGAGATGACTTGGATCACAACAAGGATTAAAAACAAGGCTAATAAATCATATTATATCCATAGACATGAGTTTTATTAGAAGTTACTTACAGTTCTTAGTAGTGATAACATTTTAGAATGACTCTCACTTTATAAAATATGCATATGAGTGATCAAACCATGAACAAGATAGTAATAAAAAAGAGTAAGCAATAACACTAAAAATGAACATTAAGTAGATAGAAGAGATAATTGTATCAAGAGTTTTTAGTGCATCAAAACCCCAATAAAGGGAGGACTGGTCTCTCATTTTCATGAGAAGCCTTTCAAAAGAAGGAAACACATATTGGAAGAAGAAGAAAATGATCAAGAACCAAAAACTAGCTTATGCTCTATGTTTTTGTGTTTTTCATTGTGCCTTGGAGTGATCCTCTCCAATCCCAAGAGAATGTCCTTTTATATTAAGGCTAAACTTTAGTACAACCTAAGATTCTATAAAATTCTATTGGCTAACTAAATTGAGGCTAAACTAAAGCAAAATTGAGGAAAAATAGATAATTATTATGTTATTTGTAATTCAAATGAAAGTATGCACAAAAATTATCATTTCCTCACAAATTTTAACATATATAAGTGCAAATATGAATACCTTAGTATCAGAAGAAGAAAATATCTCAAAATAAATAAAGAGAAAGATCACTTTCTTTAATTCACCAAAAAGAGAGAAAAAAATATAGCAAGTAATTTAATTCTTATATGCCAAACGAAATATCACATTTCTAATTCAATTAAATGAGTTGAATTTGTGAGTTATCATAAACTCTCATTATTTATCTTCAATTCTTATGGATCAGAAATATATGTTAAAAGATAGGTCAAATTTCTTAATTCACAAACAAAAAACATTGTTCATTATGATGTTTTATGATTATGATTATGTTCATAAAAGATTTTTGTCTGAAATTTTAGTTTAATTACTACCTTTGTTTCTATTTATAAAATTGAAAATAGTGTTGGTTACTTTTTATAAGACTCAATTTGATCATATTTTTTATATTAGTTATCTTTAAACTAAAATACCGATCCTTGATTGAATAAGATTATAAGAAAGAGGTTGCATTGACAAATATTTAAAAGAGAGGAATGAACATTAATAACTGATTTTGTTTGAAAAATATATATAAATTAGTATAAATATATTCCTATCAATTAAATAATTATTTTCTTAATATTAAAAAATTAGATAATTGCATCTTATAAATAAAAATAGATATAGATTATGTTCGATAATGCATTTTAATTAGTTTTTAGTTTTTTTACTAGCTGAAAAGTTGTTCCATAAATAAGTTTTATAATAATTTTTTTAGTAACTTCTAGCTAAAGGTGTGCAAAAAGCAATTCAGAAAAGGAAAAAAAAACCGATCCAAACTAATTTTGAACCAATATAAATAGTTCAGTTTTATATCCAAATAATCAAGTTGGTTTAGAAAACTAATTATGAGCTGAATTGATTTTAAAAAAATGGTTCTGAACCAACTGATTTTGAATAAGTTCTAAACTGGTATTAACAATCGAATTGGTTTTAAATTTATTTTTTTAATATATATTTTTTATTCAAGTGGAACTAATTCAGTTAACCAAACTAATTTTGTAGAAATAATTTAATTAATCGAATTGATTTTGTAAAATAATGCACTTTTTTTAACTAATCTAATATACCTATATAAAAGCAAACTACTAGCACAATTATCAAATTGGACATTTTATATTAATGACACTTGTTAAAAAATTGGGTTAAAATGGTAATTGGATGTTTTCTCTATTTTTTTTCCGAAAAACTTGGAATTTATTAATTGCACCCCTTTTTAATAAATGCACTTAAATATTCAAAATTAAAACTTGCTAATTGCACCCTATTCTGATAATTAGACTCCAATATTTTTCAAATTAAAAATTACTAATTGCACCCCTTTTTTATAAGTAAATTAATATTTCCTCTTAAATCTTAAATACTCATTATATCATTTCTTTCATCTCCCTCACATGTTATCTTTTTAACGCGTAGACAGTAGTATTACCTGTGTATGCAGGGTATCGTACTAACCAATTACAAAAATACAAAATTCTAATATTATTTTAATTTTTTCTTCCGAAAAAACTCTAAATCATTGGTGATATATTAATTCCTCTCTTATTTACTCAACAACTATCTAGAATTATGATTTCCACAATCTCATATTTTGGGTCTTTCATATTTCTCAATATTATCACGAATAAAAAATTATTATTGAACTTCACTTTTTTCTTTTATTAATTTACTTGACAGTTGTCCAGAGTGCACTGGCCTCCTTTTATTTTATGTTATGATTTTCACAATTTTCTTATTTGGGCCCTTTATATTTCTTAATGTTGTTGGTTCTCACCTCAATTAGCCGAGTCTAATTATTGACAGGTTTGCAATGTGGTGACAAAAAATGAAACCTGAAGTAGATCAATTGCTTATGACCTGATTTCAACAAAGGTATATTATCACAAAGAGAAAATTTTATTATTGAACTTCACTTCTTTCTTTCTCTTATTTTTTCTACACATCCATTTTGTCATTAATAAATTATGTTAGATCTTGCAGGTTTTTAAATATCTTTTCAGTCTAGATGATATGTTATTTTAAATACCTTTTTAACAGTTATGTGTGTTCAAATATCTTCCTTATTATCTTCTGTCTTTTCTCAACTTTGAAACATTTTTCTTCTCTGATGTTCTCTACTTCTCACCATTTTCTCTCTTCTCTTACCTTCTTCATTCACTCAATTTATTTTTTCTATCTTCTAAAAATAAACTAATGAAATATCTTTCTACTTCTCCGTTAACCGTTCAACATCATAACCCTCCCTGAAGATGCCTTTGTCAGCCACTGCCACTACAACTTCTTCATAAATTTTTCATGATTTATAGTGATTTGTAGTAACAAAGGTGAACAATTTTCTTAATTTTTATTTTATTGGTTGATTTTGGTTTGGACTAATTACTTTCTTTGTTTTTTTCTCCTTCATCAAAATTTCTCGACTATTGTGAACATGGACTAAATTTGTTAAAAATGTTTATTTGATATGGCCTATGGATTAAAGTATTTTGTGGAAAAAGATACTAAACAAGTCTTTAGATGGGAATTGGAGAATTTTTTAAATATTTATTTGATTTTGCTCTAAACTTATTTATTGGTTGCAAAAATTATGTGTTTGGTCAAATGTCAAAATGACATTTTTGGGTATGTTTCATTATTTCTCATTTTACTTTTAAATTTATGACACTTTTGAGACTACTTTTCACATGGAAACTTTTCATTTGATTTTGTCAATTTTTTATCTTATAGAATATGAAATTTTCGCATACAATCTTTGGTTGTTGTTGCTTATCTTTTGTTAATATTACTCCTATTTGTAATCAATAGTTCAATTATATTTGTTTAAAAAAAGTTAGTAAATGGAAACTGATGTTTGTTGCATAAATTTAGGTGAATGGATAAATGATCAATAGAATGTTCAATTGTGAAATTTGATGCAGGACCTTTGTAAAAGTGAACATTGACATAAACAGAAGTGAATAAAAGTAATCTAGTTGATAATTGAATAGAAGATGAACGTTCAGAGTGGAGAAAATATGCATGACAAAATGTAGAGAAATGAAGGTATTACTTGGCTAAATTGAAAGAAAATAGTTAAACAAGTGGGAAGTTTACTAGCACAACATTAATTTTGCATAAAGTTTTTAATTTTTTTCTTTAATTTAAGTTCATAACTGAAATTTGCTTGCTACATATTACAATCCTTGCTTAGATTAAAAATTAGTATTTTTGTTCCGAGATAATTTTTTCATTTTTTCTATCCATCTTATATCTTTATCTTACAGTGATTATATGAATTAAAATTCTAACAAGTTCTCAATCAACCATGCATTATTCATGTTCTACTAAAATTATTTAAGTTAAGTTGCTTGCTATATATTACAATTGTTGCTTAGATTGAAATTAGTACATCAAATCCAATCTAATTTATTCATGTTTTTCTATCCATCTTATATTTCAGAGAAGAAGATTGATCTCATTTATGATTTGCAAGTGATGTGTTTGATCAAATGCCTAAATGAGCTTTGTATTTCTTTGTGACAATATTCATTTTTTAAAGATTTTGTGGTTTGTTATTTGACAAACATGGATGGACAGTCCTTGCCCTGTGAATTATTCTTTACAAGTTTTTTTTGTTTTTATGAGATAAACGATCCTCTGCGAATGATATTGTATTTTTTTTAGTTGGGTTAGTCTCATTAATGGTTTGCAAGTGATGTGTTTGATCAAATACTTTAAAGAATTTTGTATTTCTTTATGACAAGCTTTACTTTTTGATTCATTTTTTACAAATGTTTTTTTTTGTTTTGATAAGGTAAATGATCCTCTGTGAATGATATTGTGTTTTTTTTTATTTAGATTCATCCTATTTGTGGTTTGCAAGTGATGTGTCTAATCAAACGCTTGAATGAAATTTGTATTTCTTTATGATAGCTTTAACTCTTTTTAATTTTGTGGTTTTGTATAAATTGATAATATTTTGTGGGTAACCTATTTCACTTTTCGATTCTATTGTGAAATCTTCTTTATCTTTTACATTTGAGTAATCAAAAAGTTTTGTGAAGTAGTGTGTCAGTAAGTAAGTGATTCTCAATTTATTTTATATATTTTTAATTGTGTGATTTTGAGTTCAAAGCTTCTATTTTTTTTCATTATAACTTTTGTCATTCTAATATCAAAGCTTCAATTTTTTTATTTTTTATTTTCACTTTTAGAATTCTAATGTCCATCAGTGTGTCTCGAGTGGATAAGTTCAACATTGTTTGATTTTTTCCCTTTCATTTTTACTCTTCTAAGTTTTATCTTTTCCTTTGCTTTTCATCGTTTGTTTTCATATTATTCAAGCACTCTGATTTTTTATTTCAGGAATTTTAAGCTTGTGCTTTAGATAAGTAATTCTTTTTCAAACTAATATTATGAATAAGGCATCGATACATATACATGTTGAATTCCATTTATCCATTTTTAGTTTACTATGTTTCTTTAATTTATTGTTTGATTAAGATTTCTCATGAAGTAGATGAAGTCTACCATTCAACTGAAAAATTACAATGTGATAGTCTACAATTCTTTGATATATGTTTCAGATTTTTGTTGGCGTATTTTAGTCTTGCTTTTGTTTCCTATATCATAAGTACAAATTTTGCTTAAGATTGTTGAAATTTGTTTTGCTTATGAGGTGTTTGACAAAATGTCTTACCCAAATTCTGATATTATAAAAAATAAAAATCAATGCATGACGGTTGTAATGTGAAAATTCCTTTGAAGAATTTGAAGTTCTCTATGAATACATAAATCTAATTTTGACTTCAATGTGTTTCTTGCTAAGTTTTTCTCTTGGTTTAAAATAATTTTTAGTTTTTTTTTACTTATAAGACACCTATTGATTAATTTTAGGAGGAAACCTACAATGGTATAATTCTTAATTTATTCTTGATGAAGGGAAATTGTTTTCTTTTCAACCTTTCATGTGTTTCCAGTCTTTTAATTTGTTCCTATTGTTGACTAAAATTGATAGCTTCCAGGCATATCAATGGAGATGCCTTGGTTCTTTATTTAAAAGTTATGAAAGCTTTAGATAACAGACAGTATGATCTAACTCTATAATTTCAAAATGATTCTGCATGTTATATATTATTTATATGATTTTATCTATTAATGAAAAAATTTAGCAAATACCCGTTTTGCTAAAGCCCTATATCTATAAAGTGTGGGGTCAAACATTTCCATTCAAATATGATAGATTTTTTTGTTACATTAACATTTTCATCATTTTATTGTATTTGCTCATATAACCACCATCTTATTAAAGTGACAAAATTTGATCATGATAAATTATGATCTATAATTTGTGTAAATATGGTTCTAATTCTTATAATCTTATTGACATCTTAGATTTAAAAGAAGTTGTTTCACCTCTACACAAATATGTTAAGAGATTTTTTTGTTTTCACTTTGAAAGAAGGTTTCAGACCTATTGATATTGATCTACATGTCTAGTACTTGGTAACAACTATTTGGAAATCTCAAATATCTTTATATCATTTTTAGCTGATACATAACTTGTTTGAATATTTATTTTTTGCATGCTAGTCCTATGAACAATACAATTTTAAGATTTGGATAGTTAAACGGAGCTGGAGTAATGATTGAACAATTAAATCTAAAATATTTATATATTTATTTATTATAAAAATAGTTTTTAATTTGAAATGAAGCGAAACAAAATAAATCAGTACATCTCGTGTGTTTATACGATTACTGACTAATCCAAGTAAAAATCAGTTTAATAACAATTTGATTCGCCTCCCAACTAGTTTTTTTTTTTTCACACCCGTACTTTCCGTTAGCTGGCTGCATGTTTGAAATGGCACTCCATCCAAACCAAAAATTTGATCATAATATATTAACATTTCACATGCTTGCTAACCCAGATAAAAACACGAGCCTCTTAATTATGACACTGTGCCACCTAGACATAGGTGCATGCCTAATACATATAGGTACATATAGCTAATGTACTTTAATTCACCTACCTAATTAAAAACTAACTCGAGGGCTTGGTTGCGATCGAGTCTCCACATTGGAGCTTCCGTAAACAGCCATATTATTCCCTCAAACTTTCAATAGATCCAAATTCACCCCGACCCCATGTGCAGGGAGCCAAATAAAAAAGAGGAAATTAGTAAGAAAATACAGACTATTTTGACTTAAAAGTAATTGCCAATATACTTTCATACAAGGATGTTTATATTACATACATCCATAGGCACATATCCATGTACATGATCACATGCTGCTTTGAGCTTTTAAACTCAAATTAACCTATGTTACATCCCAAACAGTACATTACTTGCATCATTAATTTCATGTCCATGACATAACACACTTTTCCCTCAAAGCCAACTTCTCTCTTTTATATATACATGCTGTGAAAACTTACCTTCACCAAAACATGTAACTTATTCTCTTAACCTTCAATTCCACTTGTTTAAAGATGCTCAAAAACCTCCATGGTTAAAGTAGTATATCAGCATACATGTGCTTTTCACTTCTTATTATTGTAATAAGGAGAAGCATAACCATTACAAGGGGAGGCACAACCATTGTTGTTATATGGAGAGGCATAACCGCTATTATAAGGAGAGGCATAACCGGTATAAGGGGATCCACAATCGTAAGGAGAGGCAGTGAAAGTAGGTGGCACAAGCACAGAAGAAGACACCTTGAACCTCTTACTCCTTGAACCCTCATCACTAACATCAGGGCTTTCAACCCACCCCATCAACTGCTCCAAGAACCCTTGATCACCAACACTAGCCTCTCTGATCTCCGACCCGTCCGACTCCAACCCGAGTTTCGAATTATTATTCCCGAACCCTACCCACTCAGAGCTGCAATCAGAGACACTAGAAGCACTTTCCCAGTTGGCAACACAAGAATTATAATAACCACCACTTTGTTCCATAGGAGGCACAATAATACTAGGCTGCACCACTTTCTCAATGTTCTTCATCATGTCACCTTCAGGGATTTGGTAACTCCTACGGTGGAAGATGCTGGCAAAGGTGAAGTGGTCACTCACCCTACTCTTTGAGGACTTGTTGTTGTTGTTGTGATCACTTGCCCTAGCCATAATGTTCTGAAGATTCTTGCTCAACTTGGCCTTCAAGGAAGCAAAGCTCAAACCCTGCTTCCCAATATCAGACCCAGTTGAAAGGTTGTTGTTATTATTATTAAACCCTGATTGTTGATCCAGTTGGCCATTGACTAGTTGACTCACTGGTGCAAAGTTGGTTCGAGCATTTTCACCTCTCAGAGCTCTTGCAGCTTCATCATAAGCCCTTGCAGCTTCTTCAGGAGTATCATAGGTTCCAAGCCACAACCTCACGTGCTGAGAAGAGTCTTTGATCTCAGCCACCCACCTTCCTGAGGGTCTTTGCCTCACCCCAATGAACCTTCTAATGGGAATTGGTTTGTTCGATTTGGTAGCCATGTTTTTGTTTGTAGCAGTGGTTTTAGGACTTGTAGCAGAAGAAGCATATTTTGTAGCTTCAGCTCCAGCCATGACTAACTATAGCTAGAATAATAATAATATAAAAAAGGCCAAAAGGAAGAGAATGAGAGATTTTAGTGTTTTTGATTAGCTAAACTAGCTAGCTTGTTTTGGTTTGGGGTTGAGTTGAGTATTTTTTTTTTTAGGTAATGGTGTGTATGATTGGATAGAGAAAAAAACACTTTGGTGTGGCTTATATGATGCTTATCAATGCATATGCTCTCTCTCTATATATATGTAAGGTTTTGGAAGTGTGTGCGTATGAATGTAGGTATATTCCCATGCTCTATTTGTGGTTTGTACGTTTCTTCATGGTTTCTAATTTTTAATGCTTATAATGTGTGCCTCATGTACTTGCAAGTTGCACTCCCGGCAACTTGGATCAGTTTGATTAGGTTTTGAAAATGCCACCAGTTGGTACTGTGCAAAATATATCACTCTCACTATAGGTTCATGCGAACAATTTGTGATTTGGAAAAAATATTTAATTTGAATACACTAAATACAAGTGAATTAATCTCGTTAATATGGGATCCACTTATGCTTTACATAAGAAAGAATTATTTAGAACTTGCTCCGAGCTTGAATATAAAGTAAAAATAATTATTTTTAATTTATACGGATTAAAAATATTAGTTAAGTTTATTTAATTTTTTATTTCATACAAAAAAGAATTACATTTACTAAACTACTCTTAATAAATATATTTATTGGATATCATGCTCAGTTTTGGAGCATTAAATCGGGTTTAATTGATTGAAAATTATTTTCTTTCAGTTCATCAACTTCACACTACTTAAAAATGTTAGTTAATTTTATTTAATTTTTTTATGTCATATAAAAAAAGTACATTTCATAAATTACCTTTAATCATATTTATCGGAGATAGTGCTTATATTTAAATTAATTTAAAGATATATTTAAATGATATTAAATATTGTTAAATTAATTAAAAGTTACTTATATTTTAGTGTACTAAACTTGAATATATATTTTTTATATATATTTTTATGTGTGGGTTTTTTTTTATGATCATGTTATTAATATGAAATTATCTGGTTGAAAGTTATCATTAATCTTTATATGAGACATAAATATTTTTGTTTTAATATTAATTAAGATTCAAACCATGAATTAATTGATTAAGAAACATAAAACATTACTAGTTGATATTCTGTTGGTAAATTGTGCTGATGAGTATTTTACTAACCATTTGAGATAATATTAGGAGTTGTTGATAATTGTAAAGCTAAAAAAAAAAGAGTCAGTATTTCCTCTTTGGGATACGATCGATTGCATGGTCAACATCTGCTAAACTCCAAATTGAAGCGTGTTAATCACTACTAGCCACAAAATCATCCAAATTCAATTATTTACAATGCCTGCCTGCAATATCACAGATATATCGGCCAACTTCGACTAATGCTGCCTATGTAATTATTTTTTGTATTTGTAATTTTGCTTAACTATACACTGACCTACATTTGAACTTAGTTGACCATTCGCACTTCAACATTTTTACTTTTCTGTTTAGCTTCTATAAAGCTATCCTAACATATACGGTTGAGTTTCACGTACATAAATGCTAGTACGATTTGTCTTTTTTTTATTTTTTTTATTTACTTTTAAACTATGTAGCAGTACGATTAGATCATCTCCAACCAAGCAGAGGTTTTTCATATTTTTTAATACTTTTTATACATTTTAGGTCGTCTAACTATTACACATAACTTAAACATTAACTCTAATTTTTTTACTAAATGAGTCACACAACTAATTAACCCCCACAAGTAAAAATTAATTAATTATTCTAACATGAAAAACATCATTATTCTAACATAAGTAAGCACCCAGTATTTGACAAGTGAAGTGCTTCAATGCTTCCTTCTTACTACTACTATTAAACATCGAAGCTTAATAAGAAAAAATAAGTTGAAATACCTCCAATAGAGGTGGCTTTATTTTACTTGAAAAATATGTAATAGTTTAATAAATTTAATAAAAATTAATATAAATCATTTTCCCAATAAAAAATATTCATATATATTACTATATAATTTAGCATTTTTCTGTACCTAAACATGATTTTTTTTAAAAGTGACATCACATAAGTAACATCCGTTAAAGAATATGTTGTATAAATATATATTTTTTCTACTAGATTAATCTAAATGTCTAACTAATTAGACCATCCTTATTATTTGACTTTGATCTTTAGCAAAAATATTTTTATTAGATTTTATTTATCTTTTAGTTAAATTCCAAATTAATCAAAGTCAATTTCTCTTGATGAATCGGAGGATTAAAAAAAAAAAGCAACGGTTGGAGCAAGTTAAGTTTGGTTAATCGTTAGTATTTTATAATTCACAGTGGAGCTCTTAAGAGCCTATGGATAAAAGTGAGTTAATTGAGTGCATTATTCAAAGGGACCAAAGGTATTTCTTGACTCTTGTGTATGTTAGGCGGGCTACTAGGCATAAGGTCACGACAGAAAAAGTAAATATTTTTAACGTAGTTTGTTTTGTGTGTATGTTGCAATGCAAAATAAGAGTAGGGGACACTATGGTTTGTTGCAAAAGGGTTGCCATTTTATGTTGTTGAAACACCAAATTACACTGCCACTGCCATCACCCTCATATCTTACCGTTGCTACGAAGTTAAAGTGATAAATTGTTATTATTTTTTTAAATTACTTTTACTTTTCCATCCTGCCTTATCAATGTTCGGAATAAAGGGCATACAATTTTCGTCATATTCACAGTCATATACCATATATCTCCAAATCAATCATTGTATTTTATTGGGAGTAAATAATATATGGTGTAAAGAATTTTTTATATTATTATTTAATTATAAATTATCATTTATGATAAGTTTTCTAATTTTAATAATTATTATCTTAAGAGTTATTTATATCATAATATTTTATTAGTTAACCGTGTAAATTTACACTGATAATACATTGAAATATTTACCTGTATTGTAGTTTTCCAGACTTTTTTACCGTATGAAGATTATTAAGATAAGTTTTATCTCTCTTGTATTAATAATTTTTCATAATTATAAATAAAATTATAATGTATTTTAGTATAAATTATTTTCATGAAAATAATCACTTTTCTTTAAAAAAATGAAAAATGAAATAACTAGATCGAGCTTAAGGAGAACTCATCTACCCAACTAGATCGAGCTTTGTCAACATGGAAAGTTTATCCATATTTAACTAGCAGGAAGCTAATTAAGGAACGTAACTTTGGAGTGGCTAAGCTATAGCTGAGCAATACAATTAAAGAAGCAAACAGAAGTGTTAGGACACATTTTTTAATGTACTCTTTTAAATATACTTTTCACTATTATTAAAATCATATAAATTTTAAAAGATTTTATTTCTTATTTAGAATATTAAGTCTAGATCATAAATATTCTTCACTAATATTGTTCGAACGAGATAACTATGAAACTCTCTCTTTGAAACCTTTGATGGTATTTATTGTTTAGGATATGTAAGAAAGTATATTACTAGCTAGTACTCCTAATAAATAAATAATAGTATAATACAGTTAGAATCAAACAAAAGAAGGGCCGTCAAAGTTTGTCGCGTTGCTTAAGAAGAACGGGTTCCCAACGTTAAATCAAGAACAAAAGAGAAATTTAAAAAAACCATAGATAAAAAGTTTGTTATTTATAGCTTCTAGTGACGTATTGGAATTTAGCCGTTGTTGATAGAATGATTCATGGGCTCCACCCCTTTGTTCCCCTGTCCCTTCTGCTGTTTCCATTATAGCCCTAATGCTTTCATCACATTTTTATATATGATATAATTAGGAATATAAATTTGTTGCAATTTGAGTTTAGTGGGTGAAATTAAGATGGCTATTTTGTCCTCTTGTTGAAGACGTGGTCCATTTGAATTAGGACTAATCACCTAAATGCGGCCAAGAGATGCCACTGCTTTCGTTCTTTGTTAACTTGGAGGAAATATATTTGTCCACTAATATGGTGGAATTTGGGATAATTATTATATAGAATGACACCTGGCAAGTTTGAGTTTGTGTAATGTTGCCACTAACCAATGATAATCAAGAGGAAGAGTTCCATCAAATGATGAGTTTGATTATGTGTATAGAGCATGATCAGTTTATAAAGGACCATTAATGGAGGGAATCCTCTATGAGAGTTTAAAACTTTGTTTGGGACCTACTTATTTTATGGCTACTGCAACATGTTCCCCAAAAGGCCAACTAATTCAAAATTCCCAAGCTTTGTCCAGTTTTCGGTGTAAGGTAGCAACACTAATGTTCTTCTTTGTCGATGAAATCAACAAATTAATGTACTGCCTGCTCGTAGTAATTAACTAATTATAATAAAGTTGACTTGATCATATTTCTTGAAGTTGGAGTTTTGATTGGTTAAAAACTTCAATTCGTAAAATTAAGATCTTGAAGAATTTTGATTGATGAAAAGATTTTCAAAGACATACCTACCACCGTGTGTTTGATTAAGCATTTAAACCACGTTCAATGGAAAAATACATTTTTCAAAGCACAAAAGTTAAAGTAATAATATGATGATAGTTTGTTTTGTTTTTTTCAACACTAGTTGCGTTGAGTGGAACTGGTTATTGGAAAAGCTGGATTTATATAAACTTGACCAGTCACCAAAAAATATTATGTTGGTTGAGTTTGCCAAAGCCGAAGGCACTAATAAACTAGTGGCACTTCTTCATGGTCAAACACTTACTACTAATCTACTTTCTTGTCGATCAGTAAAGGTACCACATATGCATGAAGTATAGAGAGAGCATAACATATATATGCATTTTGAGTAATGTAATGTGTGAATTATGTTGTATTAATATTGCAACTAGGTACAACACGTGTTTTATATCAGATGATTAGTGAAAGATATGAATTTATGAACTGTCCATGTTATAAGTATTTGATTGCATTATGTGTGTGTATGATAGAGAACAGGGTGTTTGTCTAGAAATTAGGCAAAAGGTGTTTCGTTAGAAACTAAGAATGTTTCAGGTGGATTATACTTTAGAATCAGTCACGGATTCAGGAAATAATCGAAAGGGGTTAGATTTTTTTTTTTTACTTAAATTATTTAAATATCTAACATCTAACCAATAAATATTTAATAAATAATAATTTTATGAAACTATTTATTAGTTTTACACATAAAATTAAAATTATTTTTATTTCAAATAATAAAAGAAAGAAATATGTATTCATAAATTGTACAATTTTTATTCAAATTTTGAAATATTTTTTAGTCTCACAAGTACAATAACAATCAAACATGATTCACAGTAACAATCTCAAAAACAAAACTCATCAAATACATTAATACCTAAACGTAATCAAAATTTATAATAATTGTATATAAATATGTTTATCATAACTATTGTTAATAGTTAGATATATAGATAGATAAATGAGACTTATATAATAACATACAAAGCATAATTAGCCTAGATAATAATAATTAACTGATTAGAAAATCATAGAAATATCATTCTTATTAGATCTATTAATTAATATATATTTTTTTGAGTTAGATTATAATTAGGGACAATATATATTATTTAAAAAATTAGTATTTTTCAGTATTAAAAAGATTATTTTATATAATCAATACTAACATATATTAATTATCAAATTTATTAATTAATATATATTTATTTTATTTTTAAAGTAAGTAGTATTTAATTATTAATTACTATATATTATTATATATTATTTTTACTGAAAATAGTATATTTATTATTAATTATTATTATATATGTTATTAATAATATTTTAAAAAAATATTGTTATATATTATTATTGAAAGAAGTTTGAGGGATGGAGCTTAAACCCCTTGCTACCTCCCTGTAAATCCGTTCCTATAAAATAATGCAAGTTATTAATTTTAATGAATAAAACAAAATAATAAATAATAAAAATTTAATGATTATATACTAATAATACAAAATAATTTTATAAAATTATTTAATATAATTTATTATTTATATAATTTTTAAGATAATTATTATAAAAATTAATAAAGTTATATATATATATATATATATATATATATATAATTATTTTATCCTGTATCTGTATGGTGTCAGTAAATCTCCCTTTTTCTCAAATAATGATGTTTAGAAGTCATTATCCTTTTCTTTTACCCTTTTTTTTTCATATACTGTCCACGTTAGCATGCATATGCTAGGGGCAAATGCAAAACTGAAGTTAGACCATTTATTTTGTGGTGTAGGCTGACTGACCCATTTAAATTGTGGACCATTGAAATACGAGCCTAAACGAATGAACCAACTTGTATTCCCAATTTTAACGTAATACTTTCGAATTTAAGATTTGGCACATGAAGACTAATTTCATATGACAAGGATTTTTTCTTCACAATACTTTTCCTAAAAATAAAAATTGTTGGAAATTTCCTATTATTTTTTAATTTTTTATTATATAGGGTAATAATAATTAAAAACACTTTACACTATACTAATAAGTTATTAGTTTAATTAATGAATTTGATCTTTTTAAGTCTTATAATATAAATAAAGAAAATATAATTAAAAGAAGAGATTCATTAAAGAGGTTTTTCAATAAAAATTAATCATCTATAAATACTATAGTGATAAAAAAAAACATATTACATGAAATTATATTTACTTATTTATTTAAATGTGCTCTCGTATTTAATATTCTAATTTACCAAAAATATCATTTTAAATGACTTGAATAAACATGTAAAAATGACATAGTCTCCGCATATTCTAATTAAGAAATTAACTAGCATCCATAAAGTGTTGAATAATTTGATTTTAGAAATTATTTTAGTTATACTATTTCTTATTTTATTTTTTTATCCATGACATTAATGAAGAGTATTTACTAGTTTCGGTGATGACTAATCTCCTCTAGAGAATCTGACTAACCATCTTTAGTGGAAATTTTCTCATAATTGTGCTTTTTTCATCCACATGGTTCAAATCTGAGACATTGCTTATTGTTTAAGGGAACTAAACTCAATAGTATCACTCAAACCAATAAATAAATAAAAATTATGTATTCCATTGTTGAGAGACTCCACGTTATATTCAAGTAAGGAAAAGGGATATTGAAAGTAGTCTTATCCTTGCATATGGAAATAGGTTATTTCTGGATTCAAATCCATGATAACAAGTCACTCAAACCAATAACTTATTGATATTTCCTATTTTGTTTGATGCTCAAGATTGTGGCACAAAATTAAAATTGCTTAGAGGTATGTAATTATTTCCTATTTTAGATTTCATAAAAGTTATGTAATTTCTAGATGTATACGACATCATTTTTATTTTATATTAATTATATTCTATCTTATTTATACTTTTTAGTTTATTTTTTCACTTCCTAATAAATATTTTGATATAATTACAAAATTTCATGATGATGTAAAATGATAATCAAAATAAAACAATAACAATATGCTAAAAGGTTAAACAAAATAGGATAGATAAGGGACATGGAGTAATTAAAATGACATTTTTTTTCTTCAGATTTCTACTTAGCAATAATGTATTTTATGAAAATAATTTTATTTTAATTGAGAAAATATATATACCAATATAGTGTATTTTAAAATATATTTTTTTGACAAATATTTTATTTTTTTAAGCATTATTAGTATTAATGTTTTATATTGTTGACCAATAAAAAATGATGACAAATATAACTTTTTTTCATTTGTTATTACACTCAATTTAAAAGGTTTGATAAATATTATTAAATAACAATAACTTGACCAACAAACAAAGCAATTGTCTTATTGGTGAATGCAAGGTATGTGCAACTAAATTCGAACGCATGAGAATATGTCTCACTAACACCCCCACATCCAAATCCTAGTGGCAAACTCATAAATTTCACCAAAAACTATGTCCATTTAAAATAAGATGGAAAAATGAAAGTAAAGAAACGTTCATGCACTTCCACTCTTATAATGTCATTATAGGCCATGTTGGTGTTCATGACAAGGCACAAACTCCTTATGATAAAAACCTGCCTCTTCTCCTCCCCTTTTACTCTTCACATTGCTTCTTCATTTCCCCTTCCTTTTTCTTGAATGCTTTCTCATTTTTCTCTTTGAAATGCACGTTTTGTTATTCTCTCTAATTCTTGTTCGTGTTCTTCTTCTTCTTTGCCATGACTCCACCCATTGAACCACAACAACATTTCAAGTGATTACTTCATTTCTATTTCACTCTCTCCAATTCTCAAACTCTCTTTTAATTCTCTACATTGAAACACTATCATTTTTTTGTAGGAGTACAGTGTGTTTCGATGAAAACAATTCTCATTAGGAAATGGACCCTAACGTCATTGAGATTCCACATCCGACGAAGAATAATGCTTCCAATTCCATGAAGTAGAAAGAGGTATATCTCACTATACTCTACCCTCATCTCACTATTTGTTTTAAAAAAAATATATTTTTCTCTTTTTTCTCACAATTATTTTAGTTATGCTAAGTAATGACTGAATTTTTTATTTTATATTTTTTGGTTTTAATTTGAGGTTTGGGGGTGATCATGTTTTGGTTGATCAATTGGATTTCTATTGACATTTTTTTAAAAGGCTTCTTCTTCTTCTCCTTTTTTATGTCGTTGTGGCATGCAATTTGTGGAGTTTGAGGTTGTTAGGTTTGCATGCTATGAAATTAAATTGTTGGTTTTGTGTTTTTAGGTGTGAGATAAAAGTTGAGAAAATACTTTATTTAACAATATATAACAATATAGTGCATTTTAAAAGATATTATTTTTTTTGTCAATTTTTAATTTTTTTAGATATTATTAGTATAAATTTTTTATATAGTTGACCAATAAAAATGATGACAAATATATAACCTTTTCTTCATTTGTTATTACACTCAAATAAAAAAAAGAGTGTAGTAAATATTATTAAATACTAATAACTTGACCATCAAACAAAGAAATTGTTGTGTCTTATTGGTGAATGCAAGTACATGCAGCTAAACCCGAACACATGGGAATGTGTCTCATTGACACACCCATATCCAAACCCCAGTGGTAGGCTCATAAATTTCACTCAAAACCATGTCCATTTAGAAAACAAGATGAAGCAAAGAGAGAAAGAAATGCTCATGCACTTACACTCACACCATGTCGTTGCAGGCCATGCTGGTTTTCTTGACAAGGCGCAAATCCCCTAGGATAAAAACCTCCCTTCTCTCCTCCCCCTTCACTCTTCACATTGCTTCTTTATTCTCCCTTCAATTTTTTCTTACACTCTCTCATTTTCGCTCATTGAAACACATTGATTCACAATTCTCTCTTCTTCTTGACTCCACCTATCGAGTCGCAACAACATTTCAATTTATTACTCCCCTTCTCTTTCACTCTCTTCAATTCTCAAACTCTCTTTTAATTCTCTGCATTGAAACACTACCATTTTTTGTTTTTTCCGTAGGAGTATAGTGTGTATCGATGGTAGTAGTTCTCATTGGGAAATGGACCTTGACACCATTGAGATTTTACCTCTAACGAAGTAAAATTCTTCCATTTCCATGAAGCAAAAAAGGGTACATCTCACTATCCTCTAACTCACCTCACTATTTTTTTAATTTAATTTTCTCTTTTTTTCTCACAAATATTTTATTTATGTTGAGTATTGATTGAATATATACTAAGTATAGACCAAATTAATTGTGAGAGAAAAAGAGAAAATTAAATTAAAATATTATTGAGGTAAGGATAAAGGAATTGGAAGCATTATTCTTCATTTGAGGTGGAATCTCAATGATGGCAAGGTCTATTTTCTTGATGAGAATTGGTTCCATCGAAACACTCTTTACTCTTATGAAAACAACATAAAAAATGATAGTATTTCAATGCAG
>CM023943.1:1534703-1596605 GCA_013407115.1 Glycine latifolia
AGAAGAAGAAGAAGAAGAAGAAGAAGAAGAAGAAGAAGAAGAAGAAGAAGAAGAAGAACCCATAGCAAAAGTGAGAAATCATAAATCAAAGAGAATCTCGAAATGGTGTGTTTGCCATAGCGAAAATGAGAAATCATAATAGAGAATTGAACAGAAAAAGAAGCAATGTGAAAAGTGAAGGGGGAGGAGATGATGGAGGTTTTTGTCATAGGGGGCTTACACCTTTTTATGAACATCAACATGGCACCTACAACGATGTTGAGCGTAATTACGTGAACATTTATTTTCTCTCTTTGTTTTGCCTTGTTTTCTAAATGGACACGATTATAGGTGAAATTTATAGGTCGGCCACTGAGATTTGGATGTGGGTGTGTCGGTGAGATAGGTTCCCTATGTTCACATTTTGCTACACCTATTTTGCATTTGTCAATAAGACACAATGGTTGCTTTGTTTGGTGGTCAAGTTATTAGTATTTTATAATATTTATTACATTCACCAATAACACACAACGATTGCTTTATTTGTGAAAGATGAAAAATGGTTAGTCTTTTTTAAAGAGATTAATAACAATATATTATTTTTTATTAATAAGCAAACATAAAATTCACTAATTTATTAAACTAAAAAAGTGACAAGAAAAAAATAATTTTATTTTACCAGGGAATAAGATCAAATATTTTTTTTATCAGATTTGAACAAACCTAAAATTGAAATATTTAATAGGGATCATAAACATATTTTAATTGAAATATTATTTAGAATCTTTTAGATTAGTATTATCCCATCACAATGTTGAAGTATAGTAAATTTATTATTTTTATAATAATTATTTTAAGGATTTCTAATTAATTAATACTATTATAGTAAGATTAAAACTTAAAAGTGGTACATCGTGTTTCACTAATGATAATTGTTTATGTCTCTTCACTAAGTAGAATAGGATTAAAAAAACTTTGTTTATTGGAATGCATGCCTATTTAACTTTGTTTATTTATATAAAAAAATGCTAGAGAAAAAAGAAAAGAAAAGAAAAAACAGTCATGGTCAACATTGAGCAACTCATTCAACAACCCACATTCACGTGGCCTCCGAATCCGAATCAGTGAACTACGATCACTTCTCACTTCTCATAACTCTCTGCAAATCTTCATTTCCATTCCACACTGCAACTCTTCACATTCCAATGGCCGATGCAGCCACCCAAGTCACCCACCTTTGAAGGAGATCGCGATCGACTACACTCCCGAAGCCTGTTCCCACTGCGCCATCACCAACACCATCACCCTCACCTACGACCACCGCGGCGGAGCGCGGTGGCGCACCCCCACCCGCTTCAACTCCGGCACGTTCTCCACCCTCATACGGTGCCCCTCCGGCGACATGAGCGGCCTCAACTTGAACCTCTACCTCTCCTCCTTGGAGGGAAACAAGGCCCAGGACGAGATCGACTTCGAGTTTCTCGGCCGCAACAGGAACATCGTACAAACAAACAACTTCTCCGAAGGTGTGGGAAACAGGGAAAAAGTCCACGTTTTAGGGCTCGATGCATTATGATAGTTTACGATAACATATTCACATTCTGATTATTAGTTAAATTGATTTAAATGATAATTATGACAGTTTACCATAAATATGAAAAGTATTTGCGGTTAATCAGATTTGGCTAACTTTTGGTAGTTAGCTAAATCAGTTCAACGAATGGTCAATCAGATGCGCAAACCAAAAAGGGGTATTTTTCCCATCTCTTTATGATTTTGATTAATTACTTAAACATGAATTCTCTGTTTTTCACACAATACTTTTTTGTGAATAATCTCCCACGTAAATAAAAAAGTGTTGACATGAGAAGGACCACATTATGGTTTGGTACAGCTCCTATTGTGCATGCAACTTTTCCTTCCTGTTAACTTTTTTTTGTGTGTGTGAAAAACATTATTTTATCTTAATGGGATTGCTACTTTCAAATTCAGATACTTACATGAAATCGTAAGAGTTATATCCTTATAGTGTGTGCATTGGATAAAGGCATAAAGCTAAGTAGAATTCCTATTTTTTGTTTATGGGATGTTAAGCTGTTAGCGTTATTGAATCCGTCTTTTTATGAGGATTCTATTTGATTCAATTCATCAATACTGTTTTCTCATATGCTGGTGATTTTGGTGATGCACATGTGTACCCTGTTGCTAACTGCTTTAGATGCGAAAATTGTTGGGCGGGTAAAGTGAAGTTAGCTAGTTATATATGCATGGATTGTTAAACTTTGGGCCAAAACACCCTTTAGATCCTTTAGGAAGAAAAAAAATGTTCATGAAAAAAAGAAAAAAAATGAAGTGAATAAATGTTTTTTTTTCTATATAAATGAAAAAAGTTGAAGTGTTTAATTAGATTTTCCCATAAAATTAAAAAAAATATTGGTATTCGTTAAAGATTGTCAAGTGCTAAATAAAAATTATATGATGTGACATTTATTTGTAGATGTGGAAGAGATATTTACTAACATTTTATAAATTGATTATCCATTTTATCAGTTTTTTCTGATGATCTTGAACAAAAATCTATGTTAATTCAACATAAAATAGCTTGAAACTAAACAAGAATCTTGAAGAGTTTGACTTAGCGATTACCATATGAATTAACTAAATTAATTTTCGCTTTAGTTTAAGTGAGCATGTACTTGTATAATATCACAAGTTATTGCATAACGATTAACGACTCTGAATACGAGCTTTAAATTGTTATATTTTGTTTCTGATAAAAAAATTGTTATATTTTAAATTTTGTATGACTGGGATCTGTCTGGATGTAATGCACTTGCTATATATATACGTTTTTAAAAGTATACTTATGCATGCTTAAGAAAAGTATACTTATGCACACTGATGAAAATGATGGATAATATTTAGTCTCTATCTTACGTTAGAGCTATAATATTTTGGACCCAAACGTGAGAGAATAAAAATCATTTTGAGTGATGAACAACAATTCCCAAAAACTTCTCTATTTAAATATCCGAATTGGCCCGTAGGCATCATAGGCTATAATTGGGAAACATGCTCTTCAAATTCTCTGCATTTTGATTGATTTTAGCTTTTAGGAATTTAACGTGCAAGACCCTCCTCTCATAGGTATCGAGCAAATCAATTTATAAATACCTTCCTCTCTTAAAATATATTGTTTTGATGTACTAAAATAGTCTTTAATAAACACCTTCCTCTTTTAGGATAGGTTTAGTTATTGGAAGAGAAAAAAATGAAAAAGAATTAAAAAGTATTTGAATTAAAATAAAAAAGGTATGAAATTCACATTATTTTTTGAATTATTTTCCCCTTTCTTTTCAATTTAAATTTAAGCAAACACACACACCATCTATTGAAGTATTTTTAAAGACAAAATTACATGGATTTTGTTTTTTGACGTGTAAAATTACATGAATTGAAATTGAAACTATATTATTGAAAAAGGATACATGTATAATTTTTTTGGTTTAGGTGGATGAGATACTATCTAATCAATCAACCAGTTCTAGCTGATTAATCTGTTCCTGAGAAAAGCTGGCCAGGAAAAAAAGTATCTGCTTTGCAATTTGGAAATTAAAAATTTAACGAGACAAAGCAATAACTTGCTGTGTTTCTTTTTCAACTTCATAAGTTAACTATTTATGTTGGTTATTAGTTGACTTGTTTACAAGATAACACCGATTGGGTTATAATTAACCCTGTTATATATATATATATATATATATAAACTGTTCAGCGGTCATCATGTGTTAATGGCAGAACAATTTATAACTTTTCTTTTAAAATTAAATATTTTATTTCATTATTTTTTTCTCACTTTTTCATTTACTAAAATAATTGTACATGCATCACACGGATTCTAATGCTAGTTATAATAATTTTGCATTAAAAAGAACAAGATAATCTGTATTGAAGAGATCTATAGAACAAAGTAAAAAGGTTGAATATGAGATTAATCGGATTATCGTTCTGATAGAGTATATGTACCTTATCAGAGCTAGCTACAAGCTTATACGTACAGCATATCTTGCAGGCTGCTCAACTTAATATTAATTAATTATAACGGGGATCTCAAAAAGAAAAAAGAAAAAGATCACAAAACAATAAGATTCAAACCTACAAATAAATATATTTCATCTATATTATTCTTAGTACTAACTAGTAATAAATAATATTTAATAACGTCCGGTAGCATGTTGCTATGTTGTTAAATATTTTTTTCTTAAACATAATGATTAATTGTGACAGAACTACTAATGTAAAAAAAATGGAAATTATACAAGTCATCAAATTTAGTATGCAAACCTTAAAGGGTTGGTATAGTAGGTAAGCAAATTAACAATACGTGAATTGAAACGTAAATAATCTATGACTGAAAATCAAGAAACACTACTCATAGTTGTATCACCCTCTCCTCCAATTGCCAATACTTTAATTGTTGCAATCCGTTTCCAATATTTATCTGATATTGATAACTGCAAATGCAAATCATTGTGTCCTCTTAAGCATCGCAAGTAAGAACCCTTCCGGTACCGTAGTCCACAAATGAAATTAAAAGAGAATTGAAAAATTTATTACTTGTTGAACAAAGATGATTTTGTTATATTTGTTGAACAAATTTTGTTTCATCATGGGAGTAAGCCTTGTGACCTTGCAAACTGTCTTCGTAGATTTACCCACGCATAAGCTTTTGTTTGCTTATCCCCTGTGCTTCAAGTGTGCGTGCGTATGTTTTTTTTTTAATGATCATTGATTTGAATATGCCTAACAACACTTATAAAAGCACAAGAACATTAATGCGCAACAAATAATTAATAACAAAAAAAAAAAGGCATGCACGCTCAACGCCATCTAACTACTTAAGAAAATGGTGGAAGGAAAAGAAACTTTTAAAAAAAAGTTATAAGGTTGATTTGGTGATTAGGGGAAAAGAAAATGAGTAAGATTGTTTGGTTTGAACCCTCTCTGCCAATAAAAAATCAAAAATTAACAAATTAATATTTGTTGATATAAAAAAATTATAGAAATAATTATTCTTACCTAAAGTGGAGTGAAAATCCTCAAGAGAAATAGAGAAAAAATAGGATATATCTCGCATCTTTTATACTTTATTTTAATTTAAATATATCTCCCCTATTTTCATCTTCTATTTTCTCAACCAAAAATAGTCTAATAAAGATAAAAGATGACATTCACATAAAGAGAGAAAGCACCCCTAAGGGGGCTAATAGTACCACTACCACTAAAAAAATTCTCACATGTAGCAATTGGAGAAACACTTCACTATTCAACACTTTTTATATAATTGATTAAAATTTATTGAAAATCATCAATTTTTTCATTTAACAAATCTTTCTCTTGATTTAAAAGTAAAACCCACCAAATTTGATGATTTCTAATAAATTTCAATCATTCATAAGGAAAGTATTGAAAAGAGAATGTAGTATCATTTGTGTTTAAATATTAAGTGATAATTTTTAATTATTATGAGAAATGATTACTATAAACTTAAGTCATATAAACATATATGAATGATTTAGATTAAAAATCAGTTACTGGTTTTTCTTTTGGTCTTTAATTAATTCATTAGGTTAAATATTAATTTCGTTCGTGTTATATGATTGTTGTTGATATAAGAATTTTTTTTTCAAAAATTAAACATAAATTCTATTATTAAATAGATAATCTTTTACATATGAACGTAATGAAACTTTTAAGTGTGTTTTAGTCAATGGTTTAATGATTACTTGAAACAATTATGCACTTAACAATTCAAATACAATCGAATAATTTATATTTACAATTTCCATTTTTCAAAGTTTGAAAATCACAAGGTACCTGATCATTTGTCTTGAAGCTTGAAGAAAACAATGCAAAACTTTCTAACACGATTTTATTATTATGATTCGCACTTTGGTGGGTGACAAAACCGCAAGCAAAATGGCATCACGGCAATTCTTGAACCGTCGAACTTATCCTAAAGTAGCCAGACCAGGGGAAATGGAGAGAGAAAGAGACTTGCAATTTGCAGAACAAAGTAATTTCGAGAGTTTTCAGAATCTCAACCTTAAAAAATCTGATGGTGTACTTTCTGCACACCGTTGAGATCTATATTTGCTGCCAAAAATTATAAGATTCGACAGCCACCTCTCAAGGCCTCAACCCTTCGATTTTGTCGTTAGTTGGTTAAATCATGTCGTGGACTCCACCAAGAATATGATTCTAATAAACAACAGAATGAAAAAAAACGAACGTTCTTCTTCCACAACTCTCCCTCTCTCTTCCCCACCATCCACATATTTTCCCTTTGAGTCAGGCCAAAGCCACTAGGATTCCATAAAAATTAAAAAAATTGTATTTTTACTATTTTTTTCTGAAAGAGTTCTCATTTGGGTGTCTATTATTTTTTCTATTTTCCTTATTTATCTCTTGGAACCTTGTGGGTTATGTATTTATGTGATACTTGGGTTCACTCTGCTCTCATGTTTTATATGTGAAGTGGGTGTCATGTTTTGGTTCTTATTATTGTCTTCTTTGTTTTAGCTTCTTCTGGGGTTTGTGGCCTGGCCTTGGAAATTGGTTTTGTGAAGTGGATACAATGGGTATTGATACCAATTTGGTGACTACTGTCATTGGCTTTGGTTTGAGTTCAACTTTCATTGTTTTTGTTTGCGCAAGAATAATTTGTGGAAGACTACGAGAGCGATCACGGACTATATATGAAATTGAAGCAATAACAGATATAGAACGGGTAATTAATTAATTTCAGCTGTGACTTCCCCTTCTTCATGTGTGTTGATTTTGCTACTTAATATGATTAGAGGTAGGTAATGAATAAGCTCTTATTTGGTGTTCTTATTTTTGTAGTTAATTCGAGGAATGATGATAGCTGCAACTTTTTGTTAAATACTTAAATATGTGATGGAATTTTTTAAATACCTGATGAAATTTTTTCAATCAGATGAAGAAATGGATGCTTGGTAATATTAATTAGCATGTATACTGCCCCTTAATGCAAATTTTCTTGCCTAGAACTTTTACTTTGTGCCTGTGTTCTGTTTATGTTGGGTGCTTCAGATTTTAAGTTTTGCATTGTTTACTTGACAGACAGAATATCATGGTAATGACCCTGCGCCTGCTTTTGTTGCTGCAATTCCCACTTTGAATTTCAACCATGAAGCCTTCAGTGCAATTGAAACTACACAGTTAAGTCTAGTTTCTGGTCTCTATTCTCTAATTCGTAGGTCATAGACAATGTTCTTCCTTTGTTTATTTTTATATAAGACATGCTTTTTAGCCCCTGAAAATATTTCAAAATGTTAATTTTAGTCTTTATATAAATGTAATACATCTTTAGTCTTTCATATTTTGATAAAAACATGTGTTTTTAGTTCTTAATAACTCCATCGCTTTTGGTAAATGTGTATTAAGTTTTTATAGGGACTAAAATTAATATTTTAAAATATTTTGAAGGATAAAATGTATTTTATCTTTATTTTATAAACCTTATTTGAAACAGACATCTTAATGATTTAGTTTCTTTTTGCTTATATTTCAGTTTGAAAGGAGTAAGGGTCAATATGTTGATATACTATTCAGTTTGCTTTTACAGGTGTGTGATATGTTTGGCAGAGTACAAAGAAAAAGAGCTATTGCGAATCATACCTAAATGTGGCCACACATTTCACCTTTCTTGCATTGATATGTGGCTGAGGAAACAGTCCACATGTCCAGTGTGTCGTTTGTCACTGCAGAATACTCTTGAAACAAAACATGTGAGGCATGCAACGTTTACCATCAGGCAATCTCTTGATGAGTCCAATACTGCAGAAAGGAACACAGATAGTGATCAGAGGCAAGTTGAAATTAATTTTAGTAGCAACTCCCAACAGCCAACTATGGGAGAACCAGAAGCTAGACAGTGATGTAAGAAAGCTAATTGAAGGAGTTGTTGTAGTGTGTGCCTAATCTGTGTATGTAAAGGAACATTGCTAGTAACTCCTTATAAATACTAACAAACACATTTTGATTTTTTTTTCCAATAGGAATCAAAGATAAATATTAATTTTTTTTTATAACAACTTGATCATGCACCTGATTTAACTAACTAACTGACCTAAACTGTCTTGTTATACTTATGTGAATTTTATTTTAGTCCCACTAAATAATCTTGGACTATTTTTCAATATATTAAGTAAGACTCATATAAAATTTATTCAATGATAAAAAAAAGTGTTTTTAGAGGATAATTAAAAATAAAGAGTGTTTTATTGGTATTTTAATGCTTTAAATAGTTTCAATTCAAATTCTTTGTTCGTTTTATGACCTTTTCCTCTAGAGTAAAACAGGGGATGCCTACAATGATTTCTGCCTTTTAGAGAGACTAAATAAATAACATCAAAAATATTTTTACACCAATATTTGTTTTTTAACTTTTTATCTCGTTATTTTTTTTAATATTTTTATCCTATTTCCTTTCTCTTTGTTTCCTTCCTCCCAACAAACAATGAGTTGATTCAATTAAATAGTTGATCAACTTTCAACTTCCAATATCTAGCTAATTTATCCACTATTATGTATTACGTACGACCGGCTGAGTACCGTTGACTATGACATCCTTATCGTTACTTACTTGGGCGAGCACAGTAACATTATAAATACACGTTAAAGATTAGCAATGATTTATGTCTCTTGCACAATTATTTTTCAACAGCCACTTTTCTAAATTAATGCTACTTGACAAGAATGGATCAAGAAAGTTTTCAAGGATGGATAAATGGATAGTATAATCATTAGAAATTAAAGTAAATATTCAAATACTTATATATTAATTGAAAAAGAATTCAAGAAATTTATCTAAAAAATGATAAGTAAACTCACCTTATATCTCCAAATGCACATTTTTCAAATTGCATTTCCCATGTTGTATTTGCTCTATGTTTCATCGTGTTTCTCGACACATATATATGACTTTTATGATATTTATAGGAATACACTGATATATTTCAGTTGTTGCATAAGTTATTGCTGATATGAGTGGGGACGCAAGTGGACAATTTGCAAAATATCCCGTAAAACACAATAGTTTATAACTATATATCCCGCTGATAAATTTATAACTATATATCCTTTTCTTTTCAATTAATATATATATATATATATGTATATATATATATATATATATATTAATCTCAATTATAAAATAATTAAGTTCCAACTACACGACACGAGTCCACAACAATGACCTTGACAATGGTTTTAGGGTTATCATTCATGTTGAAAGTTATATTCATCAAGAATTGCTATTGTTTTTTTTATCAATACTTTTTTATTATTACATAAGTATTTATAAGGTATCCATTAATAAAGATTAGGCTTAAGCATTTTTTTCCTATATGTTATATGATTTTTTTTCTTTATTTTAATCTTTATACATTTTGTTTGTTTCATTTTATTCTTTTATATTATTGTTTTTAGTTTCTATAAAATTTTAATTATTTTTATATAATTCTCTTTCATATTAGAACATTTTTATTTTGATTTTGTTATTTATGCTGTATTGATATTCAAGGATTTTAAAATAAAATCAATTTTAAAATATAATATGAGTATATATTTTTAATAATTTATTAAGTTTTATATGCTGAACACTGAACAGAAAATCTTTTCCCTTTTTTTCAAAAACTAAAATAAATATTTACCTTATTGTTCTATGAAACTAAGTGTATGTTATAGATTTTTTGGTACATTGTTGAATCCTACAAATAAAAAAAATACTATTTTTATTATGGTATTAATGCAATAAAAAGTGGTGCATAAAGCATAATCAGGGAGCGGAGTGTGTGATTGGTTGTAGTGTTATGTTACTGTTAGTTAAGGAAAGAAGAAAGGGGAGGAAGTGGATGACGAGTGCACACGTGGGAGCCATGTCTTCTTCTATATGCTTCCCTTCACTTCCTCGACTTCTTCGACCTTCTTTCACCAAAACCAAATCATCACCTAGTAAGTTACTGATTACTCATAATTCTGTTACTTCAACCAATTCTAGTTTTATGTGCTCAGTTCCACTTGTCCTGGAATACGGTACGAGGTTTGAGACACTGCCAATCATTACTTAACACAATTTTAAGGAATGTCAATGTATTTGTAATTTGTGATAACTTTGTTAATTGCCCTTTTGAAATTGTTTTTGGTGTCCCTCAATAGTTGAAATTGCCTTTTTACCTGTGCTAACTAGTTGGATTTAGTTCTTGTTCTTATTGTAATGATTTTTGTGAAAAGGGTATTCGGAGACTAATGAAAACTCAGTTTAACAAATTATAATGACTGTGGCAGCTTTTGTGCTATGACTTTGTAAAATTTGTACCTGGTTCGAGTAATTTAATGCCATTGAGATATATCTTGATGAAAGATAACAGTGGTTTCTAAGCTTATAGTTCTTTATCAGAGTTCAGCATGAGCATGAGCAAGGATCCGGTTCGTGAGTGGATTCTTTCTGATGGGAAAGCTACGGAGATAACCAAAATTAGCCCTGTTGGTGGGGGTTGTATCAATCTTGCTAGTCGCTACGACACTGATGCTGGTTCGTTCTTTGTTAAAACAAACAGGTATAGCACATGGGAGATGGGACCTTCTGTTTTTGGTTTCGTGGATGAGTTGTGCCTTGGGATTGAATTTTTCATTTTGAATGTGTTGCATTGTTTCAATTATGTTGGAGCAAAAGCTTCTTTCCTTTGCTTCTTATATTATACATGACAAGTTCTATGTTGTTGAAAGTTGAAACTCCATATCAGGAGTATTGGACCATCCATGTTTGAAGCTGAGGCTCTTGGTTTAGGAGCTATGTATGAAACCGGGACTATCCGTGTACCTAAGCCCTATAAGGTGAGAATGTTTAACATTAGTATTGTGAGAGATACTATTTACTAGTTATATCATGGTGGAGGGAACTTGAGTTGACTTGTTGCTAGGAGTTGTAGGTTGGACCACTACCTACTGGTGGTTCTTTCATCATTATGGAATTCATACAATTTGGTGCATCTAGAGGCTATCAGGTGAGATACCTAGCAATTGCTTCTGATTAGGAAAATGTATGCACCTTAATTGTAATCTATTGCTTCCCAGTCTGATCTAGGGAGGAAGCTTGCTGAAATGCATAAAGCTGGAAAATCTAGTAAAGGCTTTGGTTTCGATGTTGATAACACCATTGGCAGGTTTAATGCACCTTCATCATGAAAGTTATCATTGTTGCTGCAATTGTTATTGTTATCATTTATCATGAGTTCTTGACTCTTTCGTCTTTCCGTTTTACCTAGGCATGTGCTACTTGTCAGGATATATCAGTTATCATCTTTTGTTTGTTTGTTCAAATTAGTTTCTAATTACGTTATGTATATTATGCTGTAGCACTCCACAAGTAAACACCTGGTCATCAGATTGGGTTCAATTTTATGGAGAGCATAGATTGGGTTACCAGTTGAAGTTGGCATTAGACCAGTATGGTGACAGAACAATTTATGATAAAGGTAATTTTGTTCTGCTGCTACTGTTCTTTCTCCCCGTTAATTAATTCTAGCTGCACATCACATTTTTTTTTATGGCATATTGAATAAAATAAGCAGTTCAGTAGAACTTGAAGTCACAGACAAATTGGACACATGAAAGAGTACATTAAGTTCATTGACATAGTGAGAATAGGAAGCTATTCTTTTATAGTGGATAGTTGTATATATTTTGATCTTTCATTTAGTGACAATTTCCTGTTTTCACATTCTTCTTGGTGGAGTAACCATAGAACAAGTGTCTTCAAGAGTCTGACTGGAGGTAAGAATGCAGTACCTTTAGGGAAGAAATTATTAAGGCATTCTAAATATTTCATTTAGTTTGGAATCTAAATATCAAGTAAGTATTATATATCATAGAAACATTACATAAGAAACTAAGTACCACTGAGCACTATTAGCTATGTCACTCAAACTTGCCATTTTTTCATTATCTTTGTTACAATTTCGATTCTTTATAAAGTATTGACATATAATGTTCTGTTTTTATTAAAACTCCCAAAATGTCTCCATATATATCTACTTGAGTTGTTCTACAGGACAGAGACTGGTGAAAAGCATGGCACCCTTGTTTGCCAATGTGGTGATAGAACCATGCTTACTACACGGGGACCTCTGGAGTGGAAACATCAGTTCTGACAAAAATGGAGAGCCTGTCATATTGGACCCTGCATGTTATTGTAAGTCATGCATTTGCAACAAAGTGTTATATGGCAGATAAAGTTTGAAACCAGATAAACAGTTAAAATTCGAGTCACAGAATAATTTAACACACAAAAATACAAAGAAAAAGTAAAAGAAACTTGTTTAAATAAAAATTGTGACTTTTGATTTATGTGATTCACTATTTAATTGCTTGCCAAAATAAAATAGTCTGTAGAAATGCTGAAACTTGAAGAGTAGACTTCTAAGTGGGTTGTAAATTGTAATGTTTCTTGTGAGCTTTCGTAGCCACTTTTTTTTACTGTGCCCATGGCTAACAATTTTAGTGTAATTTGATATTTTATCATACACATTTTAAAGGACCTCTAATTGAGCTAAGAATAGTGGGAAGCACAGCTCAATTAAGTTGCATCCCCAGAATAATTAGGTGCAAGTTAGGTTCTCTAAATTTTTCCATAGTGGGGTTAATGCAAATATGTGAATGTGAGACTGCAATAATTATACAAGCTTTGGAGAAAAAATTTGGCTGACAGTTGTGGCGACTGTTGTTTTATTCTGTAGATGGACACAGTGAAGCAGAATTTGGTATGTCTTGGTGTGCTGGCTTTGGAGGATCATTCTATAATTCTTATTTTGAGGTAATACTGTTTGCTGACATATGATATAAAGGATTCATAATTATCTTAACACCACATTTTCTCCCTTCGTGGGTTTCTTTCTCTTTTCGTTGTTTATTTCTTTTGGAAAGTATGTAAATAGTCTCTAGGTTCTTTGTATATAGGCTAACCATGATCATGTAATTATGGTAATTAGGATATGTGTGATTCTTGTAATTGTTGCTTGATATAATAGAGCTTCCACTTTGTATTTCAAAAACACAGAATTAATCAGATGCCTCTTGTAGTCTTGTTTACTCTCTTACACATGGTATTTAGAGTCTGACAAGAGGAAACCCTAATTCATGTCTGCCCGGTGAACTCACTGTCCACCAATGAAATTTATTTTCCAGTAATTGTGTTTTCACTTCATTTTTCTGGGTCCCCTCATCTGTGTCTGAGTGTTGATACTTGATACTCTTACAACCTTAGTTGGGTATGTCATTTGTAAGTTCAAACAAAATTTTATCTAATGGTAAACTGACCCTGATATATGTTTTTTTTTTTACCTGTATTTGTTAATGTAAGATCAAATTATATTAAACAAAATAAATAATGTTTCCAGAAATCTTCTCAGTCCAATCAATTTCGGTTGTGTTAATTAAGATCTATCAAAGTTATTGATGTCATTTATAGCGAATTTTTTGGAAAACATTCTACCTCAATGAGGTGAATATTTGTTTGGGTTTCTCAATATCCTTGTTAAACTTGTTTGTAGCGGGATATGATTGCCGTATTTCAAAGAAACACAATCTTGGTATTGGATTGGCATGTGAAATGTCAGTTTCATACAATAATTTTCTGATAACAATTTCAAATGATCTGCAGGTGATGCCTAAACAACCAGGCTTTGAGGAGAGGAGAGACCTTTATATGCTGTATCACTATTTAAATCATTACAATCTCTTTGGTTCCGGATACCGATCTTCCGCCATGTCAATAATCGATGATTATCTTGCAATTTTAAAAGCTTAGGATTGCGTGCATTATCGTCAAGCTTGTACATGCATGAGGTTCTTTTCCTGTACACTGAACTACTTACATTTCCCTAATCAGCTAATTCAATGAAATGGAGGTGTTGTTGATACCAATGCACAAGTTAGTTTGTTTCCTCAAGCGAGATTAGTTCTACCTTGTTTCGTTCAAATTCCCTTCTTTTTTATAGTGAAGAAAACTTGAGGGTTGAATCAAGTTACCACTAGCAACTTAGGCAAAATTTTAGGTAGAAATGAGTTAGCCTAAAATTTAAACCAGAAACCAAAAGACTGCATCAGAAAACCTTCAGGCTGCTAATCAAACTCTCATACATTTAAATGTACCTTGTAAAGTCTTAATGAGCATAAGAAACGGTAAACCGAAAAAAGTACTTAAATTGGTTTTAAAGGTTAATACAGGATTATCTGCTGCAATTTTTTTATTTATCTATTGTTCAAATTATATAACAAATCCAAATTTTTTAACTGGAAACCATCATGCATTTGATCTCGACAAGACGACAACAATATTTGGAGTCCACTAGCACAAGGTGTTAGTAGAATGAAAATATAAGAAAATAAATTTTAGTACCTGTTTAACTATTATTATTATTTTTTGAATCCCAAAAAAATTATTATTATTATTATTTTCAAGTTCCCTTTTATGAGACAAAATTAAGGTTATGTTCTATAAAAATAATTAAAAAATTGACTGGAGACGAGAATTAGCTAGTAACTAAAAGTTATTAGTTAGAAGTTATTAATCTAAGTATTGGATAAAATTGTCTCTTGAAATGTTTGATAAACACTGGAACAAAATATAAATGAAGTAAAAAAAAGAACATAATATAAATATGAACATTTTTATATAAATTTTAATTTAACTTTATTAATGAAATTTTAAAGATAATTATAATTATAATTAAGAAAATTAATTAATTTTAAACCCGTATAACTTTTTATTTAAAGATCAATTATTTTGATTATATATTTTTTTCATATTGTGAATTCTACTATTAATTTTATATCTTAAAATATTCTTAACAAAGTTTAAAAAATAAAATTAACATATGCTTAAGTAGACATCATATTTTTATCATGTTGGTTAACATACTAATATCATTGTGTATTAGTATATACTAATTTATTATCAATATCTTAAAGTATAATATTAAAATAATACAATATATAATGTAAATGTCAAAGGATAAAATAAAATAGTATAATATAAAAAATATCTAAAAATTATAATAAAAGTCAAAATGGTGCAATAAAACTTACTCTAAATGAAATCAGCGATGACTTCGGATAAGACAAAATTCTCAATGCAAAATTACAAAAAAATCGACAAATCATAAGAAAACTCTATTCTCTTTTCAGCCTTCCACAACTTCAAGCAACACCAGTGAGCACATTCTGTAGAAAAGTCAACGAAAAGAAAAACGATAAGAAAGGAGAATAGAAACCAAAAAAGGGTAATATTTATGTGTACTAGCGGAAACATTTGTGTGTCTGCATTTCTATTGTATATAAAATAAAAAGAAAAAACAGGGACATTATTGTACAATTATTTTATTGTTGGAAAAATAATCCTTATATTCCTTCAAAAAAACTCATTTCAAGTTTTTTGGAATAAAAAAAATTAAAGGAAGTAGTGAGATAGGTTGGGATTTTTAAAAACAAAATAAAATGACAATATTTAAGTAATACTAATACTAAATTATTTAAGAAAATAGTGGGATAGTGTGAAATCTGAAATTTAAAAAGATATTGTTATTTTTAAATAACAATAGTTAGTTTATGATGTCAATGTTTGAAAGTGTTAAAAAATCTACTTTATCCAATGTAGTCATTAACAAATATAAATCTTATAACACTTGATTACAATAAAGGAATAAAAGAGAAATTTTAAGAGATATGAAAATAAAATAAAAACAAATTTACAACTATCAAATTATGCGTATTAATTAATAGTTATACATACAAATCCAAGAGTAAGAAAATAAAGAAACAATACAAACAAAATGATATTTTAGAAAGAAAAAACTGATTTCAATTTTAGATATTATTTGTTAATATAACTATATAAATGAAAGAATTGAGAGTGATTAGTGGATGGTTACAACATTAAGTGATTCAAGTTTTAGTTGAGGGGGTAAAATAATAAAATTAAACCAAAATTTGTTCAAAATTTTGTATTCCTCATTTGTATATGACTTGTTTGATTTTGGTTTAATCATGGGAAGGTTATTGAGTGTGTTTTTCAAGGATGAAATGATCTAGAAAAAGAGAGACCAAAAAATAATAAAAGTGGTATTTTCTTATCTATTGTTATAGATAGATTATAGATTATAGATTATAGATATATTCATGAACATACGTGCACATTCGTACCTGGGATTTAACCATTGATAACCAGATATTTAAATCCTCATCACTAAACTGCGGAGTTCCATTTGGAGGATAAAAAATTTCATCAATCTGTCCTGCTTCAGCCCCAGAAATGCCATGTTCTTTTCCATTTGATGGTGGAAGAGGAACGGGAAGAGATGGGTGAAATCGTTGGCTCATGTCATTGGCTAACAGAGTTGAAAAATCCATTTCACTTTGCACAGCAAGATCATCCACACAGTAAACATGTGTTTCCTCATTGAAAACTTTTGCATCAGTAGTATTTTCAGCACATGTCTCCCCCAACTTGCCATTACCACTGTTCATAAATTTGCCAGAGCCGGATGTGTAGCGTGCAGCACCGAACAGTTCATGCGGTAGACGCAATTGGTTTTGCCCAGTTGATGTCTGATCACTTGAACTTAAAATCGATAATTCAAACAATGGGTTGCGTAAAGAATGCAGATGCATGCAATTACAGATCTTAATGTGACGGTTGTGCAATTGGCGCCTTTTCCCGTTATCATTGCCAGTCCGAGAAACATGCTGTGATCCCGAATTCAAATAAGATGAATGTATATTGCTGTGCTGTTGAATTGGATTACCTTGTTTCAAAGATTGCTGAAATAGATAAATACACAGAAAGGTCATGATTCAAATACAACATGATAATGCTGAAACAATATAAATAGTGGAGACTAACTTAAATTATGTTGTAACAATTACTAGGGCAACAAAAAAAAAAAGAATGAGAATTTAAAGAGTATGCTTCTGTTATTGAGTATTGAATGACAACAAAGAAAAGGAGAAAACTCTTCCAAAAGTTTACCCTTCAAAAAAATCTGCAACAGTGCAAATGCTAACAAATCCGAATGCCTTTCCCTTTTATTCTTCCCACTATTGCAGATAAGCCTCAGGCCTTCCAAGTTCCAACTATAATCCCTGACTAATTAATTCTATGAATACTTTGTAACTAACTCTCTAACTTCCTCACTTCCTGAACAGTGAACACAATCAATATTGAAACAAAATTCCCAACTATATTAGCAGTTTCATAAAACTAAGTAATGCACTAAAACTGAAACCGCATTGCAGACTTTCAATAAGTACAACCAATTTTCAAGTATATTTGGCCTATTTTTAAACCCCTTGGTGCAGCAGTAAGGTTATGACTAGGTGGTTATGGATTCTAATTACAGAAACAAACTCTTCACTCACAGGCCATGGCATAAAGCTGCATACAATTGACCCTTCCCAAGCACCACAATGATAGGAACCTCATACATTCGTTTGCCCCAATTTGCCCTATTTTGAGTTTCAGAGTTTACATCAAGCAATGCTTGTTCATTTCCCCGGATGCAGGATACTTTTAAAAAAATTTCAAGAAAAGAGTTAAATGAGGACACATGCACCATTGAAAAGAACAAACCTGTAAATGGTTTTTAACATTCTGTGTTTCAAGTCCTGGCACATTCCTAAGCTGGTGTCTATGATTTGAAGGAGCTTCTCCTAAGAAAGACAGCAAGTGTTACTCTTATAGCTGGAAGTAACAGCAGAAATAAATAAACAATAAACCTTAGTCCAAACTTACCACTGGTTCCTGCAAATTCCACACCTCCCAAGAACTTCGTACTTGACTCACCAATCCAGCTAAGCCTTTTCCTTTTCGGCAATAATGATTCACTTTGATTTCCCCCTATCTTATGTGTTTGTTCTTTTCTTTTTCCAATTTGGAGAGTCTGCCCTCTGGCGTTCATGAATGGTTGGAATTCTTGTCTGTCGTTTACAATGCCTCTTACGCCTCCAGTTACTATGCTTCCATCTTCGATTTTCCACTTCGAATACTTCCACAGGCTGCTTAGATCAGAAATCTTGACTGGCTTTTTAAAACACAGCTTAGATCCATTGCAAAATGGATTATCATTAGCAGTCATAACTACAAAAACAATGAACAGATAGTGTCAGTTAATTATTTAACTCATGAATGGCATTTGTGGTTTGAAGTAAAACAAGCCAAAGAATCTGAGAACTTAACGAAAATACTGAAGGCCAGAGATTTCTCTTATTTTCTCTGTCAGGGAATTTATTTCCATGTCTGGCAAATCAACCTCCAAAAGTGCAAGGTTAAGTTCATTCCTCTTCTTTTCAACAATGGCTAATGCTTCAGAAGCTAATGAAGCAGTCAAAACTAGTAATACAAGAAAGCAAGGAAATACTCAATAATAAATCAAATCCAAAATAATAATTATATACTATGAATGTCATCAAGTTCATTAACAAGTAGTGAGAAGAGGAAATAATATCCCAATAGTTTAGCCTCAAGTAATAAAATTAAAAACAACTTTTATGGCCTCAAGTAATATGTTATCAAATCATATGATAATATCAGAAGAGAAAGAAAGATGCACAATTTATATGTGCATAGCCCGGGGAAGAGCTGTGCTCCCAAATTTTTTTATTTACTCCATTTTACATGTATTCGTTTTAAAGTATTATTTGTTAGCTAAACCTTTTCAATTAATGATGTTTCTCTTTGGCCATCCCCCATGGTTTTAAATTGTGATTACTGTAGTTGTGGAGACTTCCAAAACCTTAATATTGCCATAAAATTTGAAGACCTACAAAATCTTAACATTGCTTTTACAATTGTGGTTGCAGACCACAATTTTAAACCTTGGCCAGCCCAATTAAAACAATCTACTAATCTAGCTCCACCCTTGTATTAAACTATAAACATTGTTGGCTGACTGAACATAGACGAATGTGATCAATTTATCATCACTTAATTCACAATGGATAATCATATTGACTTTAAGTGTTAATATATATGACAGCTATCATTGTGGAACATTTGAAATTGTGGTTGCAAATATATCTGAATGCAGTTAAACAGCATATAAGCCACAGATATGTAAAAGAAAAATCACTTTTAGCTTCCAGAAATATATGTTCGCTGCCAAGTACCTTCATATCCAAGGGTATGAAGAATTTCCGATACAGATGCTAGGCATGTCAAGTTGTTATCTACCACCAAAACTTTGATACCAGGTACTGGACAAATGTACTTCCTCAAATCAACTGACTGGAACTTGTCAGAATCCATTTCAGAGAGAGTATATAATACAACGAAAGTATCTGGGTGAAAAAATTGTTGAGTGAGAGTAGGAAAGGAAGTTTACCATTTAAAAATATCACAAGTTGTTTATAAAATATTTTTAGCAATAAACACATAATTGTATAACATTAATCAACCAAAACTAACTCCACTGCCAGAAAGAAAAAGAAAAATCAAGGTTATAATAAGATTCTCATTTGCATTTGTTTGACTTTATAGTTCAGTTAAAAAAGACAGCAGAGAAATATTATTAACTTTTCTTTGTAAAGTTAGCAACGGAATTCCAAAGAAAATGCTCATTAAGAATGACTGTAAATTTTTCATTTCATTTCCTGTAGGAAAATTTCCGGCAATGAGGAATAGGAATAGAATCAGAGACTCAGACTCACATTTGGTCAGTAATAATAGTTTATTAGATTCAATAGCTACAAGACTAAAATATTTTTAAATTAAAAAACAACAAGCAACATAAGAGATACACAGTTAAATCATGAAGTCAACAACACATTAGGCATGTTATTTATCTCCCTCATGTAGGTACCTCTCTTTCAGGAATTGGTTTGCTTTTTAATTTTTAAACCTTGCTCCTTGTCCTACTGATCAAAAGGTAGCTCCGGTTTGTTCAAATTTTATCTCATAATTTCATTTCTAAACATAGTGTGATACTTAACAGGATTCTAATGTTTTACATTTAATACTTTTATATGGTTCTTTCTTAGAGGTTAAATATAAATATAATATCAATTAAAATTAACTTTTCAACACAAGTTTCATTTTTTTGTCCAATTTTTAATTCCACATTCTGCACATGCAACATCAAGTTGCCATTAATAGACTGAAATTTGATAATTTCAATTGACATCTTTTTCTAAAGATTCTGTTACGGTGTTACTTGTATTACATTCTTTTGTGACATTGGAACTAAATTAAAACTTGGGCTATTCAGTGATGAATAGTATATTCTAAAATAAAGATTTTAAAATGTTACATTCTTTTGTGAAATTTCTTAAGAACAAAGAAACCTTAGTTTATTAGGATAACAGTTAGTCACAATTGTTGGTGTGTGAAAACTCTTCTGCGAATGGACACAAATGGACATAGCAAGGTGGTACTTGCAAATTGAAACACTGCAAATTTCGTTCCAACAAGTAAAAAATAGTTATAACAGTAACATCCCCACAAGTTTTGCATAATTTTAATAACATGAGAAATTAATCTCTATACAAATTCAGGACAGCATATCAGCATAGAAAAACTTCAATACTATCCCCATTCAATCACAGCTCCTCACAATAGCAATCCAAAAACTATTCTATCAAATATTAGGTTACTAACTGGACTCTAGATACTTCATCCACGTTTTAGAAGCCTAATTTCGGAATTATCTTGGTCTGCACATAACCTTCCATGTCCCAACTAACCAAACACTCAATTGTTTTCTCCTCCTAACCACCAAAATTCCTTACAACATTCTGAACCCTCTAAGCAACTCCAAGAGGGAGACAAAATAGTTGTGACATCCTAATAGCTAACGAGGTCAAGGAGTAATCATCAGTGAAAAAAAAAAATGAGGCACAATTGCACAAACCATCAGCAGCTACCGGAAGATTTCCAATGGAAGGGAACATAAATGAACTGAATACATATTAGAATGTGAAGGATCCAAAGGTTGTGCAAGTAGACTATACAATTAAGGATAACTTAAAATGGATTTCATTGGTACTACCTATCATGGTTAGTAGAATCAAGATTCAAATTGTAAATCAAAAGGCTAATTTTTTCGAATCGAGAATCGTAAGATTCATGATCATATATAATAAAACATAGCATACACAGCTCACAAAGATATATTAAAGAAAATATTCGTGATCAATAACTAAAAAACATAACTCTAACAGCATGAGAAGCATGATCTTTGTTAAAATCTCTGTTAAAAACTGCTATAAAAGAATAACATTAAAATTTATAATAAATAGTGCTATTATATTATTAAATATTTGTATTTGAAAGATTTTACTACATATATAATAGATTTTATGATAAAAAAATATTAAACAATAATTGTAATAAAAAACAATTATCACAATAATTAAATGTTTTTTATTTGATACTAGACAATACTTAAATATCACATCAATAAGTTAAAACTGACAGTCCAAAGTCGAAACACGGTCTATATCTTGCAACTGAAACACAAAAGTTGCTAAAGAAAAAAAAAACAAAGTCATTGTTTACGGTTAGGGTTGTGAATTGGGTCATCTCTTTTCTTTGACCTGCTAGATGCAAGCATAACCATGAGTGAAAGGAGTAAGAACTGTAGTGCGATGCAATTTGTCTAACTACAACCAACATTTTTTGCAATTTTGGCCACTAAAAGCGCTACTCCAGTAGTGATGGCTGGGCACAACTACCCTTGGAGGAGCAATAGGGTATCACAACTCTTTCCGAGGTCTCATAGAACCTATTCAAGAATTGTGTGATTCTTCTTTAGGTAGTGATTCATGATATTGGAAAAAACTTAAGTCTCACATTGGCTAGAAATAGTGTCAAGATAGAGTATATAAGTGGAGGGCAACCCTCACCCTATGAGCTAGCTTTTGGGATCGAGTTATGCTCAAACTCATATTTTAAGATGGTATCAGAGTCTATCCTAGATCCATTCAAAGGGCCACCCGTCATGTTATCCACGCACCAAGTCCAACAGTGCTGGACGTGAGAGAGTGTATTGGGAAAAACACAAGTCTCACATTGGCTAGAGATAGTGCCAACATAGAGTATATAAGTGGAGGATAACCCTTACCCTATGAGCTAGCTTTTGGAGTTGAGTTAGACCCAAACCCACATTCTTAAGGCTTAAAATTTAAGTTTGATTCATGGTGGGATTCAAGCACCAAAATGACTCACTCACCGATTCGTATTGCCAACTACTTGAATCATATCGAATCATACGTATTGTTTCGCAAATCATACGATACGGATAAACTGCTACATATACCAACATGTGTCTACTTTTTGATAACCCATCACTTAAAATTCTATAGTTAAAAATACTTAACTTGGAGCGATTTGAGATGGATAACTCCTAGACTTAGGAAGTGTTTGAGTGAGGAAAAAACACACTGAAAAGACTTGTGTTGGTTTGTAAGGAGTAAGGACAATCATCAATCTGAAAGCGGCCTAACATTCCAAAGTGGTATCAGAGCAATGTCTCTCATAGTACGGTGTGGTTCAAGGACAAACCAAACAAAAATTGGTGGACATGTGACATCTCAGGTGCTGACGAGAGCACTGACTGATCGTCGATGCAAAAGAGATGAGGCAAGAATAAGGAGTGGGTCCTAGCAGGCTTTCAACGAGAGAGACACACAAATGAATTAAATACATACCAGAATGAGAGAGATTTAGATATTGTGCAAGTATGAGACTATCTAACTTATGGACAAGACAGGGTTTTAACATCAATTGACGTTGATTTGAAGTGATTCTACAACCATATCATACCACTTTTGTGTCCCATAACAATCACATTGCAACAATGATTCAACCACTACCATTACTTAAAACCTTGTTAACAACTATTAAGGGAACACCCAAAGAATTGAAAAAAAAAATGTTTCACTTATATTTCATTATACATAAATAAACTCAAGTCAATTATATGATCTAGGAAACTATTTTAACATTGATATTTAAAAACTAAAGGTGTGTGAACTACAACAACAACAACAAAAAAGTCTTATCCCACTAAGAGAGGTCGGCTACATAGAACACATGATGCCATCCGGCACGGTTAAAAATCAAATTTTCAGAACAGGTGTGTGGCTACCTTCAAAAGAACATAAAGAAACTAGAGAACTTACCTACAACAAGCGCTACTAAAATCTGCCGAGCTTAATGATTATTGTCAAGTACTCAGATCTTGTACCCAAGCAAACCCAAACAAATGAGAAGATGCGGCGGATCTGATGAATGCTTGGGGTTTGTAGCTTTGCACTTGTGGTTATAACCTAAAATTTTGTAATTTGCTAAGAATAAAAGTAAATAAATAGATATTTTTTTGACTTTGTTGGCTAATACAATGAAATAAATGAAATTAAAAAATATAGTACAATCTTAAATTCATAACCGAAGTTATTAAATTTCCATTAAAATCATGAATTGTTAAGCTAATTTTTGAATCATAAATCATATCAAATTGTAAAATTCAAAGACAAAAAAATAGCTAAAATATATCAAATGACAAATGATTTATAGCACTGTGTAATAATTTTAATCTAGAAAAAGATTATCAATATCATGAAACAAAATCATAAGTCACAACTGAGTGAGTGAAACCTCTATTTCACAAAACTAAAATAGAAAAACAGAATACAATGCATAAAAAAGTGACAGTGTGAAATCCTTGTCTTAGAGAATGAAAATAAAAACATTTGAATAATTAAAAAAGGTGCATTCTATAATGCTCCTTCAATTCACTTGAAATGTTTGAGTATGAAAATATGCACACAAAAAGGACCCTCAGCCTTAGTTTGCTGAGGGTTGTATGTATATATATATATATATATATGAGAATTGACAGATAGTACAAAAAATAGTTCATGGTGAAGGCTACAACCTAGCCTATGGTGACAGATTACAGGACAGCTTCTAAGAGCTTCTACAACAAGCTAGAAATATAAAAACATTAAAAAAAATTATTCTCAAACAACAACTTTAACAAATTCCTTTTCATTGAAAAATTTAAATTAAACTTATCCAACTTATCGATTTCATTAATAAGAAAATAGTGAAAGAAAACTAAAAAAATAAAAAAACAATAATAGCTTAATCATGTGATTCGTGTCAATGATATGGAATTGCACTAATTCATGTATCTATAGTTAGATTCAAAGTTATCTACGATTTATCATATGATATGAATTATTGGCTACCCAATTCATATTGAATCATGTGATCCAAATCATGAATTGTAAGATTCTATAATCATGACAAGAAGCATAAATACCACCCTGCACTTGCCAACACCAGCTTCCAATACACCATTCCCATAATTTTTGGCGTGAGAGATTAGGGAACCCAATGATCAACCATTGGGCTAGTCAACACATTGATGCATTGGGTTAAATTGACATAGGTCACTTTGTATGATGCCCCTCCTTCATATTTCAAGTACCAAATCAAGATCCATATACATGGTGTATTGGATTTGGTGTAGCATTAGCATTGAAGAGCATCACCCAAATGAGAACCAAATATCAACCACCTATTTATGGACTCATCACTTCCAAATATCTTCACTCAAATTGTTGGCAGAGATCTCACCATAGGTGAAACCTCAAAACTCTTTCACTTCATATATAGGCAGGATGCTTGTCATGCTGAAGATGAATCCAACCTCTTCAACTGAAAATTCATTATGTGTGGTAAGACCATGCAATTACAAAGTAGTATTCTCTGAGGAATCTGAAGCACTCATACTAAGTTTCATTTATTTTAAAGGCATTATCAACCCTGACCAAATAGCTAGAAGTAATAGGTTGAATGATTTGTTGGCAGGGTGCAAATTCTCTTTGACCTACTTGATTAGTTATCTACAATTTGATCCTAACTGATTAACTCAAGGATTATCATACATAGATACCAATAAAAGCTAATGGTGGGATTAAACTTTGTCATGAAATTTATAACTAGAGCTCTGAGGTTTTTATGATAGAGCTATCATTACCTGTAGAAAACACTAAAATCTACAATTTTGTAAAAGCAATGCCAATATGAGTCACTCAGTTGACGTTTGATGATGGGTTGGAAATTAAAAAAACAACCTTTCAACCTTGCAGAGTTTCAGTGTCAAAACTCAATTTTTTGATACAGACTGTAGTAGAACTAACATAAAAAAACAAGAATTTGACAATAGAATTTTACCATCACTGCATGCTGTTGTTTACATTGTTCAGTTTATTCTGATGTATCCAATGCAATCCCCTGGTTCTGGCTATACATAAGACAGAGTAATATGGATAGTAGTTTTAGTTGGGCTATATAAAGAACTCAGACTGAGAATAACCGCTATTCGAAAAGAGAAAACTAGATCTAAACATTGCCAAAAAAATTAAAGAGAGAAACTGATAAAATAATGGGATCTTGCCTGTGAAACTCATCTAGAGAAGGGTAATGAAACCTAATATTGAATTACATATATTCACTAGCCTAAGCTTAACTAAAACATAAATATAAGATCCACAGGTTGATACAATTTTACTGTCATTTGTTCAATATTCTCCTAAACTCCTAATGGTACCAAGAGATCCAAAGCAAAACATGTGTGAGCTAGATAAAAGGAAACGCTTCACACATTTTGAAAGGTTAAAGCTTGAGACTTTCCTTTTTTGTTTTTGAGGCATCATTTTGAGGCCCACTGACTTCACTGTCAAAGTTATTGGACAGTTCTTCTCTCTGTATTCACTGATTTGGCTAGAATCTTGTCACATTTATCCGGCTACTTGAGTTTGTTGATGCTGATTTTCCATATTTCTTAGAAGGACAGCAAGGTCGAATTCTTCCTTGTTTCCAAAATCCTTCAGCTCCTGCAAATTTAAAGCATCAAGGTGTACTCTTACTCTCTTAGACTCAAACTTGCAACAACAAAACAAAGAATAGCATAAAGCAGGATACAAGTAACTTTAATATAGACAAACCTTTGACTCGGAGGAACAAACCTTTCAACTTCCCTTTGCCTTTTTTCCCGTTCAGTTAGTTTCCCTTCAGCATCATTTCACCAACTGCTTCTCTAGAGAGGCATGGGTATCAGAGTAAATCAGATTTAGATCACTCCAAGAGATATACATAAATCATGTAATGCCAATTATGTTGCTCACAAATCTATAATGCATCTCCTGTCCCCTGAACTCAACCACTCAACCCTGAACATAATTGTGGAAGCAAAACACACACACGTGCGCACACAGGAATCATTAGAAGAAATTTTTTCAATTTAGAACTGTTATGGGAAATATTCCGGTCACGCTACTTTAGACAACATAAAGAATAAAACTCAATCACAATCATAAGTCGGCTAAATAGTAAACTTAAAAGGATATCAGAGCACTCAACTACACGTGCACTCAAGGAAATGAACTCCAAACAGATTTCCCTGCTGAAAATGTCCATATATAGAGGTCTCCTTTCACAAGTAAGATTCATCCTCTTTTACATACATTCACCCCAAACTACTTATGATTTGATCGTTGCAGTTCCTGCAGGTGAACACCACCTTGGGCGTCGAATCTCTTCGACCACCTCAATTCCGCCTTGCTGGTGATCCATTCTCCATTCTCCATTCTCTCTGATTCACATCACAACAAGAACAAACCGGATAACCAATCACTCCTAGAACAAGGAAAAACAGTTAAATGGTTAAACTATTGTCTCAAAACTATAAATACTTTAACAACCAATTCCCCTTTTTAAAAAAAATTTCCCTTTAAGTAACCCCCTGAACATTTTTTTACCAGCCATCATAATTGAAACCCTTTTACCAACAGTTCAAGCTGATCAAGGAAACTAAGTTGCTGAAACTAGTTTTTTCACAATTAAAGAAATACACGCTGATAAAGCCAAAGCTAAATGGAAAAAGACTAAACTGAACACCTTCTCGTGGCAAAGACAAAGACTTTGCGGTGGAACAGACAAAGGGTCCATTCAATGACCCTCATCTTGTAGGTTGCGTTTTCCCTTGTCACTTGTGACTTTTGACAGCATAGAATTGATATCTACGTCGGTCGTAAACATAGTTTTAGATTGCGGCCTCAAGGTAAAGTTTTTACTCATCAAGACTACATGCAATAGCAACTGCAACTGCATGAGTGATGAGTCCCATTTTCTCTATATTTTTCTGCAGTATCAAGGATCACGACGAAACCGTAACCGAGGCCGATAGCAGTGACCATTTCATTGTATCTATTTTGGTACGGTATCAACAGATTTTATTCCAGACTAATTTTCAATGGAAAACTTGATTAACCAAGTTTAGGAATTCTTCCTTTCAATCACATTTTTCATTCAGAAGTGAAACCAAACCCAATCCAATATCATTCCGACCAACTAATTGTTCGACCCTTTCATATATCTGAATCCAATGTTTGTGCCTTCAAAATTATGATTATGTTCACCCACGGCCTAATATAAAACGAAACTGTAACAAAACAAGGGGAAATGTGTTTTTAGTCCTTTTCTTTTTTTCTTTTTTTTTTTCAAATGTGATTTAAGTCTTTGCAAAATGAATTTGGTTCTCAAAAGATGTTTGTCAAAACTTGGTTGATCATTTTTTCATTTTTCGAGACCTAATTATTTTAGGTGAAGATAACTTCCTATTTAATATTATAATTAGCACAAAAAACTTTAATAAAATATTTCTTTCCAATCATGTTTTTTCATCAACAAAACTTAAATTTAAAAGTTTACTTAAGGAATCAACTCAAGCTCTACTCAAACCAACAACTTGGTAAATCAAAATCATTTATAAGAATATGAATATTTCTTTTAGTCACATTTTTTCATCAACAAAATTTAAATTCAAAATTTTACTTAAGGAATCAATCCAAGTTCTACCCAAACCAACAACTTGGTAAATCAAAATCATTTACAAGGATATGATGAATTGGAATAAAAATTAACAAAAAATTTGAAGGGTATGAACAGTAAAAGTGGAAATTCAAAAAGCACTTGTATTAATTTTGTTAGGTTTTCTATTGTGAGCTTTTGGGCCCCTAATTAAAAATGATAATGGAAAGAGTAATGTTTTATGATACAAAAAATTTAACCACAATTTTGTACGAAACCAAGAGATGGTTTTCTATTACATAAAATATTGAACAAAAAACTCAAAAAAAAAAAAGGAAATTAGTCGGGCTTTCGTCAAGTTAATTTGATTTTGTCTTAAATTTTTATGCTATTAACTAATAAAAAATCATCATTGGTATAATTTTTAACATAATTATTGTAAAAATTAACAAATTTATTATACACAAACTAGTTACAATTGAATGACAATATAAATTGAAAAAGAAGACTATGTATTAAAAATATCATTTGATCACAAATAATTATGTATAATAAATTTATTGAATTTTATAATTATTACATTAAAAATCATATAAATTATATTTCATTGAGTGACCGTGTTAATATAGTAATACATAACCATTAAACTCATATAAATTTGTTTTATATTGTTAATACATAACCTATTTTAAATTAAAATTATAATAACATGTTATTATTGACTATTGAGAAGTGTGAATGATAAACAAATAATAATATCTACAACCTTATCTCTCAATATTATTTTTCCTTCATATATTATATATATACTGTTATATCATAGTTACTATCATATGAAAAATGTGAAGTTATGTTAGCTATATTAAAATAAGATCCTTGCATGATCCTGTTCCAAAGCAAATCCCTATATATGGACAAAAAGTAGAAATTATGGGTTTCCCCCTATTATATATACTTCCGGCTAGACAAGGGCATAGTAGTAGCACTGATCAGTAGGTATTTGTCCTGATTGGTGCATGTGGTGGAAGAGATACTATCAGACAAATCCTGGCCCTGCACGATTTCACATTCATTAGAGTCAACTCAATTACTATACGACATCCTTCCAAGTCCAACTTCATCCTCGCTGTCACTTTTTCACTCCCAAAACACATCAAAATATTGCCCAACAATTAATCACAGAACCATCCACTCGCCTACACTTTTTTGTCTCTTTCCCCCCTCCATATCCACACCCTTCTTTTAGTTAATCCTCAACTTTTTTTTTTTGTATAATGAAAAGTTTTAGTGAGTTGGATTCGACAGTTTATCAAGAATCAGAATAGGTTTTGTGGCTAAAAATATATTTATAGATTATTTATTAATAAAATATTTATATCAATAATAAAAATCAAACCCACAACTTTTTTGGAATATAAGTTGTTTTTTTACCCGCTTAATCAATCATCATTGGTGTTAATCCTCATATTTTAGGTCCTATATTTTATACTTTTTTAATTTGTCGTCTCCCCTTCATAGTATTTATTATTTTCCTTTCATTTCTTCTTATTAGATATACATACTAGTGGTATAAAAACTAGCTTACCAGTTAGGACAGGGTAATCAAACTAACATGATGTTTGGTTTAGTTCCACTTTTAAGTTTTAACTCAAAATCGATTAAGATTATTTACATTGAAGACAAAACAAGCCCAAAACTATTCCTATTTTTTATACTGTCATTGTGATTTTTTGTCCTTTACCATTGATCCAAATACATTATATATACATCATAATTCAATTGAGAAATGTTATAGAACTAACATGATTCAGATTCAGGCAAATTAAGTTAAGAAAAGTTGATCCGCTTAAATATTAAACTCATATTTTATAAAAACATGAGTTTGAACCTCATTACAGATGTAAAAATATTGTTAATAGGTCATTCTTGAGTATTTTGTACGTGTTATTTTAAGTTTGAGGTTTGTTCTCACAAATTCTTTGAAACAAACAATTCACCTAAACTTTTATCCAATAAAATAAAACTAATCCAAGTAAACTGATAATGACCCAACAGATTTCTAAGTGATTTTTTTTGGGGATTTTTCATTTTTAATTTATGGAATTAAATTGATTAAGTCATGAAGCAATAATCGTACGGACGTAAATGTAAAAAGTGTTTTTCATTTCAGTATTGCCCAACAACCCAACCAGTATAGTTAATTAGTTCCTCACTGCTTCACAGCCACTTCCCGAATTCACTTGCGTGAATCACCACCTATCATATTCATAGATCTATAATATTATGGATTTTCTTAATCGGTATGCTTAAAATATTAATTAAAAATTAAAAAAATATTTTATAAAATATAACCGTAAAAAAATAACACAATTTTTTTTTATTTTTCAATAAAAATATTTATATTTAAATTTCTTAAATAATATCTTAGATGATTAGCATTTGCATAATATTATTACCTTACCTTGATGAGAAGAATATTATGGAGATCTCCACCTAGAAGCTACCTCTCTCCTTCTTCTACTCCTTCTCTCACTCACCCTTTTGTTTATATTCACTCTTATGCCTCTTTCACACTCCTGAATTCTCCACCAACCTCATTCTCTCTCTTTACATAACTCACTTTCTCATTGTTTCATTTTGACAACACATTATTACATTCCTTAATTCCAAAATGAGTACGCAGCAGCTGAAAAGGTTCAACTCAATGGAACGCAGGCCAAGAATGCTGAAGGACTTCCTCAGTGAGAATCTGAACTCTTGCTCCTCAAGCAGTTTCAAATCACTTCCAAGAAAACCAACCAACAACAACAACAGCAGCATGCACAGCCTCATAGAAATGGAACTTAAATCATCATCATCATCATCACCCTTTCAAACACTCATGAACACCATAAGAAGCATCTCTATCTTCACCTCAAAATCACCCTCAGTGCTTTCTCTACCCAGAAGCCTCTCTCGCAAGCTATCATCTTCAAGAAGAAGAACAAGAAGAAGAAGAAGCCAAGTGTGCAGCGATGTCAGCATCACAACGGTGGTGAAGATCAAGGATATCATACGGTGGAAATCGTTCAGGGACATCGTGGTGGAACCTTCTCCTCTTCCACCACCACCACCACCACCGTTGGATTTCATGGTGGGGTCCACAAACACCACCACCTGTAGTAGCTGTAGCAGTGGCTCTAGTTGGAGTGAGAGTGATTTTTTAACCTTGGAAGAGGCACAAAACGACAACGTTGAAGCGGCGGGTAAAAGGTTTTCGTTTATTTCACCCCTTCTTGTCGGCAGCAAGAACTCCGGGGCTAAGGTGAACAATTATTTACTGCATCGCATCTTCACAAATATTCTATGTCTGCGGTTGAGGCTCTTATTATGTTTGTTTGTTTGTCTTTTGCTTTTTTTTGTTAAGTTCATTTTAGAATTTTCTTCTTTTTTTTTTTTAAAATTTCTTTTACGAATTATCATATAAGGACAAGAAAAATTGGAGCTTGGTAGGAAATAATTTTGTGGACAATTTTTTATTTTATCATCTGTCGGTGGGAATGGTGCAGCACTTTGTCATTCGTTTTTCTTATTATTTAATTTTTAGTTTAGACAATAATATTTTCCAGTATTGTTTATTCCATTCTCATATTTTAATCGTGATTTTTATGTTAAGACATGTTGATTAGGTCCAACATATATAAGTATGTATATGTATATTTCTTTATGAATATGTATTGCCAATGACTATAAGACCCTTTAAGAAACATTTTGCAAAATTATCTTGCTTGTTGTTGTAAGATTTTAATTGGGGTAGTTACAGTTGATGATCACAATTAAATAATTACTTTAACGCTGATTTTCATGTCAACTGTTTATTTGGAATATCTTTTTTACTGATTATAAACTATTTTTGTTTTACTGATATAAACTATTATGTAATCTTGACAGGAAACTTTAACTTGCCAAGAAGAACAACAAAGTCCAGTTTCAGTTCTTCAGGTTGGAGAAGATGAATTCTCACCTTTTGATCAAAGCCTTGCCAATATTCAAAGTAAGTTTAAGTTCCCTCTTTCACTTCAATTGTCTCTTATAAGTCCTAATTCTGTAATTCATTTAACCAACAAATTCTATAAGTGCATGTTTGGGTACTACTGTTTTTAAGAAAATAATCATTAAAAGAAGGAAAAATTATCTTAAAAATTGGAAAAAAAATGATTATTTCTTTGAAATAGGATGAACCAAACATGCAATCAACTAACTTATTTGCCATGGATATTCATCAATTGTGCTGTCCTAATTGTATAGACTTCATATGAAAATGTAACTAATAATTTTTTCACTTTTGAGCAGGGAGAAAACAGAAGTTCATACAATCAGTTCAGAAATTGGAGAGTCTTGCAAAATTTGACCTTGCAAACTTAGACCAGTGTCTCTCATTGGATGGCAACTCTGGCTATGATGAAGAATATGAAGAAGATGATGATGATAATGAAATTGACATTGAAGAACAAGATTGGATTGAGGAAAAGGCAAAACAGCTGCTACATTGTGTTAAAGCAAGAGGTTCAGCAGATGGATGTAGAGACTATTTGGATACACTTCTGTTGGATTTTTTTAGGGAAGAACTAAGTGGAAGTAGAAACCAATACAAGAATGAAGAGGAGTTTGAGGTAGAGACATTGAGAATAACTGAGGATTGGATAAATGGGTCATTTGCTTTTGATGCAGGGCATGTTGACAAACATGCTTATATTAAGGACATGGAAAGGAGAGATCAGTGGAGTCGGTGTGAGGAGGAGCAAGAAGAATTGGCCTTTGAAATTGAAACAGCTATATTGCATAGTTTGGTCGCTGATCTTCTTGACCTGGATGGTTAATGCTTAAATAATTTTTCTTTTCAAAGTTCAAATCAAGTTCTTGCAATTGCTTCCTCCATAGTTGTTTCCTGCACCTGACTAAGCTTACGGAAAACCTAATCCGGAAGCTAAAATTACATTCCTGGATTAGGTGCAGGAAGCAATTATCTCAGTTTCTTTTAAGATCTCTGGGCCTTTAGCCTCACTTTTCTCAACAGAAATTATCTGGCCCACTATAGCACTTGAAGCCCAAATCAGAAAAGTAGGTCTCCTCCTACAGCATCCATTTAGACCTACCAACCACACCAGAAAAATAATGAGACCTACCAACCAAGGGCAGAGGGATGCCCTTCTTTAGTGGTAACAAAGGACAAATGTCACAGTTTGGTGAGTTTTGGATACTCTTCAATGAAGGGGTAATGAGATGCTAGTGTACATAAGTACATGATTGGGTTGTACTGTACTTAAATTTAGTTATGGCTTAGATTTTGGACTTTGGAGTGTAGCAATTTAATTAGTGGATTTCAAGGCATAACTCATGCCTACTTTTGTCAAGGTACAGATGCTTAGGAAGTCTTTAGATTGTTCAGTTATTCAATATATTTATAAAGGAAATTATTCACCACTTAGCACTTCTCCTTTCAGGCTAATGTTTCAAATACAAGGCCTCTCTACAACTGCAACTAAAAATGAGAGTATGTATATAACTTTGTTTTTCTATTATTTAATATTATTTGATGACATATTTCTTAAAGTTATTTGATCTTGAGTATAATTGTGATATTCCAACTCATGTGATGATATGATAGTATGAATAGAAGTATGATAAAACTTTTATAATTTTATTAATTAAAATTAAATTATTGAAAAAATAATTAAATCAATCATGCTTTTCGTATGTTGTTATTGGTGGTCTCCCGAAAATTTGATGTGGAATAGTGTAAGATGGAGATCCCATTTAAGTAGATATGTAGAGAGAAAAACAGATATAAAAAATAAAAATAAAAATGTAAATGTAATATATGATGTGATAAAAAAATTGAGAGAAATAAATGAGGTATTTGTACTATGTGAGTGTCCAAAAAGTAAAGCTCTTGATGTGTGACATGTTTTTAAACATATTGCATAATTATGTGAATCGTTATATGAAAACACCAATACCAACAATAAAAATTAAAGGAATAATAAACCTAAAAAATTGCAATTTTTATAGAAGTTTAAAGCATATTTGAGCCTAAAAGAAAGATTGACTAAAATTTTGTTTACTTGTTGTTTATTCTGAACTTGTTTTTGAGAGCATTGTTTATTGAGAACTTAAAATTTGTTTTCTTGTTCTTTATTGTGAACGTAAAAATTTGATAATTTTATGGGTTTACTAGGTTAGGTCTAATTAATATAATATAATCCAACTGTATATAACTTTGCATATCCAAAGCTTTTCACCGGACTTTTTGAGTCATTTGAAGCCCACTAAATAACTTGACTTGCACTACATATCATAGTTATTTTTTATACTGCCCGAATATAATTTATTTTTCTATTTGAAGAAACCAAAACCTTTAGCATTGAATTTTGTTTGAGAGATAACTATGGTCACCTCATCAAAGCTAAATCATCAATCATCAATGATTTTTCAACTTCTAGAAATGCTGAAGTTTGGGTCCTCTTCAATATCATTCTCTAGCTGCATAACCTACAAATCACAAATGTTATCATAGAATTAGATTACAAAATGGTTACAGATAATTTTAACTCTTGTACTATAAATAATTCCTATTTTCATATAATTATGAATAAATGTAAGTAACACTTCTCTTATTTTACCAATTCTAGAATGAGTTTTTTTTTAAAAAACAAGTTAATCTTATAACTCATAGCTTAGCAATGACTTTCAAATTTTACTCTTTTTCTCATGAGTTTCATTACATCCTCTCATATATTATTTCTAAGATGGTCACCTCATCAAAGCTAAATCATCAATCATCAATGATTTTTCAACTTCTAGAGATGCTGAAGTTTGGGTTCTCTTCAATGTCATTCTCTGGCTGCATAACATGTAAGTAACAATTATGAATAAATGTAAGTAATTCCTATTTTCATATAATTATGAATAAATGTAAGTAACAATTCTCTTGTTTTACCAATTCTAGAATGAGTTTTTGTAAAAAGACAAGCTAATCTTATAACTCATAACTTGACAATGACTTTAAGATTTTACTTTTTTTCTCATGAGTTTCATTACATCCTCTCATATATTGTTTCAAATATTTTGAATGAAATAATATAATTATGTTTCTTTTAAAAAAATGTTTATTTTATTTTTTACAGAGAATTAGTGATCAGTTATATGTTGGGATAAAAATGGTGCAACAGTCTTATCCTCAAACAACCAAACAAAAATCAAATGCGAAAACGTGAATGATCAATACACAAGAGAACAGGGAGAGAAAAACACAATCAAAAATAGCTTTACGTGGGAGAAAACATTCTTCAACGTGAAGAAGAAAAACCCACGGGACCAAGTCCAGAATAAATCTACTATTATCAATAATGGTTACAATCAATCTTCTCTAGCCTTTCACCAGAGATGCACTCAAACGTTCACCAAGTATGGTGGAAATCACTCTCTACAAGGGTTGTTCTCTCAACCTCTCGGAGACTCTCAGACACTGAAGAACTGCTGCATCCTCTGCCTCTTTCGTCACTCAAGTGTGTCTCTCTCTTATGCCTTAATTCTCCTTTTATATTGAAGAATTAGGTTTGGGATTCTGAACCTAGTGGGTTGGGGTCAGCATTCTTGGGAATAGGGCTCAAGTCAAACATTCCTTTTTATGTGCATAGGGATTTGGGCCAAGTATTAAAACGGAAATATCCAACAATTCTTCCCCTTCCGTTTTCAATGCTTCAAATCAGAACCCGGAATCCTTTCCGGTTTTCAATCAACCGGGATCACCTTATCTCAACCCGGCTATCTTTTCGGCTTCAATGCACCGAATTCATCAGCCCGGCACCTTCACAGCAATCTTCAAATTTTGTTGCTGGAACCGGCTTAGTCATCATGTCAGACCAATTCTGACTGGTTGCACTTTTCCAAGTGTGAGCTTTTCATCCTCCACCGCATCCCGGATCCAGTGATACCTCACATCAATATGCTTGGTGCGGGAGTGATACGTCGAGTTCCTCGCAAGATGAATTGTGCTCTGACTATCACACTTCAGCTCATACTTGTCTGGATCATGGCCGAGTTCCTCAAGAAACTTCTTCATTCACAACAATTCTTTGCACGCTTCAGTTGCGGTTATGTATTCGGCTTCAGTTGTTGACAGTGCCACACACTTCTGCAATCTTGATTGCCATGCGATTTCTCCTTCAGCAAGCGTCATTAAATAACCAGTCGTCGACTTCCTTGAGTCGGAATCTCCCCCTAAATCAGCATCCGAGTAGCCTTGCAACCCAATCTCACCTTCTCCAAATCGAAGACATAATTGTGCCCCGGAGGTACCTGAAGATCCACTTCAATGCTTCCCAGTGCTCCTTGCCGAGGTTCGAAAGATACCGGCTCACCATTCCAACTGCATATGCCAGGTCGGGTCTAGTGCAAACCATTGCATACATCAAGCTTCCGACTGCAGATTGGTACAGGATCTTCTCCATCTCATCTCTGTCTTCATCTGACCTCGGACATTGTCTCTGATTCAACTTCAAATGTCCAGCTAAGGTTGTCCATGTTGAATCTCTTCAAGATCTTTTCAACATATTTCTCTTGACTTAGCCACGATAGCTTCTTCTTTCTATCCCGGATGATCTTAATTCCGAGAATTTGCTTTGTTGGACCAAGGTCCTTCATCACGAAGAACGAGTTCAACGCCTTCTTCAGGCCAGCAATCTTCATCTTATCTTGTCCTACTATAAGCATATCATCAACATATAATAGCAAGATCAGAAAATCTCCAGTCTCATACCTCTTCACAAAAACACAGTGGTCTACATCTGTCTTCACGAACTTATGGTCTATCATGAAAGATTCAAACTTCCTGTACCACTGCCGAGGTGCTTGTTTCAAGCCATAAAGACTCTTCTTCAATCGGCATACCAAGCCTTCATGTCCTGGAGCTTCAAACCCTTCAGGTTGCTCCATATAAATCTCTTCCTTCAACTCACCGTGAAGAAATGTCGTTTTCACATCCATTTGCTCTACCTCAAGGTCCATCGAAGTCGCCATTGGTAATACAGTCCGGACCGAGGTCATCTTCACAACAGGAGAAAAAATCTCTTCAAAGTCAATCCCTTTCTTCTGATTGCAGCCTTTCACTACAATCCAGGCTTTGTATCTCGGCTTCTGACCATTTTCTCCCTGTTTAATCTTATACACCTACTTGTTCTTCAGAGCTCGTCTTCCTCTGGGTAGTTCGGTCAGTTCATAGGTCTGATTCTCATGCAGGGAATTCATGTCTTCCTGCATTGCCTTCTCCCATTCTTTTTTCTCTGAGCTCGCCACAACCTCATCATAACTCTGAGGTTCACCATCTTCAGCAATGACGGTGTATTCATCATCTGGGTACCTTGTAGAAGATCTTCTTTCTCTAGTGGGGTATCTCGATTGTTCTTCCTCAACCTCTTCAGAACGCGGTTCTTCATTCTCAACCCGGATCCCGGTATCATCAGCTTCTTGCTGGTCATCATCTTCAACATCGTCTTCAACGATTTCATCATCAGTTTCTCCCCATGTTTCAGCTCGAACAAGAGGGACGAGTTCTTCACGTCGGACAGTAACCTGAACTTGGGGCTTCGAGATGTCATGTATAATCCCATCCTCATGAAAGACCACATCTCGGCTTCTCATAATCTTCTTATTGATTGGACCCCAAAGTTGAAACCCGAACTCGATTTTCGGCGAACCGAGGTAAATACATTCCTTGGTCTTCACATCAAGCTTCGCCTTTTCATCTTTAGGGACATGCACGAAAGCTCGGCATCCGAACACCATCAGGTGGTCATAGGTCGCTTTCCGACCAGTCCAGACTTCTTCAGGAATGTCTCCTTCAAGTGGTCTTGATGGTGACAGGTTAATCAAATCAACAGTTGTCCTGACAGCCTCTCCCCAATATGTTTTTGACAATCCAGCATTTGATAGCATACTCTGGACCTTCTCTTCAATAGTTTGTTTTGTTCCTAGGAGTCTTCTTCTGAATCATGAACTCCAACTTGTTCCACAATTCATACGCACTTGTGAACTCGGACACATGTTCAAAGAGACTTTTATCAATATACTTCCTGATCGTGGCCACCGCCATCCGACTCAGGATCTCTCACTCCTTATCAGTCTTGCCTACCGGCCTTTCATCAAGGATAATGGGATCATGCAAATCTTTGCAATATAGATGATCTTCCATCATCGATCTCTAGTAGGAGAAATTATTTGCGGTCAACTTGAACATATCCCTGTCATGGATAATACCACCACTAGTCTCCATCCTGTCTCTCTCTCCTTCAGAACCCTTCAACCTGGACTCTGCTACCACTGTTGGAGTAAAAATGACGCAACATTATATTAGGATATTATAACTCATACTCGAGTAATATAAAAGGGACACTTATGCCACCATACAAAAGTTACGAACTCTTTTTTCATATATTATTATTTTATTGACTGATATGCTAACATAGACATCATAATGTTTTTTAGATACCCTTTACCTTTACCTGTTTGCGAAACCATCGACCACAAGAGGATTAAATGAACTTTTGGTATGCATGACAATGAAACGGGTCACACACACATAAATTTTATTTTCATTTATTTTTAAAATAAGAAAGTGAAAATAAGTCTATTTTAATTTAAAAATGGTTTTTTAACTTTTAATTTGTGTTTTTATTCGATTTTTACTACTTTGAATATAATTAACTTAAGAGCATCTTTATGGAGTCTTACTTACAAAAAAAAAATAATATCATTTATTATCAATAATTAAATTCCTAAAAGTCATAAGCTATATGGTTTTGATTTTATGTAGAAGAATAAACAAAGTACGACTGATATGAACTTATAGGGTTGCAAAAACAGTTTTTTTATTTATTTTGATTTATGTATTTTTATTTGATTTTAACTGCTTGCATTGCCTCTAAAAAAACTAATAACATTGAATATAATTAAATTATGAATATCTTCATTTTTGGCGGAAATTATGAATATCTTCATAGAGTCTTACTTAAAATTTTTTTTAACATAATTTATTATTGAGAATTAATTACAAAAAGTCATAAGATATGGTTTTGACTTTATGTGGAAGAATAAACAAAGTACGATTGATATGAGCTTATAGGGTTGCCAAAACAGTTTTTTTTTTAACTTTTGATTTATGTATTTTTATTTGATTTTAACAACTCTACTTATATTGAATACAATTAAATTTTGAATACCTTTATAGGGTCTTATTTTACAAAAAAAATTAATATCATCTATTGTCAAGATTTATTTCCTAATTAAAAGTCATAAGCTATAGTTTCGGCTTTATGTTGAAAAACAAACAAATTATCGATTGATAGGAGCTTATAGGGCTGCCAAAAGGCCGTTTTTTTGGTATAGCAAATACTCGAACTTTTATTGACTTCTTTCGCCCAAAACTGAAAGCATAATTAGTTTTATTTAACAAAAGGCTTTTGTTGAAACATTTAGGGGTGTTAGCGGGTCGGTTTGGATCGGTTTTGGCCAAATTTAGGATCCAATCCAATCAAATTTGATCAGTTCGGTTCGGTTCGATTTTCAGAAGAAGAAAAATTTGAAACCCAATCCAACCCGTTCATGAACAGTTCGGTTCGGTTCGGATCACCGGGTTATCCATTTAATTTTTTTTTGAACTACTATTTTATATCATGATTCTTTCAAATATCTCATACAATTAACACAATATTATCAAATGTATGAAAGTAGTAAAATTGATTCATTTAATACCATTAATATAATATTATAAAATAGACTTATAATATAAATTAAAACAAAAGATTTGTGAACAATATTTACTATAATAGTCTGAATCACAACTGAATCTTACAAACCAAGCTTTGTTATAACCAATTTTGTTACAACCATATTTACTGAAACAAACAAATAAACAAAATATGATTCATTAATATTATAAACATGGTAAACAATATATGCAAAAAAGGTGAAACAAATAACAATATACCTAAAAGTAATACATTAAGAAGTTCCAGCACTTGCAGTTTCAACACTTGGAGACCCAATATTAGCAGTATTTAAAGTCAAACCAAACAACTCTAAAAATTTAAACACAACCCCGTTAGCACAAAAATTAATTGATATTTTATACAAATATAAAAATGAAATAAGAGATTAATGATTATACACCTGATTCAATCTTTTTCGCTTCATTTATTTCAACTTGCAAGTCATTAACATTTTGCTTAGTAGATCTAAGCCAATTTTGGGCACAAATGAGAGCTTCAACAATAGTAGGACTCAAGGAACTACGAAATGAATCCAGAATTCTACCCCCTGTACTAAATGCAGACTCAGATGATACAGTAGATACATGAATGACCAATATATCTCTAGCCATACAGGAAAAAATATAATATTTGGATGTCTTCAATTTCCACCAATTCAAAATGTCAATCTCAGGGTGGTCATCTTCAACAATTCTTTAAATCCTGATTGAGAGTTGAAGAATCAAACTTGTCAAACGCTTCTATATGATCTCACAACAATTCTCTCAATGATGCAAACATAAACTCTCTAATATTATTTGGAATGAAATGTATACATGAACACCAAAATATGTTTCTATTTATACTAATTTAAAGATATGATTTTAACCAATTTTTAAATGCAATCCTAAATATATTCTATCATATTATCCAATGCAATCTTAAAGATATTTTATTATATTATGCAATGCAATCTTAAAAATATTCTATCCTTTTTTTAATGCAATATTAAAAAATATCCTATCTTATTTTTAAATGCAATATTAAACATTTACAATATCATATCTTTTTTTATTGTCAAATTATTTTTTTAATTTTTAATATATATATATATATATAATAAAATTTATATTATTATTACGGGTTCACGGATCGGGTCATCGGATCAACGGATCTGTAAATCTAAACCCGTGACCCAACTTGTACATAAACGGTTTTGATCGGTTCGGTTCGATTTTGACCCAAATATATAAATGACCTAACCCAAACTATTCAGATTGATTCAGATTGGTTTGAATTCACGGATGACCCGTACCCGTGAACACCCCTAGAAACATTCCTTGCACTCTAATTAAAACAGCTGTTATACTTATACAAAAGAAAAGTAAACCATGTTTGATATTTCTTTATTTTCTTTAATAACGCGATTACGACGTTTACCAAATATATAAAAGATTCTCATTTGTTGCATAAGGCAACTGGATGATCCTATCATTATTTTTTATAAAATTTAGACTAAACACTCAACTTATTTTTTTTTTATAAATTATTTGAGCTAGTTCAATTATTAAAGAAAAATATCATATAATTAATGTTACAAAAATAAAATACTTTAATCCTTCAATCATTTTCTCTCTAACAAAAATAAAATCCTTTAATAATTTCCATTATGTTTTTAATACACAATCAGTCCCTAAAATATTGTTTAGTTTTTTTTTTGTGAAAAAAATATTGTTTATTTTAAAGAAAAAGAAAAGAGAGAAATGTTAATGAGGGAAAGAGACGGATCGAAGAGGTTTCCATGGAAGGTAGAAATATCTTCTTCTTTTTTGTTCTTCTTTTGTTGGGGAGGACCAAGAGTAAGAAAAAGGAAATAAATAAATTTATTATATACCTAAAATGGTCAAATAAAATTATTAACTTGAGAATAATTAATGTCATTAGTATAAATATTTTTTTTCTTCCAAATCCCCTTTCTTTTCTCTATTATTGTAACACAATTTATTAATGTTATTATGTTAAAAAAAAATACTACTATCCTCTGTTATTTATCTTATCATATACATATAAAATAATAGGTATTAAATAAATAAATAATATTTTTTTACTAGATGTATTTTTACTACGTATCCCATTGTTCAAGAAATTCAACGTTATGGGAAGATAAAGATAAACAACCTTATCCTTACATACCTACAAAGCCTTACTGATATATCAAATAAAAAAATTCAAATCAAGATGAATAATGAAAACAAAATCTTGCATTACAAATTCGAGTTCCTACTTATTTCATCTGAGATGATTAATTTGTAAGTGTTAAGTCTCAAGGTTTTCTTTGGTTTGCAGATGGGGGCATCTTCCCATTTCCTTAAATTTTTCTATAGCAAAAATAAAATAAAATAATTTATTATCTTTGGCGAATAAAACAAATGTTGAAAAATAAAAATATGATTGAAGAAAAATAAATTAAATCATGACTAACTTAAATAAATTATCTATTATCGTGAATTAATTTTTAAGAATTGAAATTAATATAAAATTCATTTGTGACTAACAGTGTCTTTAAAATAAATAAATAGATTAACTTTATTATCAATTGAAAAATATTAAACAAATTTAATTTATAGCCTAAATAATTTTAAAATAAAATATAATAATTTAATATTTTTTATTATATTAGATTGATTTATTAAATTATTATAATTTGTGCCTTCCAATTTTATTTATTATAATTTACTTTTACGTTCACGTAAACAATGAATCAATCAACCAACATCAAATGCGTGAATAAACCGACATAAAAATGTTTCAACTTAATTAAATATTTAAAATTTAAGTGTTGAATATATAATTACATTAAATATTTATATAATATACTTATGCTCCAAGGAAAAAACGATGAATCGACCTATATTGATATAAAACCTCTCAACTGCATATTGATATAAAACCTATCAAAATTCAGAAGAGGTGCTTAAAGAATATAATAAGTAAAGTAATGTAAAAACATGTTCTGTACTGGATTTTCCTATTCTGAAAAATATGAGATGAACATTAGCTCACTTTTTTAATTCTAGAAATTTCAAATTTCATACTAATTATGAAAGTTAAATTCACAATATAAATTTATACTAATATATAACCTCGTGCAAGACATAAAAAAAAACCCTCGTGCAATAAGTCCAAAAAATAAAAAATCTCGTGCAATTTTTAAGCACCAGTCCCATACATTATATAATAGGAATAAACGTGAACCAATAGATGATGAATGAATGACACTGACGCAGTCATGTTGGACAAATAAGGTGGGGTCCCGTCTCTTCGTCCTTTTCATTGAAGATATTTTTTTGAAAGGTAAAGCTGAAGATATTTAAAATGATAGATTAAAAAAATGATAAAATGTTAATTTAAATAGTTCAGTTGATATTAAAAGCAAAAAGGATACACATTAAGAGCGAAATTGAAATATGAAAATAATATATATATATTTAAAATTAGTTTTTGATATTCAGTTTCATTTAAATTTTTTAATGATATTAAAAGTAAAAGAAGATATATAAGGAGATTATTTATATAATATTTTTTTATAACATTATTTTTCTATTTATCTCCATTTTATGATTCAGTTTTTTGACGAGTCACAATTCATTATATTCCCTTTCACTTTGATAAATGATGATTGTATAAATTTTTTAACAGTTTTACTGTAAAAAAATATTTTTTTCATAAACTTTTAACATGAAATTCAGTCTTTGATAATATAAATTTTTCATTTTTTTAATAAATAAAAGGCATGTAACGATATCACAATAGATATAAATATGATATAAAATTTTCATATTAATTTCTAAAAATCATAAATTTGAAGTATATAAGTACTTGTAGTTGTAACCATTATCATTATCATAATAATATATACATTAATCCCCGAAGATGTTCAGAACAACTTGTATTTATCATTTCAAAGATTAAAGTGATTGTCATTTTATATTTTCAAGGACTTATATACACTGCTTTTCAGCTTGTATACACCGTATTGATACAAAATATTCTTCCACATGTAAAGTGTGGACTACATTATTTGTACAGAGCTATATCCACCACGTATAGATTGAAAATAAGTTAACCACATTTTTCTTTTGAATATATATATTTTTGTCTGTCTCTCATTATTGGAAACCAAATTCCACACATGCAAACTCTCTTTCATTGAACCTTGGTTTTGGGATAGTGTAGTGACCATAGCAGAAGAAGCAGTGATGTCAAACGCAGCAGAGCAAGCTCGTAGTTTATTTGGAATTTCTCTCTCACACAGACCCAAATGGCAACAGTTCCTCATTTGTTCTTCTGGTTTCTTCTTTGGATATCTAGTTAATGGCATATGTGAGGTACTATATAGAGTATATACACATGTGCATATACTGATTAGCTGGTTAATTTTCTTCAATATCATTTGGTTTGAATCTGTAAAACCACAGTAATAAGCCGTGATCTTTTATATTTTCTGGAGAAGAGAAAAATAGTGAGTTTATTGTTTCCTTCTGTTTTTGGAAACGGTTAAAATTGTTTTGTTTTTGTTTGTCAATATATGTTTTATCTGGTTTTCTCATAACAAGGTGAGCAGCTTGGAGATTAATCATGCTTTTGGAATTTTCGTTTGAAATTTGGGCTTCAATTATACTATTTCTGCCAGCAGCTTTAGTTAATCATCTAGATAAATAAATAAATAAATTGTATTTTTTTTGTTTGTTTGCTGCATCCGAATAATTGCAATTTCTGGTATGTGAAGTTATACTGCAAAATAATTATTTTTTTCTCATGCTTGACTTTCAGGAATATGTGTATAACAGGCTTCAGTTTAGGTGAATTTCATAAATTGATTTGAGCTTTTTGATTGGGGATATTTTCAATATAATGAAATAGTTGACTTGGTTTGTTATTTCAGCTATGGTTGGTACTTCACATTTGTTCAAGGATTTGTTTACTTGTTTCTGATTTATCTCCAAGGCTTCACAAGCAAGCAAATGGTGAACCCATGGAAAACTTATGTGAAGCTTTCTGCTGTACTTATGGGTTCCCATGGCCTAACAAAGGGATCTTTGGCTTTTCTTAACTACCCTGCACAAATCATGTTCAAATCCACAAAAGTAAGTTACAAAGGTACAAGGGAACAAATTTTACAAAACCATAATCACTATACCCCATTCAAATGCTTTCATATTGAAATTCAGAACACTATGTGCCTCCAAGTTAACTAATTTGTTCCATTCCAGATATTCAAAATTTGATCTTATTGTTTCCTTTGTGTTATTCAGAATATTTATATGTAATGAGATTCAACTTCGTTACATTAGGTTCTTCCAGTGATGGTAATGGGTGCCTTCATACCAGGTCTAAGGCGGAAATATCCATTTCACGAATATGTATCTGCTGTACTTCTGGTGATTGGGTTGATCCTATTCACACTAGCAGATGCACAAACATCACCTAATTTCAGTGCCATTGGTGTTCTTATGATATCTGGGGCTTTGATCATGGACTCCTTTTTGGGAAATCTGCAAGAAGCAATCTTTACCATGAACCCTCAGACCACACAGGTGATTTAATTTCTGTGGTGTGCATGTTTGGATGAGCATTGATAAAATTGACTGTCGTCAACAGAATTGATTTTGGTTAAAATTGATTTTAAAGTGATGTGATTTGTGTTTGTATGTTCTTATTATAAAATCAAGTTAGGAGTTAAACTCAGGTACAAAATTTTGGATCCAATGCAAAAACTACTCAAAATTGCTTTAATTCATAATCAATTTTAAACTCTTCTTCAACATTAAACCAAAGTGAAAATTTTTTGAAAATTAATTCTGGACTGGGGTTCAAATTCTCTAACGTGAAACCAAACACGCACACTCAAATTAATGTCCTCCATCTGCATTTTTATATATGAGAAGGCGGTACTGTAAAATTTGTGGCTTAATTGTATAGTATTAGCATTAGAATAATATATGAATTTCATGTTGATTGTTAACATACAGATGGAAATGCTTTTCTGCTCTACTGTGGTGGGACTGCCTTTCTTAATCCCTCCCATGCTTTTCACAGGAGAGTTATTCAAAGCATGGACATCATGCTCACAGGTACATTTGAAAATTGGAATAAATTGTTCCTAATTTTTCATACTTAGACATTTGCTTTCTAAACAGAGTCACCTTATCTTGTTCTTGCAGCATCTATATGTGTATGGAGTGTTAGTTTTTGAAGCAATGGCCACATTTGTTGGCCAAGTCTCTGTGCTGTCACTCATTGCCATTTTCGGAGCTGCCACCACAGCCATGGTCAATTAGTCTCCCAACTTTTCCTAGTTCGATTATGTTTATTTGGACTTTGGACCATTATATGGCTCCTAGCATTAATAACTCGCTTATCTCATCATAACTTCCTGTAGCAGTTGGTACATGAAAACAGAAAAGAAGAGAAGCACCATAGTGTCTTAATTAAATGTTATAAAATGATAAATACTTAAAACATCTTGTAGCTAAATATTTTGAATTGGAATTGAAAATTGATTTGTAACAGTTGGATAATTTAAACTTATATATCATCTTATTCTTTTAAATTTTTTTACCAATCTAGGTCACAACATGAATTAAGATATTCCAATGTTAAACCCTTTATGTGGTCCCAGCTGAGTTTCTTTCCTCATTGAATAATTGTCACAGATAACAACTGCAAGAAAGGCAGTGACATTGCTACTATCATACCTCATATTTACAAAACCATTGACAGAACAACATTCCACTGGACTTCTACTCATAGCTATGGGGATTACAATGAAGATATTTCTTGATGAAAGATCCAACAAGAAGGCCTTGAACTCTTCTCCAATTGCTAATATTCCAAAACCTTATGAGGACAAAGAACTGATGGCACAATCAGATTATGCAGGTGAACATGAAGAAAGGAGACCACTGGTTTAGCATTGACAGACATTTCAGATACAATTTAATTTCTAAAGTGAATGTCAATTTAGCATGTTTTATTTTTTTTTTTTTCAATTGAAAACTCTTTACAATTAGGCACTATATTTTTTTTATAATCAAATATCTTACAATAAGTTCATTTAGATTGTAAACCTATCTATTGGTTGTTCTGAAGGAAAATATACATTTAGTGATGTAAATTATTATTTTTAATATGTAATGAGACAAATAAAAATAATATGCTCACACAACTTTGGTAGAGTAGGAGACTCTTGGTCATTTTCTTTTAATTTCATAATGTTGATATTCTATTTTTTTTTCTATTGTACGTTTAAGTAAAGTTCTACTATACTGTTAATTGTGGCTGATTATATTTATCTACCAAGAAATTGTGTTTTGATGAAAATTTTCAACACCCAATAGCAATGTGATAGCTGAAAATCACAGTGAACCACAACTAATTTAAGATGCATAGAGGCAAGTAAACTTCATACCAAATATATTAACAGGTTACAATTCTTTATATGCTCAAATATATTTATTTTCTTTATTCTAAATCCTTACGTGATGACTATTGTTTTTAATTATTGGAGTTTAAGGGTGAAGGTAAAGTTTATATTGGATAAAAATGGACCAATTGAAAAAAAAAATTACGACTCAAACTTAATATTTTAAAATTTTGAATTAAGTATTATTTGTATGATTTTTTTTAGAGGTTATATGACTTGTTCATGGCCTAATGATTGTTCAAAATATCCTTGATATTTTATCCCTTCAATTTTCAACCAAATTTCATAGAAAAATGTTAATATTATTTTTAAAAAAATTTGAATAATTTACTACTTCTAAATGCTATTAACTTGTTTTGTCTGTCAAAATTTGATAGTTGCTTGTTTTTAAACAAAAACTCATTTTATAAAGAAATAAAATTTTCAACGGAATCAAATAAGTAAACTATAACTAAACTTTTTAGAGAAAATAAATAAATTATAAATGATTTTTTTAAAAGAAATAGATAAATTAAAATTATTAAAAAAATTAGTGGATAAATTATAATAAAAAATTTCGACGAACGGAAAATAAATAAATTATAATTTTTTTAAGAAAATAGATAAATTAAATATAAAAATTTTGGTGGATAAATTATAAAAACAGATCATTTTTTGGACAACTAAAGTGCAAATTTTTATTTACGTGAGAACATTAGTATACAACTACTAATAATTATTAAATTATAAGTAAAAAATAATAGATCGTTAAAATTAAAATATAAAAAATTTAAATTAAGATATAATATAACTATAAAATCTCACAAAATTATAATATATAGATATATAAATTTTCAAGAGAAAATATTTTTTGGAAGACATAAATAAATTAAAATATAATGTAATTATAAAATATCTAAAATAATAAACTTTTAGGAGAAAATATTGCTTGAAAAAAATAGCTAAATTATAGATAAAGTTATTATAAATAAGTCCTTCGCGCTAGAAAATAAAACACTTACATTTGATTTTCAAGAAAGAAATCGAACTTTCTTCTCAAGGATTTTGTCTGCCACCGTTCAAAGGAATCAGGTCCAAATCTGCATCTTGGCATTTTCATTACTCTGTCAAGTCTCCTTCATCTCTGTACACGTCTTCTACTGGTTTGTACATTTATCAAGGAGTCTCTAAAATTCTTCTTATAAATATAGAATTTGTGTTTCTCTTTCTCTCCTATCATTCATTCATTCAAATACATCATGAATGTAAAGGTGGCAAGAATGACACAAGTTGGCGGGCATGGGATAACACCATCAACTTGTGCTTATTGGCAAACTAGGAGATGCAACAGAGATCCTTGCATGTTCTTGCATAGAACGGCACCGCCACCAATAAGTACGTGTAAACCCTGGATGAATGATAACTGCAAATACCGTGACCAGTGCAGGAATTTACATTCATGTTCAGATGCCGAGGCAACTTTTGTTGATATGCAGAATGTTTTCTTGGTAAGTTCTTTCCTATTCTTGTTTTGCAATCACCAAAAATTTCTCTTAACTTTTGTTTTAGGCCTCAGTTTTTTTGGATTGGCCTTGGGTGCAATGAGTTTGTTACAATTTATTCACTTTTACTAACATGCAAATACTTCTATAGGAGGGTAACCCAAGACCTATAAGATTTGTTTGGTGGACACCACCTCCCAGAGGATTCTTTAAAATCGTCTGTGATGGAGCCTTCACTATTTATGGAAATAAAGGAGCTGCAGGAGGAGTTGTGAGGGATTGGAAGGGTAAATTTATTCTTGGCTTTCCCAATGCCATGAGCGAATGTTCCTCTGCCTTAGAGGCTGAATTATGGACCATTAAGATTGGAATGCAAATCACTGTGTCAAGGGGATACAAAAATTTGATTGTGGAGAGTGATTCTCTAGAAGCTATCCAGATCATTAACCTGCTCAAGTCCAACAAAGACATTCTTTTCGTGCTTTTCTTTCTTCTATTTATTTTTTTTTTGCTGGGATGATTTATAGGATTTGTCAGAATCATGTATTCAGGAAAACTAATTCGGTGACCAGAACAACACAATTTTTGAGTCTCCTCCTTATTTCATTGAGTCTGTTTGTACGTAGATATGATAGATATGGGAAAATATATTGTAGATGATTTTCCTCTTTAATTTATTGAGGTCTGTATTTTTGTTGGCCTTTTGAGACCATTTCCCGTTTATAAAGTATATCTTTGTATTACTCTCTTTGTTATATTGTTTAAAACACTGTGGAATATAACAATTAAGTAAGTCTGATTGTATAATAGGAAAATGAACTTACGATTTAGAATTATTTCATTTTCCTTTGTTAAACTTGATTTGAGCTCCAATCATTGGAGACCTTTTTTTATATTATGAATGGCTGACTTGGTTTTTTTTTATTTTAGCCTTATATGTTTGGCACGCCAAATTTATTCAAGGATTTGTAATAATTAATACAAATGTGTTTCTTGTGAATTAAAAATAATAATTATAAATTTTAACGGAATTTAGGGGGAAAATAATAGACAATAGATTACAATTACAATAACTATAACTATAATAAACATTTGAAAATTGATTTCAATGTTTTTTAATAAGTAAAAAATTTTAGGATAAATAGTAATTTTAATAAAATAACTTAAGTGACACATTCAGGAACAAAAATGTATTTTACATATCAAGGTACAAAAATAAGTATTTATTCACATAACAAATTTGTCAGATTATTACATATTCAGGGACAAAAATCTCATGGACGAATTTATCAATATTTTACATATATAGTAACAAAAATGATTATTTATCCAAAATTATATTACAATTTAAATTATTCATTATAAATTAAGATAGAAACTGAGCTTATCCGGGATTTTCTCCACGACCATTCAAAGCAATCAAAGGTCTAGATGTACACCTTTTTGTCGTTTTCATTACTCAGTCAAGTTTCATTCTCCCCCTGGTTTGTACATGTATCAAGGAGTCTTTAAAATTCTTGCAAAGAAGAACTCATGTTTCTCTCTTTTCTTTGTCTCCTATCATTCATTCAAAGAAATCATGAATGTAAAAATTGGCGTAGCAGAGATCCTTGTAGGTTTTTGCATAGAGCGGCACCATCGACAAGCACGTGTAAATACTAGATAAATTATAATTGCAAATACGGTGACTTAATTTAAGTTGTAACAAGTTTCAATTTGAATATTATCGAATTTCGTGTCCTCTTAAAAAATATTTATTGTCTTGATTAAGTATTAGAATTTTTTTTAATCTTTTAAAATCTTGATTAAATACCACAAAATCCTATAAAATCCCAACTGAATACATCTCCCTTAAATCTCTTGCAATTTATTCATTTTTACTAATATGTAAAAGTATTTCTATAGGAGGGTAATCCAAGACCTACAATATTTGTTTTTTGGACACCACTTCCCAAAGGATTATTCTTTAAGATCAATTGTGATGGAGCCTTCATCATTCATGGATATGAAGGATTGGAAGGGTAAATTTATTCGGTGCCTTGAGCGATTGTTGCTCGACATTATAGGCTGAATTATAGATCCAACAAAGTCACTCTTGTTGGATTTTGCTTCTCTCTTCGATTGAGTATACTCTTGTCGTGTTTGTTCTCGATCGAGTATATACTTGGGATGGTCAAGATCGTGGCTAGGACAAGGTCGATAAGGCAACCGCCTAAGGCCTTTTGTAAGTTATTGACCTTTTATATATTTTTAAATTATTAGATGATAAATTTTATTATATTATTTGTATTTAATTTGTTATTAAAAAATTAGTAAAAATTATTCTTTTAAAATATAAAATAGAATAACTATATTAAATGAGAATATTTTTAAGAATTATTTCTTAATAAGAACATTTTTAAAAAAATCTTTAACAAAAATATTTTTGGATTTTTTTATAGTTTTTTCTCTTTTAATCTGTCTTTTCATTAATGCACAATAAAAAATAGATTCAAAGAGAAAAAAATTAACAAAAATTAATAATTAATAATATTTGTTACACAATCCTTCTTTTTCATCTTTGTTTTTAAGTTGAATTCAAATATTTTTTAAAGAAACTATTAATAATTAAAAGTAACTTTTTATAACAATATAAATAACTTATCATAGTGTTAAAATATAATTATATGTTCAAAATATTTGTTTGATAAGAATTTCAATAATAATATAATATATTTTGTTATATAAAATAAATATTTATCTTATACATGACACATGCTCATATATTATAAAAATGAACCATTTTTAATTATATATGTGTACAGGTGCGTGCGTGTAAATTTGAGTTTTAGTGAGAGTCAATTTGATATTAGTAGTGTAGACATTTTTTTCTAAACGAAAGTTAGTAAAAGAATTACTAACAAAAAGAATTAGTTCCCTAAGTATTAAGCTATGTTAAAAAAACTTTTTTAGTGCATGTAATATTCGTAGAATATTATTATTACTTCTTGTGATTATTCTCAATAATTGTTGAAAAAACATTTAAAGATGATATTTTTAAGATTTAATTTGAGATAAACTATGGTACAAGATAGTAATTAAATAAGTTATTAAAGAATGAAATGTTAAAATTGACTCATTATTAAACTTTAGTCAACAAATATAATTCACAAAATTAGAAAAATAATATGAAAATTGATGAATTATATTAAAGAGAAACTCAAATAAAAGAAGTGTGAGACATAAAAACTTGTAAAATAGATTTGACAAACTAACTTGGTAGCAGATGATCTTGGTAAAAAAATCAAAATAATACTTTTGTAATAAATATTTACCAATTTGGGACTGTTTGGAAACTATTTACTAATATGGGACTTTCAAACACGCCAAATTTGGGCGTGACTCATTTCGTCGCTAACACTTTTTGCGAAAAAATATTATGTCGTAAAAAGTGTTAGCGACTGAATTAGCGATCGAAATGGACGGGTTTTAAATTTTCACGAAAATATCATAGTGGTCTCTAATTCAGTCGCTAACACTTTTTGTAACGGAATTTTAATTTTTGCCGAAATATCATGGTGGTCTCTAATTTCATTGCTAAAACTTTTTGCGACAGAATTTTCTGTCGCAAAAAGTGTGATTCTGTAAATAAGTGTTAACGACCGAATTAGTGACGAAATTTGTCTCTATCCGAATTAGGCGTATTGGACAGCCCCAAATTGATAAATATTTATTAAAAAAATATTATTTTAGTTTTTTTTGCCGATGATCTTGCCAATGCCAAATATGAATTATAATTTTCTCATGATGTAAAGCATTATTGTTTTTGAATCTCCTCCATATTTTATTGAGTTTTGTTTTTCTGTAAATAGAGTTGAGAAAATAGATCGTAAATAAGTTTCCTCTCTAGATAAAGTATCTCTATGTATTGTTCTTGAGTTATTGGTTACTTTATTTCAAATATCGTGGAATATAACAATTAAGAAAATGTCCGAATGTATCGAAAATGAAGCTTCCGCTTAGAAATGTTCCATATTTTAGTGTGCATAGTTCAATATGTATTATTGAAACTTTAACGTAAAAAAGTTTGGATTGGTGCACTTTTTCAAATATAACAATTAAAAGAATGTATGATTGTACACTACTATAAAAAGAGTGTTTAACGACTTTAGAACAAAGACGGTTCTCAAGAAACCGTTTTAAAATAAAATGCGGTGGCAAAACTGTAAATAAATGGAAAACAACAAAGTCGGTTACAGTAAACCCGTATTGGAAAGCCATATTCAAAAACGGTTATGAAAAAATCGCCTTTAAAAACCGCTGTTCAAGGACGGTTTTTTTAAAACCGTCTTTGAATTTTCTTCAAATTTCGCCTTTTTCTTTCTCGATCTTTGGATCTACCTTTTTAAATTTGAATCACACAACCCAATGGCGTTTCGCTTATCTTTCTCTCTCACCGTTTTGCTTCCCTTTACCCCTTTTTCCTTTCATTCATTCAGAGGACACTAGTTCCCTATGCATCGCCATTGCCGACGATGGCCTGTTCATGTCGAAGCTCGCAATGGCGTTGAGCCCGAATCTCACGTCGATCTGGCACCGATCAACTTCCTGTTACAGTTACTGGGAGAGAATCTCACGCCGCTTTCACAAACCCCTTTCCAGCATTTAGGAATGGAGCCTAAGTTGGAGTTGCTGAAGCTATGGCGCTCTGGCCAGTTTGGTTAGGCAAAAAAATAAGTAATAAATGCTTTGTGTATATTTTTTTTTAGAAGACTATGTATTTGACATGAGGAGAAAACAAATATTAATTTTTTATGTTTCACTTGACTTGACTAATTGTAGGTTATTTTATATTCTCCACACATTTAATAATATTTCTTGTAGTTGAAATTGAATTTTTAATATGGTGTAGACAATAATAATGCGTTTGAAAAAAAAAAGGATCTAAGATGGTTGTACACATAACCGTCTTAGAAGGGATATTAACAAATAAAAAAATATTAAAATAAAAAAGTAAATCCAAATCTAAGACGGTTATAACCACTAACCGTCTTAAAATGTCTATATACTAAGACGGTTCCACGAATAACCGTCTTTGAAGGTGCTTAAAAAAATTAACAAAAATTAAAAAAAAGAAAAAAATACAATCTAAGACGGTTATATGCACCAACCGTTTTAGAATAGCTACATACTAAGGCGGTTATATCATATAACCGTCTTAGAAGGTGTCTAAAAAATTTTAAAAAAAATTAATAAAATCACAAATTAAGACGGTTATATGTACCAAACGTCTTAGAATGGCTACATACTAAGACGGTTGTAGCGTATAACCATCTTAGAAGGTGCCTAAAAAATTTTAAAAATTAAAAACAAATTAATAAAAGCCAAATCTAAGACGGTTATACACAACAACTATCTTAAAATGTCTACATACTAAGACGGTTGTAGCGTACAACCGTCTTAGAAATTACTTTAAAAAATAAAAAAAAACAAAAAAAAAAAATTCTAAGACGGGTGTACAACCGTCTTCGTAGGTCTCCCCTTACAAAGTCGCTCGATACAAAAACGATTGTGGAATCGACTTTGAAAGGCTAAAACAACCGTCTTTGAAGCCCTTTTTTGTAGTAGTGGTACCATAGGGAAATGACTTGCATTTAGAATTGTTTCGTATTGTTAAACTTAAATATGTACTTCTTAAATATATAACTTCAAACTTTAACGAAGAGAAATTTAGATTGTTGCACTTTAATTTTTCATATAAAAACATTTTGCTGTCATATAAAGCTTCATTTTACATTTTATTAATATTCATGTTGTTTAGTAATAAAATTAATATCCTTAAAATAAGATCCACTCTTGATGGTCAATACAAGAACGTTGTAACACGAAAATTTACCACTTACCAATACACTACATACCAAGGATTTATGTTTTTGTTTTTGGAGTTGGGGAAAATGGAAATCGACATGTTAGAAGAAGATTGTTCCTAAAGCAAGTATAAATTGTAGCCAGGAAGCACTTGGATAAATGTATAAAAATGAAAACTTTGGTTATTTTAACAAGTCATTTGAATTAATTTTTAATTTTTTTATTAACTAAAAAATTTGACTATTCGGTTAATAAGTTTTTAAAGTAGTTTATAGAGTTTTTAAGACGTAACTTGAATTAACGTTTTAAAATTATTAGCTTCTAATTTTTAACTTTTTATATTTTATTATTTTTTATTCCTAAAATATTTATTCGATTTTCTTATTACTTTTCTTAAATATGTTATTTTATATTTTTCAGCTATTTCAATATCTAGTTTCACCGAACATTTATGATTTAATAAGTTAGTTTAAAAAATTTTAATTACTAACTTCTAGCAAATGCTATTAGCTAGTTTTCTAACTAGTTTTGTCAAACATAACCTCTTTATAGAGTTCATTTTTTGTGTTTATATGATATATTCGGGTAGGTTGAATGGTCAAGAAAGAAGGGAAAAAAATGTTGCGGATCCAATCCCCTCTCATAATAAAAACTAGCATTCTAACAACAAATATCTATCTATAATAATAAAAAAACGTTTGTTTTGCCAACGTGTCAACCTCACAACAAATCTAAACTCCTTCAACAACTTCATTTGCACACACTCCCTCAAATCCTGGTGCCACGTGCCCTCACCTCCAATGCCCTCAGCATTGTACAAAACGAAACCAACAAATGTGAGACTACGAAAAGCAAGCCTCAATTCTCGTACTCCCTCATCTCCTTCTTTTTCGGTCCATAGTTTAATCCTCACCAACTATGCTTCTTTCACACTCCTTTCAAAATTAGAAATTCAAAAGTATTCTTGCTACACATTTCTCTCTTTTTTTTTCTACTCTCCATAGCAAACTCAACTACGATCTTCCTTCCTTCTCTCTCTCTCTCTCTCTTTCTCTTCTATGCTTCCTTCTCCCTCTCTCTGTCGATTCAACTTCGTTGTTCCGCCACCACCTCCGCACCGCTGCCACTTATATCAAGAACCGTTATTGGTTATATTTTAATTGATTATAGCAATTTTAAAATCATAAAAAAATAATTATGAAATAAAAAGTAGGGGTTTTAAAAAAATTATCAGAAATCACATTTTTAAATTTAAAGGAAAGATCAAAAACAAAAAAAAAATCATGAACCAACAACAATAACAAAAATTAATAGGGATCAAAAATAAAATTTGATCATTTATCATGAACTAAAAATATATTTAATCTTTTAAAATTTTGATAATTTTTATTTATGTGTGGTTGGTTTCACATTTCAGAATTGATTTTGAGTCCATAATTAATTATGGATAAATTTTTACATTTTTAGTTTCAGATATTTTAGATAACAATTCAGAATTGATGATGAATTGAAAAAATCTTAAATAGTTTTTGCATTAAATTTAAATTTTACTTATAACTTAATTTTATAATAAAAAACATTCAAATATTAATCACATCACTTTAAAATTAATTTAAATATTTAATCAAAACTAGTTTTATAAAATCAATTTTATCAATATTAATCTATCCAAGCATACACAAAATTATTCTGGCATCAATTTTTAACAAGAAATTACTAATATGATATGTAAATGATGATATGGCACCAACTTACTATCATGATAAATGGCATGAGAGTCTTACACACGTATTTACATGATATTGACAATTATATTCACATAATTCAAGATGTTTGCCATTTTTTCTTAAATCGTCCCTATCACTTGCGATATTTATATGCAACAAATTTCTCAATCAGAATTTCCATGTTTCTTCTTTTGGTGGCTGAGGCATATCTTAATTTAAGCACTCAAATTATGACCCCATAAACTAGTCAATACCCCACCCATTCAGAACCCTTCTTTGTATACCCTTCATTGAACATGCATGACCAAGGTTTAAGTAATCATTAAGCCATGAACCAACACGAACCAATCCAAAGCCTGCCTCCATTGAATTTTCAACATGCATATCATTGCGATTTTTTTATTTTTTTTATCCTATTTGCTTTTGGGCTATTTTTTTTTAATCCTATCATTCTACATATATGATCCCTCAGTCATTGACCAACTACTCACTACACCTGCCAATAAATGAAAGCTCATATTTGAAGAACATCAATTTTAAATTTTTGTTTATTTATTCTTTAAATCATATAATTAATTTTTAGAATTTAATTTGTATGCATTATAACTTTATAAGTGTTTTAAACTATGAATTATCCATGAATCACTATTCATATTAGTTTTAAGGTATTTAATCAAAATCAACAAATTTATGTTCAGGTTTTAGGTTTGTAATTGAATGACAAACAATGTATATATTATTTATTTTTTGTTTTTTAATTTCTTAAAATAATTTTCAAAAATAAAAAATAAAAGGATTATTTCTTCAAAATAAATTAAGCCAAATATTCACAAAACTTATGACCCCCAAGCCTCCGTGCAAGTGATTTACAACTTTGTTCATTTATCTCACTATTTTATAAGTGTATCAAATTGATATATTTTTTATTTATATGAATCGACAATACCAAAAATTTATAACCCTCACAAATTAATTAATATTCAATGTATCATTCGTCAAATGTTTTTTTTTTATTTTTAAAATCACTCGTCAAACATTGTCACCAAAACTAATTTCTTTAAACATCTATATGAATATTATATGTGGTCAATTGGTCATAGGCTCATAGCGCATGATTCCTCGGCCATTTTTAGATATTCCGTAGATGCTAGATTTCCCTATACATCATTAGCAAATTTGGGCGACACCTATGATATATAATTCCAATTATTTTTATCAATAAAAAATAATAATAATTCCAATGATTTTGAAAACCCCAAATGAAAAAAAAAATCTAAAAGACAAAACGGAATATAAGGAAAAAGTACTAGTTTATGCCCCAAAAGAGAGAAAATGATTAAATGACGTAACACCACTTTGCTCCATTTATTCTGCCCGAATCCCTTCTTCTAATATAACCGCCAAAACTGACCCTCTCACACACCCGTCACGCCCCCACCTTTTTTTCTTGTTCTTCATAATAACTTCCATTTACAAGCTCTCTCTTCTCTCCCATTCCCTCTTTCTCTCTCTCAAAATGATGATGGCTTCAAATTACCCTAGAAAGGGACTAACCCTAACTTCTTCAAAGGCCATAGCTGATGCAGCTTCATGGTACTGTGCCTTTGTTCTCGTGGCACTCGTGCTCCTTAGCATGTTCAAAGGCAGCTCCATCATGATGCTTCCAAGTCATGCCAACAACCAACTCTTGTCACGGCCGTGCGAGGATATCTATGTTGTTGGAGAAGGTGAGACGCTTCACACAATCAGCGACAAGTGTGGTGACCCTTTTATAGTTGAGAACAACCCTCATATCCATGACCCTGATGATGTCTTTCCTGGCCTTGTTATCAAGATTACACTCTCACTTCCTACCTAGAAATTAAGGGTTTTTTTATATAAGGAAGAATCGATTTGCATATCTATGTGAGAGGAATATTAATAAATCCTTTCTTGTCATAACCTTCTCTTTTTAACTTTGTTACTTTCTTGACTCTTGTATACATCTTCTCAAAATCAACATGAACTTGATTCTTGTATATATCTTCTCAAAATCAACATGAAATAGGAATCATGTTCTACAATAACATTTTTTTCCCTTTTTGTATAAATAAATTGTGTAGAAAATTATACAGTTAATATACTAGTCTTATCTGGAACTGCCTTGTTGAGGCCTGAGGATCATTTTGATCTATACCAAAAAAAGTATAATAATTAAGTTTTGTTCTTTTTTAATTTCATAATTGTTGGTCTAGAAGTAATTAGCATATACTTAATATAATTTTGCAAACAAAATATTTTTTATTGAAAAAAAGTGACTAATCTTTATTGAGAAATTCGAGTATACAAATGAATATTTTCCTTTCAATATGTTTGACAAAAAAAAAATTCTTTTTCAGTGAAAGAAAGTTTTATTTTGCACTATATTAACGTTATGAAATTCAGAAAAAATAATAACGTTATGAAGTTTCAGTATATTTATACTACTATATATCAATTAATATTACGATTTCGTTTAAGGAATTGTCGGTGGGAGCGGCTAGATGTTCTTGATAGGTTTGTCTCACTAGCGATGAAACTTGGAACTGTAAACTGTGAATCGTTAAATGATGGTTTAAATGTTAACGAAATTGGTAAATGTTGTTTGCAGTTGATGAAAAGCTTGAAGAACAAACTTCCAAACTTTCATTGTCAAGAAACAATTTTCATATATATGGCCATGGAAGTTTTGAATATACTCGTCTATTTACGAATTTTCTCTTGCAAGTCTTTATTTTGTTTTATATGCAATAAAACTAAGCTTATATCAGTTATATGTTTTGTGGCTGAGGACTGAGGTGGTAAAGTTATCAAGCTATATCTTGGCCGTTGAGTCTATCTTGATAAATATATTTTGGTCTACGTATGAATCCCTTGACCTTGAGAGTTGAGATAATTACTACAGAAATTTTAACTATACATTCTTTTTAATACAATTTTTTTGGTTATTTGCTGAAATTTATTATGAATTACAAAAAAAAAAAAGAGCGGTATACTTAACTACTTAAAAAAGAAGTGAAACTCGTATCATGCATGTTATGAGTCTTACAAATTTCAAATAAAGCTGTAAAAAAAAACAAAATTAAGAATGTATAAAATGTGTTGCTAATTAATATTTTTGTTACAAAGAAACAAGTATAAGAGACAGATTTGTAAAAAAAAAAAACAGAAATACAAGCTTGATATGATGTTGAAAAATTGGTTAATATATCCTGATACAAGGATTTATATGTTAGATTTAATTAGTACGAGAAAGAACAGTAAAAGTCCGCACGAATAAACGCGTTTTAAGTGTTTTATTGATTATATGGGAGTTAAATAAAGAAAAAAAAATGATCCTTGAGAGAAATACGAATAAATGATTGGTGATATAATGAGATTAAAAAAGATACAAAAAAAATGAGAAATGTTAATGACTTTGCGGGAGTGTTTATAAATAATTATCACCGCTCATAACGTAAAAAAACAAACTCGTCTATTTGACAGAAATCACGAGAGAAGAGTTTTATTATGCCTTTGTGCAGTTTCTTTTCGTTGAAAACAATATTTGTTTTGGTTTTATTCATGCATGTCGCTCAAGACTCCTTTAGTGCTTCTCACTAGTTTGGGTCCAAAAGATGGAAACCTCCATTGAATACGCACGAATTTTATATGGGTTCATGCATGTGTTTATTTCCGTTTTCGTTGATACATACCGGCTACACTAGATTTCCCTGTGAAACATGAGTTATCTTGCCACGTTAACCTGCCCTTTTAGCAGGTTAAGTTATCCATTCCTCTTTACATGAAGATAATTAACTGCCTTATGGTTATATTTTGATTTTTGAAGTTATTTTAGTCCATTTCTAATGACCTATTTTGAACTTTAGTAATGGAGGAATATGATTGAGAGGTTTAGGAATGTTATTTCTTGATCCAGAACCACTACATCAATTATATTGATTTTGATCAATCAGCGTGGGGCATGACTGATGCAGGAGTTTTGGATCAAAAATACTTTCTCATATTCACATATTATTATTCACTTATTATTCTCTTTATTTTTATTTGTTTATTCTCTTTTATTTTCATTCATCTTACTTGTTTCCATCTATTTTTTTATCAACCAATCAAAGATATATTATTATGTGGGTGGAGGTATCAGAAGTACCCAACCCAATAAAAACCAAATATTAGATTACAGGCATGACCAACTACTCGATCCTTCCTTGTTTCCATCCACTTTAATTTTCACATATTCTTTCCTTCCTGGCAATTAGATCTTTTAGGGAATGTTCAACCCACATCAAGGTTATAGACGTATCAAATAAACAAAATAAATCAGAAATACAAGCTTAAGATGTTGGAAATTTGGTTCGTATATCTAGATATATGCAAGGATTGATTGAATCTTATGTATTTTATTTTTAAGATAATATATACTATTATGAAATATAATAAATTAAAAAAAATTATATTTTGAACTATTTTCGTATAAAACTTATATTAATATTATATTTTGCACTAAATATTTAAATGAACACTTGGACTTAGTGATATATAAATATGTTTCTTATTCTAAGGACCATGTTTTAGTTCTTTCTCAAGTATTTTTAAAGTTCTTATATTTTAAGAAAATATTAGTTAACTTTCTAGTCTAGTCAACATTTAAAATTTAAGAATCAATGATTTTGGGAACTCAAATAGTGAATTAAAAAATAGGGACATCCATTTGGTAAAATATGCAAAATACGGAATAGACTTTGAAATTAAACTTTAAATTAAAGTCAATGTAAGCTTCATACATAAGTTATCATTGCATCTTATTGGATCTTATTTAGTGCAATATTGTACTAAAGTTCAATTGGATTTTCATAAATGCATAAATTTCACTTACATCATATTGAACCTTAATGAATTATTAGTATTATACTTATACCTAATGTTTTAAAATACTTAATTTTACAAAATTTGATTATGACATATTTTCATAATATAAAGGGTATTTTATTTATTATAATTTGTCAATATTATATGAAATAAGCAATTATTTTGTACTAAAAACAAATTAAAAGATTAATGATAAGTATGATTTATTTATCTTAATAAAAATTGTAAATATTGGTTTGTTAAATTCATTAAAAATTATCATAGTATAATTAAAAATATTGTCTATTTATTATGATTTACAAAATATTGTAAATATTGGTTTGTTAATTTAAAAATATTACTAATATAATATTTCAATACTTTTCAAGTATAAAATGTATTTAAGTATATGATATAAAATTTAGTTGCAATATTTTTAAAAAAATATACATTTGGTCTCTAATTTAAAGATGTAATCTAACAGCGATGGAATCATTTCCAGTCACTATCAACATAGCATAGCAATCGAATAATACTCATTGGCTATAGTACTTTTGTATTAATAAATATATAGCCACCGAAATAGCGATCGAATATTTTAGCGACCTTTCAACTAAGTTATCACATTAATCTTCGTTCGCAAATTCGGTTACAATTGACAACATAAATAGTTCAGCAACTTTTCAGTCGCTAAATTACATTTTTCTAGTAGTTAAAAAAAAAAATTAGTCCCTATACCTCAACATCCTCCTAATCATGGTTAGAATGAATG
>CM023943.1:1601605-1723319 GCA_013407115.1 Glycine latifolia
CCAAAAAATACAAACGGTTTTGTTAGTACTTAAATTAAAACTTCAAATTCCTTTTTCTAAATTTTTTGTAATTCAAGAAAAATATTTGACAAGAGCGAACGTGTTTTCTTCTACTCAATCTTGATAAATATTTTTTTTATAAAAAACAACCTAAAATTTAAATTTAAATTTTCATATATTATCAGTATATTTCTTTTACATAATCAACCAATTAAAAATCACACTCTAATTATAAATTTTAGAGTAGCTAATTTTAACTTGAACATTGTAAGTACAAGATAAAATATTTATTTTATATAATTAAAATTTATAAAAAAATATTTTCGATATACAATTAATATTATAATTATAAGACTAAATTATAATTTTAGTCACTCATTATTTCTTAATCTATAATTTTGGTCTTTCTTTTTTCACAATTTTAATATTCATATTTTATAAAAGTCACAATTTTAATCAAATTCTCAATTTCACATATGTGTATTTGATTTTATATATTTTAATTAATTAGTTATTTTATTGATTACATATTAAATAAATATGTTAGATCTTGAATTCAATTGGACTAAAATAAAAAGAAATAAAACTTATGCAAAATTGATAATTACACAAAATTGTGAATTTTCTAAATTGTTGAGACTAAAATTGTGCGAAAAATATAAGAGAACAAAAATTACAAATCAAGATTTAAATAAGAACTAAAATTATAATTTATCCTAATTATAAATATTATACAAAATTATATTTGAATGTATAAACTATATTTTAGACTTACTATGAATTATCTAAATTGTACTTTCTTTGTTGTTATTTATAAGACTCAAATTTAAAATAATATTTGTTCCTTTTTATAAATTTTATAATGTCCCTTGTATTAATTAATTTTAGATTCTCATTCATTAAAAGAAGAAAGATAATGTATTGACAAACAAATAAAAAAAATTAATGATAATAATAGTTTTGGAGAAAAAACTATAAATTTAAGATTGATTTACTGATATAAACTAATTAATAAATCAATTTCCTTAATTTTAATGATTTAGATAAATATATATAGAGTATATAAGATTATCAACTTGATGTAATATGGTTGGTAGACAACTTTATCCTTAAAATATGCTCACTTGTTTGATCATTGACAGTGCTTATGAACAAAACATTTATCGAAAGATATTAATTCTTTAAATGGATTTTAACATATAAGGGGATTAATAAGTTACTTTCGATAAAGAAATATCATGATTCATCTAAAAAATAAAATATAATATGAGATTATTTTAATTATTATAATTCCAAAAAAAACTAAAATTGAAGATAAAGATAAAGATAAAAGTGGATAAATGAAAAGGAATAAGTGATTTTCTAATTCCTTTGCATATCATTTTTCGTATTTTTTAGATTTGTTGTCATGTTATTTTAAGATTTGAGTACCTAACTTGAACCAACCCAGCGGAAAGGGAGTAGTAATGTAAGTAGTAGTACATTCTAATTAAATTAAAATTTTAAATATAAGAAATTATTGATATTTCCAACATATCTTTTAATATACTCTTCATGATCATAATAAATAGTCATAATAATAATAAACTCCTACTCTTTTTTTTTCACAACGCTAAATTGCTCACAATTTATTTATTTATTTTAAAATGAAAATTTTAAAATGAAAAAGGAAAGTTAACTGAATAGATAACAAATAAACGAGGAGAAAAAAAAACAGTATATATATTTGAGTAATTGATGAGATCAAGATTTGGATTCCTTGCTTACTCTGGAGAAAACATCAAATAAAATCAAAACCCAAATTCGCAGGTTGTTGAAAATTGAAATCCTAGGAGAAACACATCAACAGCTAAAGAAGAAGAAAAAGGAAGAAACCAGCGTCACTCATCTCATCGTGGTTCTGCAAAGTCTTCTCTTTCTTTTCGGTGAATAAATAAAGGGCTTTGCGTGGTGACTGTGATTGTGTTGTGCTGTGTATCTGAATCCGCGGAATTAGGTCTTGTGATTAACTCATTGTTAATCAGAGAGAGAAGGGGGAATAATGGGAGATCAAGTGGAGGGAACGGTGCAGAACGTTCTGGAACAGGAGAGTCTGAAGTGGGTCTTCGTTGGTGGCAAAGGCGGCGTCGGCAAAACGACATGCAGTTCAATCCTATCCATTCTCCTCGCCACCGTTCGCTCCTCCGTCCTCATCATCTCCACCGACCCCGCGCACAACCTCAGCGACGCCTTTCAGCAGCGTTTCACCAAAACCCCCACCCTCGTCAATGGCTTCTCCAACCTCTACGCCATGGTACTACTCTTCCACTTTCCAATTTTTTTTACGGATGGCCCGTTCGAATCCTCCCGCTAACAAAAAACTAACAACTAACATTTACCTATAAAATATAAAATAAAAAAACCTCACTTTTAAGGATTGCTTGCTTTGTTTTTCCATTCAATTGTTTTGATGTCTTGTTGTTGTTATTACATGTTGTGATGTCTTGTTGTAGGAGGTAGATCCTACTGTTGAGCATGAGGACATGGGCGGCGCTGATGGGATGGACACCTTGTTCTCTGAGCTCGCCGGCGCGATTCCCGGGATCGACGAGGCCATGAGCTTTGCTGAGATGTTGAAGTAAGAATATTACTGTGACAACTGACAATTCAATCTTGCTCAAATTGTTTTTGATTCCTCTGTGTAATGTTCGTGATAAGATTAGTAAGCTGAAACCAAAAAAGGTTGGTCCAGTTGGTGAGTAATCTATAAGTATCTCTGTAAGCATTCTTTGAGCCTTGAGTCTTACCCTGGTGAGCCCCTAGAGCCCAATTCCCTGAAACTTTTATTCACCAAAAAAAAAAAAAGATTAGTAAGCTTACCTAATTAACGCCTAGAAAGATAAAGAGAAAGAAGAGAGAAAAGTGTAAATATGATAGGGGATATGATGTGATAGGAAGGGAGAGATAGAGGGAAATTATAAGTGTTGATAGAGTGTATGATATGTGAAGTTATGAACATATTGTCATTATTTCAGAAAGCCCTTGGGGAAACAGATTTTGATATCTGAATCCTGAAAATAGGGACTTGGGTAAAAGGGGAAAGATTGTTGTGTTTAGTTGTATATTTTTCACGTGAACTGCACAATTTGTGTGTGTGTGTGCGTGTTTCTAATTTGTTGCAAGAAACTTGCTTTACTTTAGGTACCTGTCCTCGTTGTGACCTATTTGGCTGCCAGTGATATAGTGAATATCCTGATTTAGGTCATAGTTCTTAAGCTGTTTCTTCAGGATCCTTATGTCACTTAAGGTGGGTAAGCAAAAGGAAATATTTATTTTCAATTTTGTCGTCTGTGCAAATTTGTGGAGATATGTTTTCAGAGATAGCCTGCTACCGGGAGCCTTTAGAGTTTAGATTTTAAATCATACTTGAGGTTTTACTTTTGGTTGCTGAAAATTCCTTCTAAAATTCTGTCTAGCAATAGCAGGTACTGAGTTCTTACAGATTCATAAGTTAAAACTACAGTATTCTGTAGGCATATTCTTCATGAGATGGCATCACTCCCATCACGTGTATGTTACCTTCATAGTTCATACTTGATCATTGGTCTAAGGTCAAAGCAAACATAAAAACTTCTAAGGGTGACTGTTGATTTGTATACAAGAAAAGTGAGCCTATTTTCTTTTAAAACGGCTTATGCCTAAAGTTAGTTGCCAATGAATCAATACGTGGTAATCTCAAAATCTAAAGTTGGAAGAGTAATTTGTATCAACTAAGCTATGTGGATTTTTTTATTTATATTTATTGATTGATTTGCAAAACATGCTTAACCATGGTTGGTTCATTAAGAAATCTGTTAACCAAGTATGTGGTGCTCCCATTTCTTTATTTTTCATTGAAATGTTACTTTTCAACTTAATTTTATCTTTTACTCACTGTGTGATTTGATCTATAAAATTTTTGCAGATTGGTGCAGACAATGGATTATTCTGTTATTGTATTTGATACTGCTCCCACTGGCCATACACTCAGACTATTGCAATTCCCATCGGTTTTAGAAAAGGGACTTGCAAAAGTGATGTCTTTGAAAAATAAATTTGGTGGTTTGTTTAATCAGGTATGAACTTAGGAATGGAATTTTTTGCATCATAAGATATTTTCTTTCTAGTATAAAGTTAACATCTACCAGTCTACTCATATATTATACATTATGTTATAATACATGAGAGTGGGACTCTCACTCCTCACTCTTTCAATTAGATATTCTCAATATTCTCTCATTTGGATGTATATTTCACACACTTCTACTAGTAAAATAATTTGTCTCCACTGTCTCAAACTACCCTCCTTTTATCTTCATCTGCATACTTTATTTTTAACCATTTTTATCAATTTAAATAGTTCATTGTAAATCTAAAATACAATTTATATATTTTAAAAAATATTTATTATTAATTTTAGTTATATAAAAATAAATATGTATCCTGTGCACTGTATAGGCTAAAATAATAGATAAATATTTTTCTTGTAACATAAATATTTCTGTACCTAACTTGGAACTAACTTCTTTGATTATTCATGAGATGATGCGTTTTGTTTCACTATCTATTGTGTAATTGGAAGCCATTTTGAACTTTAACCACAGATGACTCGCATGTTTGGCATGGGTGATGATTTTGGGGATGATCAAATCCTTGGAAGGCTTGAAGGCATGAAGGATGTAATTGAACAAGTTAATAAGCAATTCAAAGATCCGGTAAGAATTACATTTAATTTCTGTTTGGTATTGTTTTAAAAATGATGATTTCTTGTTTTTCCCTCACTAAATTGTGGCCTATATTCTTAGATCCATGATCTGTAGTTTTTATTTATTATTTTTACTACCTTATAATACTGTAATCTGTATATTCATGAAAGAATTTGATCTTGTAGTTCTTAGAAACTATCAAGGTTAGGATCTAAAAATGTTGAACATATAGCTAGTCGCACATATCTTGTCTTGACATACTATTAATTTAAAACCCTAGATGACATGGATTTTATACTAGTAATGAAATACTCCCCCTGGACCTAAATATAAGCAAATTTAACTAATTTACACGGGGATTAAGGAAGTTGGTTGATGTCATTTAATTCTTCTAATGACATTTAGAAAACAATCTTTTTTCCTAAAGTGTCCTTCATTAGAACTTGATATTAAGAATAAAAAGGAGTCATTGGAATTATAATCTTTTTTTGTTGCTTATATTAGGTCCAGAGGGAATATTATATTTATTATTCACACTAAAAAAACTGTTGTTGGTTTTTTTGTAGATTTGTTTTTTTTTTTGAAAAGAGGATATGTTATGTAGAGGAGCTTAATATACTTTTATTCATAAGTGTAACACAATTCAAATACTAACATGATCCTAATCTTAAAATCAAACTGATAACATACATAATCTAAATGATAAGAATAATATACATATCTTTATCTAAATAATATCCGAAAAATTTGAAACAAAAAGTTCTAAAAATTAATTTGTTTATTTTCAAATTACCAATATTTAGGTATATATTCTCAACTAGGGTTTGGATTTGATCAATTTCAATGGCTAAGTAAGGTCCTTTCCTGCATTAAAGCAATATCTCCCTATAATTTTGATCAAAAGAATGGGCTTACTTTTCTCAGTTGTTCTTATAATGCTCGTTATTTTTTAACTTGAATTCTAAATTTGTCCTACTCATTTGTTGTTATTGTTTATGTTCCCTTTATTTGATAATTTAGTATGATCAATTAAGATGTTATGTATTATTTGTTGTGCTGTCTTTGAATTTTATTCCTGTATATTTATGTGCTTGATTTTATTTTCTATTGTACTAGTTACCCAAGCCTAGGTACCAATCCCCTTTCAATAACTAAATTGTTGTATTTCTTTGTTTACAGGACATGACAACCTTTGTCTGTGTGTGCATTCCTGAATTCCTTTCTCTATATGAAACAGAAAGATTGGTTCAGGAGCTTACAAAGTTTGAAATTGACTCTCACAATATCATCATCAATCAAGTAATCTTTGATGATGAAGGTAACTAACGTGCTTGTCATGTCCTTGATATCGTACATTTTTTATTATTTCTTTCTGTATCATATTATTGTCTTCTAATCCATTCATCCTTGTAGATGTTGAATCCAAGTTACTTAAAGCAAGAATGAAAATGCAACAGAAATATCTGGACCAGTTTTACATGTTGTATGATGACTTTAACATTACCAAGCTGCCATTGCTCCCAGAAGAGGTTAGTTGTTGTATTCTCCATATTCAGCAGATGCATACATGTTTACTACATATATAATTACAAAATTTCATGTTTGCATTGTGGTGGTGGTTAAAAACCTTGTGGTTATTTGTAAAACCACTGAAACCGTGTGACTAGTTGCTTTTCTTTCATCTGTTAATCCCTGCTTGTTTGTATTATTAGCCTTTAATTAGCTAGTATAAATTGATAGGTTACTGGGATTGAAGCTCTGAAAGCATTTTCAAGATATTTTACATCACCATATCAAGCCTTATGTGGTAAAGGAGACCCGGTTGAACGGTTAGAGCGTAAAGTATCAGCACTACAGCGCCAGTTACACGAGGCTGAAGAAGAATTGGAGAGACTCAAAAGGGGCAACTAGGTTTGATGGCCTCCATTCATGAATAATATGTCATTGTATGCCTTTTTGGTTCACATTATTTTTTGGCTTAAATTTGATAAAGCATCTTTTTTCTTTGTTGGCCTGCCAACACAAGTCATTCCCTATATGCTTTTTTATTTAATTATTGTTAGTGAGCTTTCTTATGTAACCCCCAAAAAATATTGCTGAGGTTAGCCTAATTTCTTTCATGAATATTCTTTTTATATTATGAGTCGGATAATTTCTTATCAACATTCTTCCTTTTTTGTTTTAAACTTTCCAAGTAAAGATGACATGTTAACAAGTTCGATTTTCCATGAAAAAACTCTAGTATGTAATTAGCGCAGTTGAGTTTGGTATATAATATCTTGCCAAGAGACCGTGGCTAAAGTGCCATGTTTTAAAAAAAAAAATTTCAAGCATGTCACGCCTATAGTAATATTTGCCAAAATGCCACGTGGCATAATTCGTTGGCTCTGCAAGTGAAATTGGTGGGCTGACGTGGCGTTGTGCTATTGGGACACGTAATTCGCTATATGTACCAGCGAATTACGTGGTTTGGGCAGGCAAATTTCGGGCAGGACACGTGTCGGGGAGGGAGTAGTTCGCTTGGCAGGCTAGTGAATTACGTGGGTTCTAACAAAGCATGACACGTGGCAAGCTTGAGGCGCAATGTGTTTAAACTTCAAACGGCCATAACTTTTGACTGGGATGTCCGATTGAGGCGAAATCCGTGACAAAAAACTCGAAATTGAGAGGAGAAGCTCTGGGCAAATTCTCGAGGAACTCGGTCAAATATTTTTTTCCAAAAAACGCCTCTAAGTGCCTCAAAATTAGGATTCAGGATTCAATCATCCAAAAATTTTCAAATTGTCTACTTTTTTAATTATTTAATTAGTTATTTAATGCAATTTTATATTTTTTTAATTACTTCTCTCAATTACGATCGTTTTGACATAACAGTATACCTCCATCGGACATTCCTAACAAAAAATATCATTGTTCGAAGTTTATATGCACTATTAATTTTACAATATAATTTCTTTCAGTGATATTTTTTGTTAGGAATGTTCGATGGAGACGTACTTTATGTCAAAACGATCGTAATTGAGAGAAATAATTAAAAAAATATAATTTAAAGCCATTATAATTTTTTAAATTATCTTCTAACCTAATGTTTTAAATCATCATCTAACCTAATGTTTTTAAATAATAAATTTTGAACAATTAAAATACAAAAAAAAGACAGAAAAATAATAAAAAAGAAAAACTAACCAGCTCTTGGGAGGAAGTGGAGTAAGATTGAAGGAGGAAAGTGAGAGTGAGAGTAAAATTGAGGGAGAAAGTGATAGTGAAAGTGAGGGAGGGTTAAAGGAGAGGGGGGTTTATATAGTGGTGGGCCAGCTATATCGAATTCGCTGGGCCCACTAGCGAACTATCTATTTCGCCGCTATTTCTTGCGAAATTTGCCACCTTGCTGACCGCTTTACCCGTCCAATAGAAGCATGCCACGTACTTTGCCCACGTGCCTAGCGAAATATGCCGCGTGACATTTTGGAAAATTATTTGCTGGGCGTGGCATTCTGGGCAATTTTTTTTAAAATTGTGGCAGAATGGCCACTGTTCCGTCTCGCCAATGTCTTGATTCTGTAACCAAGGGGGGCTTTTAAAAAGCCTAACACAAATATATGCAAGAGGTTTACGTGTGTTTGATTATGTGTAATGTATGCACGTTTTCTAATGAAAGTGCGTCAAATAAGTTATAAATAGTTTTTGGTTCATGCCCGACAGTTGTAAACATTGAACCGGACATGTACTTTCTGATTCGGGATTGAATTTTGAACCAAAAGTGTTCTCATGGCTAGAAGCATGAGAATCTTCCCAGAAAGTAAAATACCAGTTAAGGGTAATTCTTCTATTTACAGGTGCTGTTTTATTCGCAAAGTGAGGGATCTAACTCTTATCATATTTAAAAGACCCAAGTTTCTAGGCACTTTTGCCACACTTGTGGATATGGTAGCTCAGTTGCTAGCTCTTTGCGGATAAATATATATCATCTTCTTGCTGGATGAATGTTAAAATTGCACATTGAAATGATGGACATTGATGTCATGGAAAAGGTCCATGGTAGTATTTAAAGTATAGTAATTGAAATATAACTTATGAGTCTTGATGATATTAAATTAGTATTAAATGATATTAAAAAATCAAATAATATATTAATGATAGATTGTAATTTTTAAATAAATTACATTAAATTTATAAGAAGAATTGATTAGTACATGCTTTACATTATTATTATTATTATTATTATTTCATTATACTATATATTATTTTTAAATTTAACATTGTATTTTAAACTATTATAGTTATATTCAAACAAAATATATTTTATTGATATTTATTTAAAATTAAAATAATAAACAAAAATAAAAATTTCTAGATAAGTTATCCTAAATTTTGATCTAATTAAAAAAAATCTTATTTTTATTCATGTACACACTCTAAAAATTAGTTACAAATATAAAAATATATATAAATAATCCTAATTTCTATCATTTTGAAATCCAAGTTGCGTAATAAGAGTGTTATAAATTTATTATGTATCAATTAACATTTTTATTTTATTAATTACTAAAGCAAACTAAATATGACGTTTATGCAAATGATAAGACAGGTTAGAATGAATTAAAACCTAAATCAATGTTGTCTAGGAAGTGGTAGATTGAAAAGTATGGTTATCAAAATAATTCTTATAAGTTTATCAGTTAACTTACCTTATGTGAGTTGACTCGTATGTAAATTCTCTTTTTAGTAGATTTTGAGTAGACTTAATAGACTCAGTGCAAACTTGGTAGACTATTGAGTTTACTTTCGAGTCAGCGAATCATCAAGTTAAAAAAAATTAAACCAAAATATAAGCCATTATGTGTTGTTTTCTGCACGTTTACGGTTCAATATACCTCTATTTGGTGTGTCATTCTTGAATTGAAAAATCATTGCATGTAACAACATCAAACCCTCGTTCCCCAACAACATCAAGCCCTTGTTGAAAAGTTTGTTTAACATAATTATGTCAAAGTAATTATCACTTTTCAAGCTATTTAAGGCATTTGGATAAAAAAGGTTTACTAATAAACATATTATCTGGCAATAGTTAATGACATGATTTCAATCAAATATATATTTTTCTTTTAAATTGATGAATCTATCTATTATGGTTATTAAAACAACTAATTTATTACTAAGTTATGTTCAATTTTATTTTATTTCATTAAAAAAATCCGTTGAGAATTCTCAAGCATATTCTTTGTGGGGGGAAAGAGTAAAGCATAAAGTTAGTGGTGATTTATCTTCTCATTTCTCTCTAATCAATCAATTAGTTCATAAGTGTCAGGACCCTCATTGATATAAAACAAATTGGGGTAGGAATGAGATAACATGAATGTATTGGCTAAGAAGTTCTTGCAGATTCATGCAAATGGAAACACCATTACCCTACTATCTTGAATATGAGACAAGTGTTGCAAAGACTTCTCAAGTGTATGGCAATAATGGCATTTTTGTATATGATGATCAATGTTGGAATCTACATTCGCTTGATGGTGTCTCTGTTTGGTGTGCATAATGTTACCAATGAGGACAATTCAAGACCCAAAAGGTTGGTTTGGTGGACAGCACATCCTATTATGTTTCTTAAGATAAATCATGATGGAGCTTTTAGGCGCTATAGAAACATTACACGAGGTTGTGAGGTGATAAACTTGGATTTTATGATACTTTTAAATTATTTTTTATGTCAAATTGATTCATTATGACACACTCTTATTGGCAAAACTCACTATTTGTTGTTAGTTTGTCTAAGACAGGTGCCTAAGAGATTTCATTTGAAAAAGAGCTGAAAATCATTCAATTTTTTGGAACTGTTAGGAACTTATGAAAAGAACTAGGCCTTAATGAAGGACAATTTGAAAAGATGATGTTTTAGAAGCATTAATTTTGTCATCATTCAGAGCTCCGAAGATATATGTGTAAAGATGCATAGGAGCTAGCTTAAGCGAGCCTTTGTAAGGACAGCCAAAGCCATTCAACTTTTTTAGCTGTCACGGCTTCAGCAGTCGTTTGCATAGACAACTTAAGCTGGTTAGAATCAAACTGCAAAAATTGTACGCACACGATAATTTTGTAGGAGTTATAACTTTGTGTCTAGTAATTTTTTATGCATGAGATAATTTTGTAAGGGTTGTAATTTTGTATGCTTCTGGTGCATTTTATTAGAGAAAAATAGGTTTCTCTAGGCATCTTTTATCTTTTTCATGAAAATTGTAAGTAGCGTTGACCTATTGATAACACTTTTGGATTGGGAAGAATGTGAGGATGGCAATGCTTCTAATTGGAATTTCTCTTATTATTCTCTTATCTTATCTTTCTGAGATGTTATTGTTTTGCTTGCTTGTGCCCATAATTGGTTAAACCCCTCTTTCATAGGGTTATGATGTAATTTGCATATGAATCACAATTTTATCAATTAAAATTTGTCTTTATTCACTCAATTGTTTTATTCTATTGTGCTTGATTTTTTTTAGAATTGATCACTCTATCTTTTAATCATTTATGCATCTGTGGCCAACTTCATATGAATGATGAAACTGTAGAATAATTGAATCATCTAAAATAACAAAATTAGTCTATGCTTTCTCTAGTATATTGAGCAACAGCTCTTGCTGCATAACATTAGAGGCTGAGTTATGGATAATTAAGATTGAAATGGAAATCATAGTTTCCAAGAGATACAACAATTTGATCTCAAGCAATTCACAAGACAAATTATTAGGGGTGTAGCAAAGTCTCTTTATTATAATATTGTCTCTTCAATACTTGTGATTGGTCACAAGACTATCATATTGTTTGGAATCACGTCTTCAAAGAAGCTAATTCTGCAGTTGATGGTCTTGCCAAACATGAATGTGCCCATGTGTGCATGGACTATTATTTTCTCTCTTCATATACACACACTCTTAGTATAATCAATTAAAATTAACTTTTGTTGTTGACTTGTTATAAATTTGATCTTTTTATTTTACTATTTCCCCATTAAACATTGTTATTCACAATATTCAAGTGTAATATAACAATACTACACTTTATCACTATTTTTCTAAGTAGTGGTGCAAGGACGTGCAAGAACTTAATCAACTGCATTGTTTGTTTCCTTATGGTAAATCATATGTTATTTTATTATTATTAACAAAGTAAGCTAGTTTAAATTACTCTTATTAACAAATTGAGGCATTAGCTAAATCACGAATCTCTATGATTAAGTGATCAAGTTTTTACAAGAGTTGGTCCTTGACTATTAATTACTAAAATAAAATTTATGGGTATGTATGACACATTTTCTATTTCCTTCAACTAGCATCCAAAAATATATTGTACCATTTAAATAAGCTTTTGTTTAAAGTGTTTTGATCAACTTTATATATTTATTAGGACATAAATTATCATGTTTTTACCTCTTGGTGATTCCCTTAGATGGTCAGTATTTATTATTGTGAAACAATTTGTCAGAATAATTTTGGAACAACATTGTTAATTTTTGTTAAGTAATTTGAAGATATGTGTATATTAAAAATTATAAATTAATAAAACTAAAAATTATTATTTTTCTTTTGAATGCAATAAAAGTGGTTATTAAATATAACATTTAGAATAATAGAAATTTGATGTTTTTGTTTACGATTTAAATATACCTATTTGTAAAATATCATGTATGTATATACAATAAAATCCATCAAAAAATTTGACCCTCCGTCCAAATCATTGACACAACTAAAATGATTTACTTTACAAAACAATGTAAAAATATTAAAAACATGTTTATAAATATTTTTTAATTCAGAAGATAAAACAAATGAAATTTTAGAATAGTTAAGTCATAAAGAATAAGTTGCAACAATTAGTGGATAATAATATTAATGTTGAGATGGTCGAGTGGCCTAATGTACCATATTAAGGTTCTAGTCCGGGCATGGGTTATGATGTCAAGTAAAATTGTTTTTTGTAAATGATGTTTGTAATTTTTATTATGAATTTTTTTATATTATTAAATATATAATTTAAAATAATTTTATAATTTTATTATATTTGATATATCTAAAAAAACATCTTTATTATATAAATATTAATCACAAAAATTTTTGTATATGAAAGTCTCAACAAAAATAAATTATTGTTTTTTTTTAAAATTACAAAATTAAAATTAATTTTAAAATGTTCAGACGAAATATCATAAACAAACATTTTAAAAGAAAGAAAGACATGTAAAATAAAAAGAGAAAAAAATATAAAAAGAAAAAAAATGAAAAATAAGAAAAAGAAAAAGTTTGGTGAAAAGGAAGAAAGAGGAAAATACTAGATTGTTAAATCTTTAATATGCAATTGCGTTAAATACTAACAGAAAATTTTGGTCACCCACAATGTTTCATTCAAAATGATGTTGAGTAAAATTGTCTCTCTTTAATGAAACTTATAGTTTCTTTCATAAAAAGAACTAAAACAATTTATCATATTATTAAGTAATTTAAAACTATTTTATAATTTTAGTATATTTATTACACACTTGTAAAAAATTACTTTACTATATGAATATTAATCAACAAAATTTTTGTATATGAAAGTTTTAGCAAAAATAATTTATTGTTTTTTTAAATTACAAATTAAAATTAATTTTAAAATGTTCAAACTGATTAATCTGATCAAACACACCTTATTTATGATCAGGTTTGCTAAAAAATTTGCACAAATCCAACCTAGTCTACTAGTAAAATTTCGATTAGGTTGAGTAGTGAATTTAGTCAAATCCAACATGTTAAAAAAATAAATTAAAGTTAAAACAATATAGTTAAAATCTCTATATATATTTACAAAGATTAAAATTAATGTACCCTTTCAATAAAATTTTAAGATATAAAAAAATAACAAAAATCTAAATCAAACTAAATTTAAGGTAAAATATTTTTAATCACAATAAAATTACACATGTATATTATATAACATTATTATAAACAAAATATCATAAATATACATTTTAAAAAAAAAGAAAGAGATGTAAAATAAAAATTAAAAACTAAAAAGAAAAAAAAAACACAAAAAAAGGCATCTATAAAAATAATAAAAATGAAAAAAGAAGAAAGAGAAAAAGGTAGGATGAATCCTAGAGTAATACGACAAAAAAATATTCCAATTTAGACACTTGTCAATACTAAGAAAAGTTGTTATGTGATTTGATTAGCCTAAAAGTTTCTTATATAGAAGATAAGGTAGTAGAATAGTTTATTAGTATTGTAATTTTAAAATATTGTTAATTTTTAATATCCAATTTTATTGAATACTTGTAGGAAAAACTCTATCACTCACAAATCCACAATGTCTCACCCAAGATGACATAGAGACAGATTTCTCGCATAAGTGATATTTGTAGTCTTTGTCATAAATACAAGGTTTAAATATATTTTTCATCCATGCAATTTAGTGTATTTTTCATTTTTGTTGCTACAATTTTTTTTGTTTTTGTCCTCACAAAATGTGTTTGTTTTGTTTTTTTTATCCTTAAGGCGCTTTAGATAGTGTTTTGAACATTAAAAAAATGCTTTGAACTGTGAAAAAAACATTATCTAAAATGATTTAAGGACGAAAAATAAAACAAACACATTTTGCAAAGATTAAAACGAAAAAAAAAATTGCAAGGACGAAAATGAACAAATTGTTAAATTGCAGGGACGGAAAATATATTTAAGCCTAAAAATAACTAAATAATTTGTGATATTATATTCAAAACATTGTTTTTTTTTTTAAAATATACTAACTAATTAGGTTTAAATAAATTTTTAGTATGAATGTTTTGACTACTTAATAGAAATATTAGTAAAAAAGCCTTATTTAAAATTATTTTATACAATTTTTAAGTAGGAATATCTTTTTAGATTTCAAAGTAAAATAAATGTTGTTGAGTATTTAATATGCAAGTGTCTTAAAGACTTAAAGAAAAAGTTTTGTTGCCATAATGTTTTTTTTTCTGGAACAGAGATCATGGATCAATATCTCCTAATCCATTGAGTGACATTTTCAGAAAGGAAAATGGGTTCATATGGGTGTACCCTTTAAAAAATGGGTATTTAAGATGTAAAAAGGAATAGTTAGGTGTACTTATAAAAAATGGGGGTGCAAATAGCAAGTGCCTGTAAGAAGCCTAAATTAACCCTACTTAGACAGCTGCTAGTAAATAGAGGAGGTTATTGAGATAGTTTTCATTGTACATTATTTTAATATATAATAAATAATAGATAAAAGAATATACTAAAAAAAGTTGTAATCTATTAATTACAAATAAAGGATAAAGTTATATATCAAATTGAAAGTTAAAAAAAACCATAATGCTTTTGTTTAGGAGAAAAAAAGTTAACATAAAGTCACCTAACTACAAATTATGTATAATAAATTTACTGTTATAACAATTTTAAAAGTCATGGTAAAAATAGTGTAAAAATTTTATAGACATTACATGCCTGTTAAACATTTTTTTTTTTTATAAAAAAAGCATCAGTGCTCTACCTTGCATATCTTTTTCAAAATTCAAATATTTTATTCAGTGTAAAGCATCGAATAGTTGACAAAAAACGTATTGTATAATTTAAAGCATTCATCTTTAAAATGAAAAAAAAAACTGATAAATAAACAGTTTCTGGAAGAGATGAAATCATGAAGGTACTTAAGTTGTTATGTGTATTGAGTATAAAGTATAAACAAACAGTTATCTTAGATCCACACATTCAAAATGAAATTGAATGTGAAAAAAAAATGTAACGACTCCAAACTTTGTGAAAGTTGGGTTACTGAATTTTGAGTTTAATTTTTTTATACTAAATATTTTCAGCTAAAAAAATTATTGTTAGTATAATTTTAAAGATAGTAATCTTAAAAAATAACAATTTTGCAGTTCAAAACAGTTTATGATCTCTGTAAAAAAAAACACAGTTTATGATTGGTTGAAACCTTATACTGTTAAGTGTTAAGGCATATATTATTTTATCGTAAAAGAATTGCAACTGTTCAGTATAAGGCAATACGTTTTCTTTCACTTTTATATAGCTAGTTACACCATTTCATGAAAAGCAAGAAACAAATTGAAAACATTATAATAATACTTTTACAAATATGAGTAAAAAAAATCCTTAAACCAATTATACCGTTAAGATATTCATCATCCTGATTTTCTTGGAGCTAATAATTTGAGCAAAAGTCAAAGATTCTTAACTCATTAGTGAAGCAAATCATGGATCAGACCTTACAATAGTATACAATGCCATAACCAAAGATACATATATCATCATCCAAGTTCCCTTGGATCAAACAAGTAAATGTTACTTTGTTAGACAAGTATCACATCCTTGCCAAAATCCATAAATTGTAATAACCAAATTTGATTTCGGTAGAAGTAAAGACTGTGAACAGCACCTTGCATACTAGGCTATTAAGTAGATTCATTCAATTGATAGCCACATTGTTTAATTATCATAGTTCACTATGACTTCATAAAAGCAATGGTAACACTACTATGCCCTAACCACCATGCAGGGTTGATATAAAAACCACCACATCTTTGTCTTCCAGTGATGTGTTGAGCTGACCACTTAGCTCCCAATCACAATCATTCACAAGGACAAGAACTCCAGGTCTCCTGCACAACAAATCGCATGCAACCAAAATATTAATTAGCACTATAATATCATAGGTAATCTTAAATTAGCTTAAGCATAAATACTCCTCTGTCCTCAATTTCTCCTCTTGTCCAATTAAATGCCTGTTATGTGTGCTAATGAGGAACCTAACTAATTACTACACAGAAAAAGGCTCCTCTAAAGTAAGTTGTCTCTAAAGTGAGCAACAGCATATTCACATTAAACCATTTACCTGGTTAAGATTACAATACACTTCAGATCAAATTAATGGTAAACATACCCTTGCTCTCTTCATAAACAAGCTAGCTTTAGAAGATCTTCATATTATCAACGATTAATTCAAATGTATTCAGATTATAAAACTTACACAGTATCTCCTTTCATGAACATTTCAGGCCTCTCCTTAATCAAGTTGGTTCGTACCCAAGAAAGCAAATCTTTCATGATTAACTGAAAAATAATGAAGAACATTTTATAAGAATGTTAAGCATGTTCCTTATTATTGTTCAATAATATTTGAGTTATATAGTACCATGTCTTCTCCATTGTGTTGCTCAATATTGACATTATGAATCTTCTTGGAGTCACAAAGAAGCTCCAATCCCCCTCTGTATGTCTCAACCATTTTAACAAATAAGACAAAAGCTTTAAGTCTAACCTCAAATACATATTATTACAGATTCTAAGGTGGACCACCATCATAAGAGATTCACCATGCATCACGATTTACAATCCTTAGATTAATCTATATTACAGGCTTATTATAGACTTGCCCTCCACAGATCTCACCTTCGACCTATCTCCAGCTGTTCCTCCATTGTATCTCCATCACTAACCACCACTGCCACAAATACCGCCATCACCCACCCATAGTTTTTAAAGGATGAAATTGATGTCGACGTAAAAAGTGTCAGCAATGGACTCAATGATGTCGACAAGGACCTTGGGCACCTTGACCAATCCACCATGCCCCAGAATGATCCTCTTGGGAGATGGTGTCTATGAATTGTTATAGTCGGTCCCTAGGGGGAAGGGGCATTGTGGCAGAGTAAACAATGGAGGCCACAACAAACAGCAAGAGTTGGAGGTGCAAAGGAGAGTGAGTGGAACTGCATTTGGTTGAGCAAGTGGAGAATATAATAGGATACAAAATCTGAAACAAATGACTTCTAGAAGAATCATTCACTCCTCCTTCATCAAAGGCGTTTCTCATGAGTACCTTGAGTTTGTCGATGAAGGAGGAGTAAGTGAGGACTTCTTCTAGAAGCCTCTTGTTTTAGATTTGTAGCCTATAATCTTCTCCACATGCTCAAGAAAATTCAATTCCAACTCTCTGTCACTGGCACAAAGGAGAGTTGGAATTGAATTTCATTGAGCAAGTTGAGAATATAAAACAATACAAATTCCAAGACAAGTAGCTTCTAGAAGAAGCCCTCAGTCCTCCTTCATCAAGGGTGTTTCTTGCAAGTGCCTTGAGTTCATCGATGGAGGAGGAATGAGTGAGGACTTATTCTACAAGCCTCTTGCTTTGGAATTAGTAGTCTGTGATCTTCTCCAAATGCTCAAGAAAATGCAATTCCAACTCTCCTTCACTGATAATGCAAAGGAGAGAGGGTTGGAATAGAATTTCATTGAGCAAGTGGAGAATATAATATGATACAAATTCCAAAACAAGTAGCTTCTAGAAGAAGCCTTCACTCCTCTTTCATTGAGGGCTTTTCTTATGAGTTCATCAATGAAGGAGTGAGAACTTCTTCTAGAAGTTTCTTGCTTCGGAATTTGTAGCCTATGATCTTCTCCACCTACTAAAGTAAATGCAATTCCAACTCTCTAAGCCACCAACATCAGCACCTCACCTGCATCACCATTCATCGTGACCTCTAGAGTGTAGAATCTGATGAAGTGAGGCTACAATAAGCTTGAACAATATAGATTAATCTAACGACTGTAAATCGTGGTGCATGGCAGACCACGTATTACAGTGGTTCACCTTGAAATCTGTCATATATTATAACTAGATAAGAAAACAGTAATGAATTTTGAAAATTAAGTAGTGCCATGCAATGATGCTGAATAAAGCTCAGTTAATTTTTAACCCATCTAATAAACAAATAAAATAAGAAAACATAAAACCTATATCTAAAATAAATTTCAATGAAGATTAAAAAATTAGCAAGCCTTTAATAATATAACTCAGTTCAGATTTCACAGAGTCTACCACACCCCTAAAGACAGTCAGTACACAGAAAAAATATTTAGCCCTAAAGACCAGGCTTGTAATTTATATAAGCTTCTAAAAATATACATGAGTTGAACAACAAAAGTAATGTCTTAATCCTAGGGTCTTCAACATGGTATTTACATCAAATGAGAAACAAGAAATCTCCAAATCTCAATAATCAATCCTAAAAATAGTTAAAACATTAACAAAAGGGGGAGAATATTTCCTAACCTTTCCCTCTGCCGATTTAGCACTATCCATTTCTTCACTTTTAGGGTATGTTTGGTTTAAAGGAATGAAAAGGGTGTTAAAGTGAAAAGAGATGAAAGATTTGAATTAAAGTAGAGTGCAGAGATGCCTAGGGTTCTACAGAATAACTAGAAACCTGAACAAAAAATGTTTCCTTATGGCTTCATTAACAGAAAATTGGTAAACTGAATGAGGAAGATCAATTCAATATCCGGAATCATCTTTGCTTATATCTTTCAAGATTGTGACTTTTCAGAAGGAACTTTTACTTATGAGAACTTTTTTTCCTGTTCCGTTTATGATAGATGTTTTATCATGAAGATGCATAAGTTACACCCTTAGTCCTCAACATAAAGAGGGAGATATGAACTTGCTTTCCATATAATGTTGGAAACCATAAATGTTTCCAAAACATACGCAGAATGATCACTTCTATTAGGCTCCCTTTGTTACACATCAAAACGGAAAAAATTTACCCCCACCTAAAACATAGCTCTATCATTAAGGTTCCAGTTGTTTGTTTGATCAGAAATATCTTCCATAAAATTCCTTTTATACATAACAAAATCTTTCTGAGCTTACCTCTCTGCAAATTAACCAGTTATACATGGATATATGTAATCCAAATACCACAAATATAATCAACACAATCAAACAACAATTTCAAGGAATAAAAGAAAATCAGATCACATGAGAGATCAAGTAAATATGATGAACAAACATTAGTAACATTTAAAGTGCTAAAATTTCACCCAATATTAATATTCACATTCTCAGATAGTCAAAAAAACCAATCACCAAAAATTATAAAAAAAAATTACAGTTTTATCAATCTCGGAGAAAACCATCACATATATCAATCTCCCCATTTAAAAAAGTTATTTTTTTTATGAAAAATAAAAATAAAACTTTACGAAGAAACATAACAAGCAGTGACTTTTAACAGATACAACAGAAAATTACCCGAATTCAAGTGTCAGTTGCATGTTTCACAACGTTTCCACAGAACCCACAAAACCCTAGAGAGAGAAACAAGCGAAAGAGGAGAGAGAAGCAGCACAGTCTCTTCCCTCTTCAGAATCAAACTTCAAAAGCCCTCACTTTTTATTCTTACGCAACCGCAGACACCAACATATATATAGCACAATCTCTTAACCGCATCATCAATGCTCATCACCAAATCTCAACCGTCCATTTTCTTAAGAGTAAAATACTCTCATCCAACGGTCACAAGAAAGAAGTGTACAAATCAACGGTTAAGATCAAAATCATTGAATTCCCCAAAATACCCACGTCATCGTATCCCATTGATTCCTAGTTTTCTCTTTTCTGATTGATTTTTTTTTCTGTCTGAAAATTTGAACCCATCTTTATTTCACGCAATTTGTGTGGAAAGATTACATCTTGACCAACTGGGTCGCTTCCAATACCTTCAGATTTTGGTTGGGTTTCGTGCTTTTGGAAAATTCGTTGAGTTTCTGAAGCTATGGAGGCTTACAAGGGATGGGTGAGGCAGAACAAAGAGTTTGTGCACTCCATGGAGTCTTTGGCCAATGTAAGGTTCCATTTTGGATTATCAATTTGACAATATTGTTTTTTGTTAAATTTAATGTAATCATTCGAATGTTGCAATTTTTAGCCAAAGGGAATTTTTGAATTAGGTCAGGTCTTTGTGTTGTTTGCTACTACTTACTAATTGTGACATTTATAACTGCACACAAAGTTCAGGGGAAAATGGTGATTCTGATATGAATTTTGTGGGTTTATAATTTGGCTATAGTTGTTGCATTTGGTGCTATTTTGTTTTACTTTTTTCAATCATGATCAAGATTTCGTTGTTTCATTTGTAAAATCTAACAATTTGGAATTTTTGTGGCTGTTAGTGAGAATATATTTAGTGAAAGTGATGTTAGAAAATAAATTAAACAGCCTATTTTTCTATGATTGTTGTTTTCTGGTTGTTCAAGTCTATGGAGGCATTGTGTTGAAGCCTAGTTTGTTGTAGAGTGTTTGTGAATAGTTATCTTATTGAGGGGTTGAAAATGTGGACAGGGATTGACATGGCTTCTTCCTGAACGGTTTTCTGAATCAGAGATTGGACCTGAAGCAGGTATTGTGAATTTTTTATAACTTTGGGCTACTTCTTTTGAGTTTCATTGTTATTTTCGGCCTAGAATAGAAGCTTTGATGTCCAATTATTTGTTCATGTTGATCTTGAAAATACTAACTAGCTAATTAAAATAAATTTACTTTGCAAAGCCATGTGTATCCCTAACCTAGTTTAGCTGTTGCACATTTCAAAAGTCATGTTAACATTCTTCTAGTTTACCTATATTTTCTTTAAAATTTAACAACTTCTAATTGCCTTCACTATATCTTTAATTATTTTTCTCCTACTATATTTGGCTATGATATAGAAATTTGTGCCTTGCTGAGAAGATCTATGATTTCATGCAGTAACAACCATTCTGGGAATCATCACAGCTCTCAATGAACATATAATTGATACAGCTCCTAAGCAAAATATTACAGGCTCTGTCGAGCCTTATTCATTTCCTTATCCATTATGCTTATCTGCATTAAAGGATTTAGAAACATTAGTTGAAGTTGTGGCGCAACAATACTATGGCGATGATAAGAAATGGAATTTCCTTGCCATTACTGAAGCAACCAAGTAAGCAGAATAATGTAATTTAGCATAAGGCCCTTCGTAATATCCTCAGTCTGTCATTATATTTATATCTGTAGTCATTTATCTGTTTATCTCATTATCTTGAGTCACTCTAAATCAGGGTACTGGTTCGGTTATCTTTGTTTCGGAAGAGTGGATACAAGATGCTGCTACATGGAGGGGAAACACCTAATGATGAGGAGCATTCGAATAGTTTTACTTCACAACATCATATAGGCTTAAAGCCCGATGTGCATCATAGGCCTGGTTATATGAAAAACAATCTTGGTGCAAACCCAATGAATCTGGAAGGAAGAGCACTATCTGCTTTAGTTAGATTTGGAGAAAAAGTGAAGGGGTCAGATCCAGCGTGGTTATGCAGGGTTGAACACCAACAAGCAACTATGGAGCCTACAAGTAACCTATTTTATAGATATTTTTAGCATTAGTTAGCAAGTGTAAACAATTATAATGCATTAGATATTCAACTAATATTTGTTTCCCCCTGCATTCCTACAGCTTCAAGTGTAGATACGCCAACACTTCTCACCATATTGTCCGAAAGGGGTCTTCGGGGGGCTCTGTTTTTGATTGGAGAAGTTTTATTTATTAGTAGACCACTTATTTATGTTTTATTTATTCGAAAATATGGTAGTCGGTCATGGACCCCTTGGTTCCTTTCACTGGCTATCGATTGCATAGGAAACAGTATTCTTTCAATGATTACATCGCCTGTGGCTGGTGGGAAGGAGCGAATGTTTCATCTGTCTGCCCCAGAAAAGGATGAGGTTTGTTTTTCTTTTAGACTGAAAAACCATACCCGGAATATGCACTGGGCTTAATGGTCTTCTGCATTGAATCTTGGCCATTAATACTGCATTCTGAACTGTCTTATTTTCTAGTAATGTTCTACCCACTAAAAAGTTAATGCTTAATTAGTTTTGCTTCAGGTTAAACGTCGAAAGCTTCTATTTGTTCTTTACCTAATGAGAGATCCATTTTTCAGCAAGTATACTAGGTAGCAATGATTTAAATTTTGTTCTCATTTTTTCCCTTTCTTTAATATTTTTAATGCTTCACTTTTTAGCAACGTGCTCCTTCTAAGTTGGAGAAAAAATTATTCTAATTTTTTTAAAATGTTTTAGGCAAAGACTTGAAAGCACTGAGAATGTTTTGGAACCTATACCTGTCATAGGATTTCTCACAGGTGAGCTGCATACTTATTTTTTCCTTTGTGTCCCTTTTAGTGCCTTACTTGTCACCATCATTTCAGCTTGATAGACTACTTCAAGCATCTGATCTGTTTTTCCAATGTATGTTACAGCAAAACTTGTTGAGCTTATAATTGGAGCTCAAACACGATACACTTACATGTCAGGATCGTGACATAAAATCCAGAACAAAGGCGTAATTGCCCTCCAAGACTTTGGGAAGTTAGATATCCTTGCTCTTCTGCCACACTATCTCCTGTTACAAATTTTTCAAATGATGAAGAGATATCAAACCTGCCACTATTATGATTGAAAAATAACAAACCATGCAAGCTTGAACATTTCCTTTGCTTGACAATTCCAAACATAGGTGTTAAGCTGCAACCCATGTGTGGGACAAATTGTTTGCAAGGATGGCTACACGATCAACAACTCGATATAAATTGGAATATTTCTTTGGGAGGTTTTGTTCTACTCCTATTCACAAAATAGAGGTGGGTGAGAATTACACTTGTAGTTCTGAGCATCAATTGGCAAGTTAGAATGTGATGATTGAACTCAGAAAATTATATTATATTCAAACTTGTTAACAGTTATAACTATTAAGCCTATCTTCCATCAGCATCCATGTCTGAACAAATGTATATTGAATTATGCTCTCTTTTTTTTATCACAAGAAGGTATATGAACTTGTAGTATTCCTTTTATTTTTTTGGGTTAGTGTCCATCAATACCTGTGCACCAAAATTACATATCTTATAGTTCAATGTTACTGTAAACTACTCAATGTCTTTGTAATAGTATAGTTTGGTACGACAACTATATATAATAGTTTCATATTGGAACAAGGTTTGCAGTAATAACTAATAATACTTTCATGTAGTTTATAATGCTTAAATATCTTATACTTTCATATAGTTTGGTACTGAAATCTCAATCTCGTTTCAAAACTTGGAAATTATTATAATATAATAATAAGGTTTAAAAATTGTTTTGAGAATTTAAATGAAGATTTTAACTTTTAAGGATTAATTTCATAAAATTCTTAAATAATTTTAAAGTAACATTTCCCATTTCTTAACATTTACTGTTTTTTCGATAAAAGAAACATTTACTGTTTAAAATTATAAGTCCAAACCTTCTCAAATTATAAACTATTCTTCCCATTTTTGCTATTTTTCACATCATTTTCTTCATTGGCGTTACTATCACTATAATCACTGTTACTATATTTGTTCTTACAGTAGTTGTCTTCATTGTCCTCATTAACTAAGCTTGAATTATATCAGTTTGCTTGACCCTGTGATTAAACGGAATAGTTCACATTATGCCTATGATTAAAATGGACCGTTCAACATATGCTTACATTTTATTTTGTGTTGCATTGTATTTGATTGGTGTGGGCTGGACCAACTAATTTTAGGTTAGCCCAAAATGAAATTTATCGTTAAAACTTTCAATTGTTAAGAAAATTTAAAAAACAAATTCTTTTTTCTGTGGGCAAATAAGTCGAGCAGTAATTTCACAAAACTAATTTGTTTTTGTGAGTCATGCTAAGGAACCCGCATAAATCTTCAATTAAATGACCTAAACCTCTACATGATTCAAACCAAAGAGGATACATAACTAGTCCACTGATCATGATTCAAACCAAGAGGTTGTTACATAACTAGTCCACTGATCATGATTCATATGCCCATGCCCACTGTTATGATCCAATGAGTATAGTTGAATTACCAACTCAGGTTCTGTCTCACAAAATACATTTTTTGGAAAGTCTTTTAGTTAATTTTTCACAAAAAACTCTCATGAATAACATGAAAATCTAACTTTTTTTAGATAAATATTTTTTTAAACTGCAATAAAAATATAATATTACTTTTATTAGATTTTTTAATGTTATAAATAATTAAAATAATTTATAAAAATATCATGTAATTCTTTAACTCTCAACAAATTTAAATAAATATTTTTCAAAAAATATTATGATCAACCAAATAAATTTTATTTATTTTAAAGAATATTATTCTCCGAATCTATGATTGCTAGGATCATGATTCCCAAGCCTGGACATAAGAAAATTTCTCTGATACCCAACTTTCATGCTTATTTCAATTAATATCTATATATGTAAACATATGGTAAACAAAAGAATATGCAACCATTGTTGGTAACAAAAACCACTATTTTAATGCTAAAATTAACTACCAAAAAACAGTAATTGAAAAGCATTAAATTAAAAGTGTTATCATTTAAGTAATTTAAAAAAATATTCGAAGATCTTTTTTTCTGAAGATCATTCATATATTTATCATAAAATATGATAAATATGTAATCGCACATTACGCCCATGCTCATTTAATAGCTACAATTCTAACTTATTATGAGTAATTTGGGTGGATATTCATTAAATCTAGGACCAAATATCATCCTAATTCAATTATTTTACCAAACATGTCAAAGATAGTAACTTACATTTTTAATTATGCATTTAAGTCATCTTTAAATTTAAGATATCAATGTATCCGTGTCACGAATGTAATTTTCTAAACTAAGGTCCACAGTTTAAAGAAGAAAATATATGATCATGATTATTGATTAAAAAAATATTAAAAAAAATATATTGACTGAAAAAATTAAAGAGACATTGTTTTAATAACTTCACACACACACAAGTATAAGTATAACACATACTATCACTATCTCAGTAACAGATTTTTCAATTAACAACTTTAACTCCATATTTTCCTTTTCTCATTATCGATTTAGATGAGTCAAATCTTATAGTATTTTATAGTTGCTAGATGAAGGCGTGGAATTTAATAATAATTCATTCATCATTCATCTGGGTTTAAAACAATGTACCACTATTTAAGAAGATTAAATAAAAGCAGACAAAACAGAATTCAACTTGGCAAAGTAGTTGGATGAAAAGATGAAAGAACGAATTTTTTCTTTGCTACCTAATCTTAGCATAAGTATGTGTTTTTTGGTTACATAAGTAAATGTTTATTAAAAATAATCAATTAAAAATTTAAGTTTTTTTAAGATAAAAATTTAAGTTAATATTAAAATAATTCTATTAAGATTTTTTAATATATATGTTTATTTGTAAGGACATTTCAGTTAATTTTAAAAAAATTATTAGCTGAAAAGTTTGTGACTGTTTGGTAATAATTTTTTTATTACTTTCTAGTATTTTTTGGAAGTTACTTAAAGTTATATTTTATAAAATGTTAACTTCTAATTTTTTATATTTATTTACTTTTTGTTCTTAAATATTTATTAGATTTATTTTTTAATCTTTTTCTATTTAAGGTAAAATTTTATTAATTTTATCCTTTATATAGTTTTACATTTTTCAACTATTTAAATAGATAATTTTATCAAACACTTATTATTCAATAAGATAATTTGTTAGCTCTCCATTAGTGTTCAATTACCAGTTAGCTTTTCAATTATTTTTCCAACTTTTAACTAACTTTTTAACTAGTTTTACCAAACATACTCATATTACAAAGTAAATGAATTCTTTAAACATGTGTGACAATGGATGTAAAAAAATACTTTATTGGAAAATATAAAACTATCTTAAATATATATTGAAAAATATTTTATTTTTATTTTGAGTCAAACATCATGAATGCATGTCCTCTAATACATTAATTCAAAAACAAATATCTTTTGTGATATGTGATTATTATTGTTCTAATTTTTTTATACTCTTTAAAAATCAAGCACATATTTACTCTCTTATTTAATAGATCGTTTTCTATAATATAATATATAACATGTTTGGATATAAGTCATAAATATTTTTTAGAATTTTTTTATTAAAAATATAGAACTTTTTTCAATAAAAAAAAACTCTTAAAATATTTCTAGTCTTGTATACAAACAAGTTGATAATCTTGCAAATTCTTTGGATTATTTTGGAAAGAATTAGTGTCTTGCCTCAAATAAAATATAACCCTAATGCATAAAGTTGTTTTTACCAAGATTACATTAATGCTAAAATTACTCATTTCTTGCTGTCATGCCCATTCACCACTCACAACTCACCACTCACCAACAAGCATCGTGGATCAAGCTTAGAAGGGGCCCCCTCCTATCCCAAAGAAATAAGCAAACCCCATTCTCATCCAATGGAACAGTTCTTCCCACCATTCACAATAAATAAACACCATCTACATTCAACCTAAAAATAAAATAATGAAGAAACTAAACGAAACAATTACGTCATTAGGAGTAGGCAAAAGTTGGTAGGATAATAAAGAATAAACAAATCAAGAGCAAAATTAAAAAAGGGAAAAAAGAAACACTGTGTGTGAGAGAAGTGAGATTGTGAGAGGGAGTGCCCTACACCATAAGTTGCAGGACATAGGGACCCACATCCAAAGGTCCCCCATCCAGAAGCCAGTAGAGAAGAGGTAGTAGAAACTGAAATAAATAAAAATTTATAAAATTATAGAAAAAACAAGTAGGGACCACTTTAGAAAATGGGTCTTGGTCAATACCCAATTTGCCACTAGAGGGTCCCAATAGGGGTGAGGGGGGTGGGGAGTGTGATAATTGTGGGACCCACTTAGGGGCCACCACTATTTTTTTTTCTCCCACTGTGGTCCACTTTCAAAGTAAGTGAGCTGAGGGGGCAGAGCAGAGGCACCCAGGTCCCAACCAAACCAGCACAGCAAGCCGATGGCCCTATATCTTTAGGGGTGGTGGGGCCCACGTGGGGGGGGAGGGAGCAAGAGGAACCGTTGGATTGATGGAAGGGTGGGACCCACGGGAGGGCAGTGAGCAACCAGAGCCATAGAGAGAGAGGAGTCAGAGTGATTTGGAAGATAAAGTGGGCCTGTGTGGGCCCATGGGCCATGGCTAGCATCTCAGCGTGCGCACCGGTGCTTGTTGGCGCCACCACCACACACTCTTGAGGCCCCAAGCAATCCTCTCTTCAACCCCTACCTGGCCCCCAAAAGGTGCATGGCGAAATATGGACCCACCCATCACTTTCTACATCATGGATACGTGGATAGTGAGACAAACTATGACTAAAAAAATTAGTTGTATGATTTCTACAAAGTTTAATAAACATGCATTACTATTATTATTATTTATTTATTTAAAACAAGGTGTCTCAGTGAGAAGTTAGGAAACTAACCCTCCAAGCAGATTATCAAAATGAATTTCACTTCTTTTAATAAAATCTTCTTTATACTTATAATCAAAGAAATAAACTTTTTTTAATATACTTAAAAAAAACTTCTAAGTACATGTATCAATTTATATATGATTCTTCTAATTTACCTTATAACTATGTTTCTTTTTTTATTTTCTTAACTATGCAAGTGATGGATCGATGACAGAGTTTTGTACAATCTTACTTTATTTTGTTTTTGCTATTGGATTGGATTGAATTAGGAATTTAGGATGGTACTGTGAGGCTTCTTAATTGGCAGCTACTGTGATATAGTAGCTATGAGAATGAGAGGTGAACGCCATATCTATATCCCTCGTCTCAGTTAATTTTGGGAATTCTGCTTTTTACTTGTTTGCTACAAAATATAGTTTTGTTTTGTGTTCATTAAAATAGTGTTTGGTTTATGCTGCTGGTTTTATTATTGGATTATTTATTAATGTTACTGTGAGTTTGTAGAGTTTAAAGAGGATAACATTTTCCTCCTCTAAATTGGTAATACTACTATTATACTGCTGATTATCATAATAATTCTGTCGTTAAACTAGCTTTCACCCTAAAGAAGAGAAAATGAAGCAGATGGTTAACCTTGGTTTCCTGTATGAATATTTATATATTTTCAACAATATTTGTATTGTCCTGAAAATGAATCAAGAGTTAGAATTTATTCGTTTGGCTTTTCATCATAATGACGTGGCATGCTTATTGATTCTTAAGTGAGTGAGTAGTCCTAATCACTTTATTTCATCCTAACTATCATTAAATACTATCAAATTTATGATTTTGTTTTTCAAATAGTAACATTACTCTCGCCGGAATTGATACTTGCGTTTGGAGTGAGATATATATTCCCTTTAAGTACGTAATTTTCTTAACAAGGTTTCTTCTTTTACTATTTAAACTTGTTTGATTTTAAATAGCTAATGCTTCAACTTTCTTTAAATCATACGTAAGCCATGCGCATAACATCTTGTCTTAAACTTTTTGCTTTATTAACTATAAAACCAATGCTTTTATTTACAATTGAACTTTTATATATATATATATATATATATATATGTGTGTGTGTGTGTGTGTGTGTAATTTTTAACATTTACCATCTTTGCATTGTTCTCATTTCTTGTAATAACTAAGAGCAAGTAAAAACTTTTTCTTATTGCAAAAAAATGAGAAGTATACTTACATGCAAAAGATTCAAAGTTTTATATAATTTAATATTGTTTAATCGGCAAATAAGTCTTGTATTATATATAAAAAGGCACCAGAACTAAGGATTACAGCATGTATATCATATCCCAACTATATACATAACTTAATAAGTGTAGCTCAAATAAAAATACTGAATTTGTTGATAATTTGTGTTTGATTCTCATATAATATATTTTTAGTGCGGGATGAAAAATTTTATATGTGATTAAGTCTCGAATTAAAAATTAATTTTATGATTAATCTAAAATATAAAAGTTTGTAATAATATATTAGACTTCTTTTCTTAAATTATGGTGGTTTGAAAAAGAATTTACATATATAAGGAGTGTATCAAACTAAAATTATTTTGATTGTGAAAAATAAGAATTATAAATATAAACTATTAGAACATATTTAAATAATCAAAATTAAAAATATTAAAATATAATTTTTTAAAGCGGTCATATGACAACTAATTTTAATCATGACATCCATGTATGATTATATATGTGTGGGTGATAAAATGGACTTGACTCAATAAATCAACTATTTAAAACCACTTTATTATGTGAGTTGCTCTAGGATATTTAAGCATGTTTTAACATGCCAAAACGAGCTCAAACTGGGTTGGGGTGAGCTAATATACTGGATCAATATTTCTTTTTATTTTTAAAATTAGGTATAAAAAATAGTGTAAGGTTTCAAATTCTTGAAGCATTTTAGTATATATTTTGTATAGAAATATTAGTTATTAAAATGTTAGCAGAGAAGATCAATTTGACCTCGACTTTTTCCCTCTTTCCTTTTCTTTTATCATTCATGATTAATCCATTTAATTTTATATCTCCTTTGAAACATTTTAGTATGAAAGTAATGTTATGTTTAGGACCCAATTTTTAAGTTTGGAATGAAGGACTTAAAAAATGTCATATCTTATATACATTTTTAATAATTTTGCATTTTGAGCTTTAAATTTAAAATTTATTATTAATTAAAATATAAAATTGTAACAATAATTATTAAAATATAATTGGACAATAATAAAAATTTTAAAAATCTTATATATTTTTATAATTTTAAGAAAAGTAGATATAGAATATCAAGAATTACGAACAATTTAGGTAAAACTATATTTTTTGTAATTTCTAAAATTTGAAAAAATAAATTGAAAGTTACATTTTAAAAAAATATTATCATTTGCACATAATTTATCTCCACTAAGTTACCAAATGTAAGAAAAGATAACTTACGTTGTATTTCAGTTGCTACTATAATTTTAACAGATTTGTGATCTTGTGTGCATCAAATATGAAATAGAATTATAACGTCTTCTTTTTTAAAAGGGAATTATAACTTTTGTTACTCCTGTTTTATTTTACTCTCATATCTTTTTCATTTTATCATATTATCACCACAAAACTAACCCCTGTTAAATAAGGTAATAACACTTTTTTTTTTTAGTGTGAGAGATATTAAGTATCTCTCAACTTATTAGATTAGAGATTAATTCTATTAGTAGTGTGTAATTTTCATTGATCTAAGAAAATTTTATATATAATGAAAATCGAACATGAGTTTCACATTTTAAATAAATCGTTCTAATTCATGTAAACGCAACATAATCTTATATTATTGTGCACCAATCATATGTATTTTTTTTTAAGGAGTAAGCAAATAGGGACAAAAGCTGAAATGAAATAAGAAAATTTTATGGATAAATAGCCATTTTTGTTCTTAAATGTATAAAACGCTAACAAATTCATTTTCAAAAGATTAAAATTTAATTTTTAGTCCCTGAAAGTGAAAAAAATACGACAAATTCATCATATTCAGCAAAAATGTATGTACACATGTTTGCTGAATATATATTATATCAAAATGCTAGTAAGTTTTTATTGACATTTTGGTCCAATCTATTCAACAATTATATTGACAATCATTTTTGTCATTTTTCGTCCTTATGTGTCATAGGCTATTTCATTATTGATAAGAGACAAAAACGAGATATAAAATTTGAATTTTCATCTTTTAAATCTGAATTGGTCAATTATATGTATTTATGAACGAAAATAAGTATTTATCCAAATTTATAAGAAAAAATAATGCCTAAACCTAAACGAAAACAATTCTATATTATATCTAAGACAAAAAATATTATCTAAACGAAAAGAGAAAATATTAAAAAGTTAAAAGTTAAACCCCACAAGTACGCTCAACTTGAATATTTGAATTTCTAAAAGTATATTGAATTGAGTTTTGTAGGGAAAAAAACACAGATTTTTGAAAGTCCTAGAAACATTCCGTGGAAAACCCACCCTCTCTCCTGAACCATTCACTATTTCACACGTCCTATGATACAAAACACACATGCACGCAGCACACGCTCATGCTATTGACTTTCCGATTTCAAGTCTTCGTCATTGCACGCTGTCTTTCATTATTATTATTAGTTTCACTTACCTTTTCTTTTTTCTTTGTCCTCTTTGTTTTCTTTCACTGAATATATATAATTTGTTTGACAAAAACTTTTCTCAGTTCAAAAGTGGAAGCTCATTGTTTCATGATGTCATTTCTCTCCTTTCTTGCTGATCTTAATCCTCTCTATAACAAAGGAAATTCTCCTCACTTCTTATTTGATAATCAACACATGATTCGAATCTTAGGCTCTAAACGATATCTAAGATATTTTTATAAATTTTTTATCTTTTAAACTGATTATAAAATTAATATTAGATTAGTGTTTATTAACATTTAAAATTTCTCGTCTCATCCTTCTTAAGAATTTATTATATGAGGTCAAACTAAGATTTGAATTCTCTTTCAATTGAATAATAGTTTTTGTCCACTTTTCATTTATTATTTTTTCTTCTTTTACCAAGAAATTTCAGTTTCATTCATATTATCATATTTCGGCTAAGTATGTGGTACATAATTCGTATTTTAACATAAATCTCTTCTATTGTTGGCCATTAGATATGTATGATTAATTAAATGCATTCATGCCTTTAAACTAGTGGGTATGGGCAATATGCCTTCTTTTTAAGATGTTGGGTACGTGTAACGTGTCTACTCCAAAGAAATTTTAAATTGGTCTTGCTAGCTTCTACAAACAAAACTATCGTTTGCATGCAAATATTGTTTATTTAAAACAATTCCAACTTGCCCGGGATCAATTATCTCACAAGTAGCGTTACGATTTTAACTCCCGTCTTCGTAATATAAAAGGTATGTCTTCAAGTTTTACTCACAAGATCATTCATTATGTATGAGGTCTCATGAAAATTATTGAGTAATTATTATTGATATGCTGTAACTTTATCTTTTATTCCACATCAATTCCATTTTATTATTTCTCTTTATTTTGTTATCACACCATTAATTATATTTATCATTTTTTCTTTCTATTTCTCCAACCTAAGGTGGGTGAACATTTATAATTTTAAAAAATAATTTATCCAAATATAAAAATTTATAAAAAAAGCGCTAATTTGTTTTTAAAACAAATTTATCCATTTTTTTTGCCTTTATCACATAAAAAGGTTTCATCTTCAACTCTTAAAAGCATTTTTGTAAGATCAAGACGATCCTTTTATAAGTTTACCACATTAACTTAGTGCATGTTTAAAATAAAATCACATTAGAGACATCACTCAACTTTTGCTACGTTTTTTTCTTTCTATTTTGATGAAGTGGTTTTGTTGCTACAAGGTTGATCTAATGTGTTTTTAAACACGCTATTAATCAACTTGATAACATTAAACAAATTTTAAATGTAAGATGTAACGTCAAATATGTATTTATGATGTCAACCAAAATTAATATTATTAATACAAAAAACAGATGGAAAGACTAATATAATCTAGCAATGACATTTTTAAACAACAAAATAAAAACTTTTAAAACTTACTCCACCAAATTGAAACATAAAATAAGATAAACGACTAAAATACATTTTACCCTAAAAAAAGAATCATTTTCCTTATCCCCAAATAGTTCACGCCATGATCGATTCATCATGCAAGAATCTTATCAAGTTCACTTCCATTCTTCCATACCATTTTTTTTCTTTCTTTTCCCTTTCTTTCTTTTTCTTCTTTTCCATCTTAACGTTTTCTGCAGTTGCCAAATTAAGTGACTGAATTGACCAAAACTCCCCCCTACCGCAATGGCTCCCTCATGGGCCCCATCACGTGCAATAGTCCTAGTCCTCAATGGGCTCCATAAACGATCACCGTGGATTTCTTTCCATGTAAAAAGTCATGGACGGTAAGGCCCCCCCCACAAAACCACCCCCTCTCATTCTCCCTATATATATAGTTACATAGTTATTATACACACACACGCAAACACAACACACTCCCACTCTCATAACCCAACTCAAACACCACCTTACATCTGATACATCCTTAAAACACTTGGTGTTTGTTTGGTTTACCGGAGATCCAAACGACCGTTGAATCAAAAATTTCAAAATTTTATTTTTCAAAATACGTGCATGTAAATGTATGTTTATTCAATTTAACGTGAAGCTGTGAGTTTGTTTCATACGTTGTTATTGGTTGTGTTGTGTTTTTCTTTTTTTACGTTGTTGTTGAGTTATGGCTGATGAAGCTTCTGGAGATGTTGATCTAAGGTTGGGAGAGCCCAAGGGGCCTAAAGAGGAGCCCGAGACGGAGGAAGAGTCCGCCATACGTGTGATGCCGGTGGCGGTGCACGTGCCGACGAGGATGTCTATGTCCATGCCCAAGACTCTGGCCCAAACCCAAGCCCAAGCCCAGGCCCAACCACAAAAGCGGGCCTCTACCAAAGACCGCCACACCAAAGTAGAGGGCCGAGGCAGAAGGATCCGAATGCCCGCCACGTGTGCGGCGCGGATCTTCCAGCTGACCCGAGAGCTCGGTCATAAATCCGACGGCGAAACCATCCGGTGGCTCCTCGAGCACGCCGAGCCCGCTATCATCGCCGCCACCGGCACCGGCACAGTCCCCGCCATCGCTATGTCCGTCAATGGAACGTTAAAGATTCCGACCACCTCACCTTCCGATCAAGAACCCAGAGAGCCGCCCGAGAGGAAGAAGCGCAAACGACCCACGAATAGCGCCTACGTGGACATAAACGACGCCGCCGTTTCTGTCCCGGCCGGGCTCGCAAGCTCTATTAATAGTAATAATAATAATAATAACCAAAACGCAGCAACGACGACGACGACGACAACGATGACAATTCCGCAACATACAGCTATTCCGTTGCCACAAGGAATGGTTCCCGTGTGGGCCATACCTTCAAACGCCGTCGTTCCGGCTGCAGGCGCGTTTTTTGTGGTTCCTCAAACGGCGTCGTTTCAGCATCAACCTCAGTTTTTCACCATAGCGAGACCTATCTCCGAGTTTGTCTCTTCCATTGTCACACCCGTCGTTCAGCTTCAACCAACCTCGATAACCTCTTCCACCAACACTAAAGCTAACGCTTCCTCCACCTCGCCGTCGTCGAAGTCGCCGGCAAGAGCCACCGTCATGGCTCCGACAACCACCACCACCACCTCGACGACGCAGATGCTGAGAGATTTCTCGTTGGAGATTTACGACAAGCAGGAGCTGCAGTTCATGTCGCGCGCGTCTTCCAAGCATTGAAAGAATTAGAAGAAAGTTGAATCTGGTTTGTATCTTCGTTTCCGCCATGAACGACGACGAGAAGAGCACGTGCGCACGTGAGGCGGGATTAAAAAATGGTGGGGACCACGTGGGTGGGTCAACACGAAAAGTGGAGGGCATGGTGGGGACCCAATGCGGGGTACTACATAACCAGCACCAGAAGATAGAACCACTGGTACTCTACGCAGAGAAGTTTTTTCTTTAGTATTTCTGAGAATAATGTCCATTGTCCATGACAATTAATTACAATAAATTTTAGACTTTAATTTTCATGTAGTAGTATTATTTTTCTAAAAAAAATTACACTACCTCAATTTAAAACTAAGGCAACTATGACTTTCGAGATAGTGATCATAAAATTAAAAACATTTATGATATATTATATATGATAATTTATAATTAAATGATAATATAGAATTAATGTATATCGTTTTTTACTAGAGTAAAACTTTTTGTATTATTATTTTCTCAACTGAAATTAAATTTTTATTCCAGTAATCTATTATATGTTTGTATGTTTCTTTTTTGTAATAAATTTAGGGTGATAATGACGCCAAATTTAGATAAATAAGTCTCTGGATTCAAATATGTACATATTTTTACCTTATTTTAAAAGAATAAATGAAGTGTGACCTTAAAATTGACAAAAATCTTTTTTTGTTTAAAAAAAATAGAGGTGTGATGTGCGCCTTTTATTTTTTTCCTTTTTGTTGGTGAGGGTGGGGTGGGTCCACCAAACGGGGTGCTCATGTGAGGGTGGGTGCGGGACCCAAAGGGTAGGAGTGTGAGGGCAATGGGTGGACCCTACGGGACCGTTTATGCACCGTTCGCGAGCCGGCCTTTCCAAAGTGATCCCTTCTGTGCGCGCGAGAGTCCAGAAGGACACGTGTCACCCTTTGGCTCGTCGACAGGTGGGGCACCACTTTTCCCCTTCGACACGTGGAGGTTTCCCAGGGGTCCCACGTTGTTGGACACGAACACCACTTTATTGGTTTTAGTTTCCTAGGTCCGAAGAAAACGTGAAGCAAGATTAACAAATAAAAGATAGAGATAGAAAGAGAGAATGAATGTATGGGTTGCAGATGCATGAAATCTTATTTATTTTTTTCTTACATACTTTTTTTCTTATAATTTAGTATTTTTATTTTATTTTTGTAATTTTGTATGTTTTAGTTTTTTTAAATATTTTTTATTTTACTTTTTATCTTTAAAGAATTTTAAATAATCCTCTGACTCATAAAAAAGTATTTTGAATAAATAAAAAATATTATCTAAAATATTTTAAAATAAAAATTAAAATAAATATATTTTATTAGGAATAAAATGATTTTGGTTAAAGTAAGAAAGACTAAAAAAAAGTTAAGTTGCAGGAACTTTTTCTTGCTTAACTTTATAGTGCTATTGGGTCATGATAAATGGTTAAGTAGTAGTATGCATAGATTTGTTGTGGATCGTGCTGTTATGTTATGTGTGTTTAATTTGTATTTTGGCCCTTGGAGGGTTACTTTGAGTGCTCTTTTTGTTGCACCGTTCGCAATAAATGAACACATCTTGTAACGTCTTTTCCGTCATTTAATTTTCAGAAATTTTTCTACGATTGACAATGATATGCGTAATGAGGGGAATTGAATTGAAGCTGCTCATGATCTGACAATGTGTATTTAAATTGAGAATAAATTTTCTTTAAAAGAGTTTTGTCGTATTGAACTTGAGTAGTGAGATGGGATGTGATGTGTTTTCTAGTTATGGTTTTCCCAGATATTACTACTTGTTGTATATTTGAACTTAGAATCTTTTTAAGTTCAAATGTCAGCGTGTGTGTTCATGTTTCAATCAACCGTTGACATATATGTAACATATTCTCCCCAAGGGCACACTTATCTTAAAATTGAAATTAAACGTGTGGTATCTGCTGAAAAATCATGTTAATTTGGGATTAGGATTTAGGAATTCTTTTCTCATTAGAGAAAACAAACAGAGATGTTTTCTTTGTCTCTCTTGATGGGAAATAAGTCTAACTTCAATTACTTTTAGGCAGAGACAGAGAAAGAAAGAGAATTTTATCCCAATTGTTTTTCTAATTTGAGGTAGTTAATTAGTGGCACTAACAAAGGTACGAATAATATAGTTTTCACATTTTTTGCAGTATACGTATTAATTTGTTTTTTTCTTTCATCAGCAATAGAGAGAAGAATCTATAATATTCCTTATTGCCGCAAACTATAATCATTTCTTAAAAATCTTTGTGTATATCATCTGTCGTTAGCTTATCGAACTTTAATTTGAGTTTTATTTATTTATTTATTTTATCTTCGTGTTCATACACTAAAGGTTAATTAAGGGACTTTGTACCTCATCGATTGCCATCTGACCGATCTGCTTGTTTTCTATGTACCTCTTGATGGTCGATTATCCACCGACCTTCCACTCATAACACTTGCGATCTCAGGAGTTATAACATTCACCTAGGAATTATGAAATATCAATCATAGTGATTAATTAATGGAGAGTTAAAAGTCTGGATTACAGTTACGAGATTTGAAAGGAGGACAGTGAGGACAAGAGTTCCATTGGGCAAGACCTAAGAAGACAAATTACACTTATCACTTGAATGTTCTTATACTAGGTATAGGTATGATAAATCCTAAGTATGATATAATTATATATAGAAACACTTTATAATCTAGCTACAAGAAGAATTTGAAAATGACTAATGACTAACCACTATAATTAACTAACTAACTAGAATCTACCCTTCCCTCCCTCTTTTACTTTTTTATGATACTCACTATGTCATCGATTTCTCTGTATAAATCTGTGTATGCTAGCTTGATATATATACCTTTTTATCATTTTTTAATTGGAAAAATATACTACTTCTCACTTGACCTCTATTTGATTGAATCTGGCAAACTAGTAGTATAATAAAAAGGTTATACTATTTATATAATATATTTACGAGATTTTTTATAATTTTTATTTATTTCTTTTCATCACATGTCTTTTTTTTTATTTTATACTTCTTTTTTTCTCTGTTTTATTGTGCAAATATAATTTCTTAAAGAAAAATAATAGAAAATTCTTCAACAATTTAATTAGAATAGTTTGATAGTCTAAAAAAATTATATTGCTATTCAATTACATGTTATTATGTATTGCATTTTTTCCCACTTATAACAATTACTTAAAACTCATATAAAAATGTTTTTTTGATTAGTTGATGATTAAAAAAAATTAACAATAACAATATATGAAAATTGAACCCTTTCTTAAAAAGACTAATATTTTGATATATTTAGTGTTTATTTGGAATAATTTAATTTTGGGTGAAATATGTACTTTTGCCATTCTAAAATTTTTCAACCACTTTGAGAACTAAAAATGGAGTATTTTCAAATCTTAGGGATAAAATAGGATAAATTTGTTTTAGAGGACTAAAACTAAATATAGAATATTTTGCTGGAACACAAAATATATCTTATCCTTTAATTTTTCTAAAAAAATATATATTTTCTTAAAATCTTCTTAAGAAATTGGTGAGAATGTTTTATTATTTTAAAAATAAACTAAACAAAACATATTTAATTTCAGATGAGTAAAATTTGAATATATACATACTTTGTTGCCTTTAATAACAAATTAACGTATGGGTATTACAATTTTTTTTTTCACAAAGTAAATCGATCATCATTTTTTTTAATACGAGACCACAAATATTATTTACATGCAGAAAATAGTATCAAGTGTATGTGTAAAGTAAAATAACTATGAACATTTATTTTCCTAAATATTTAACTCAGATATACCATAGTATCAGCTTTAGTGTCATTTGTTTATTTGATCAATTTGAGTGGGAAAGAAGGCTTGTGCACTAAGCAACAGCCAACGGGCATAAAAATAACAACAACAATAAGGTGAAGAAGCTTGGAATTGCGCCCCCTGATTCTCCCCATTATTAACATATCTATCTTAGCATTCTAACTTGATGTCATCTTCAAAAAAAAAAAAAAATCGATGTCATATCTCTTGTTCATTGTTTCTCTAAAAAAATAATTAATTTCTATTTAAGGATTAACTATGCATCAAACATTTCGTAATCGATACTTTTTCTTTAGACCCACAGAAAGGGATGGTCTTTCGCAGTGCTTTCAAAAAAGTTCAAAAAGTAGATTTCTTTTACACCAAGTATTTATTTTAAAAATAAATTCATTCACAGTGACAGGAAATAGCATAATAATCAAGTAATGATAAGCATGAATAAGTACTACTCATGATGAATTTTGATGCAGTAAATACAATGTTGATATTATAGTGAACTAAATAATTTAATTCAACATCACGTTCATTTTCAAATTATACATAAATTAATTATTCATTCTCAAATAAAAATATTTTTAAGATCATTTTACTTTTTTAGTAAATTAATTTTCACATATTTTATACATTAACTATATTATATTTTATTTATTTTAAATACTATAATTTAAATTCAATTATTTGACTTTGAATATAAATTTTGAAATTTGATATACTATATCAAATCAATATTTCCATCATAGAGAAATAAGTCTTTCCCTTCTTCACTTATTATGGGAGAATCATTGCGGTCTTACTTTCTTAATCTCACTTTAACTTAGCATGCATGGAATTTCTCATGAAAAGCTCCAAAGTTTGTTTGTTAGTTTCTTCCTTTGCGAAACTCTAGTCTTCTTCTCGTGGAGGTGAAGCAATGAAAATCCTCTACCCATGCCCCACGACATGCATTGACTAAATCTGCCACCATTAACAATCCAATCCTTAGATTCCGAACAATAACCCAATATGAACAACAACAAGAAGACACAAAACAATAAGGTTAATCAATTTATTTATTTTTAGTTTAACTTTTATGTATTGTTAGTATAAATTTTTTTATATTGTTATTCAGTCAAAAATTTAAATATAAAATTTAAAGTATTTTAATTTTTTAAATAGAAAATATGTATTAAATTAATATATAAGTTAAGTTGAACTTTATTATGATTTTTTTTAAAATGGTCCGAATGCGAGTAACAAATTTTATCACATTTTGATTTTTTGAAAATAAAATTAAAAGGTAAGGTGTTACATATTAACATAATATATTTATCTTATTTTAAACAGTAACATCTGTCAAACATGATGAGTGAGCCGGGCGCACCCTCTCATTTTGCAGCATTTCCTTCTTGCTTACAAAACTACCAAAATTATGCACACAGAATATATAATAAATTTAGACGGTTAATTAATTATTAATGTAATTTTTAAAATAATATTTTAAAATTAAATTAACTTATTATGTGCAATGATAACTATTGAATGGGAATACAAAAATATTTTATAGTTTTACAATATTGATTGATAAACTATATTTTCTATTATGAAAAATTGAAAAGTTAAAAATACAATTAGTATCCTACAAGGAAAGGAAATAAACAAGTGGTGGGGCCCCAACTCAGAAAGACTATCCACTGGTGGGACCTAACAAGAAATGGTACGTTACGTGGTCCACAGACGGACGGACCCGATCTCTCTCTCTCCCCGTTAGCTGCAGATAATGAACGGACTGGATCATCTCCAACTCTTCCGTTTCGACAAAAATCATTGACATTTCATTGAGTATGTTATGTTATGTCATGTTATGTGTTATGAATCTATTCTGGCAGACAAAATGCTCCAAGAGATCGAACCAGCCCACATTCAACCTCATCATATTCCTCTCCTCGGTTTTTTCACTGTTAAGGGGCAATTTTTTTTTAATTACCAAGTGGGGATAATTTTTTAAAAAATTATCGTTAATCGATAAATCGGGCCATAGCATCACTTTTTTTAAAAAAAAAATTACACTCATAAGTAGTAAATGTAGTTATGACTTTAACATTTACGATTTTTAAGTTATGTTTTCATTTTTTATTTTTCTTTTTGGTTTCTTTTTTACGACGGCAAGATTCTATCGTAAAAAGTATTAACAACTGAAATAACAATCGAAATAAAGATCGAAATTAACATGTCACAAAAAAAAAACAAAAAAAATGAAACATAGCTAAAAAGTTGTAAATATGGTTACGACTTTAAAGTCATAACCACTTTTACAACTTATGAATGAATTTTTTTAAAAAAAAAAATTTAAAAAAGAGAGTCATCCCACTTAGTACGACTTACTTTCAAACAATAATTTTTTTTAAAATCACTTCCACTTGATAATTTAAAAAAAAAATCCCCTTAATGGTGAAAAAACCTCCTCTCCTCTACTACTAGTCTCTTGTGGACACAAATCAGAAATCTAAAGGTTAAAAAAGAAAACTTCTTTTTTCTTTTTATCATTTTGAGATGTCATGTATCTTTACTCAACACCTAATTTAGTCATTGAACAAGAATCAAATTACACTGTTATACTCTTTTTATCCTTAATTATAAAATATGAATGACTAATTTATGTTTAATAAAAAAATTAGTTAATTTTAGTAGTTATAAAATTGATTTGGTATTAAAAGAAAAATAAAAAAATCATGGGTTCAAATTCTAATGCTAACAAAAAAACTAACAATTAATAACTAATATTAACTAATATTTGTCAATAAATAAAATTAATTCATTTAGTTATTAACATTAAATTTATCTATAAATATATTATTTTTTCAAATTGATCTTCAATTTAATTGAAAATTTATTTATGTTCTCCAAATAAAGTCTTATAATAATTTTTTTGTTAATTATATCTTATAAATAGCGACAGAAAGAATACATTTCATCAATTATTATTTTATTTAATATTTTCTACAAAATAATTCTATCTCAAAATGTTCTTATCATTTAAGTTATATTTTGCAAAAATTTATATTAACTTAAAATTGTATAGTGCTCTATATATTTATATGTTTTTAAAATTTAGAAATATTCTAGTCTGTATAAGCTTTATGCACGAGGTTGATCTCAAAGCTCAACATTGTCTAATCCATTGTTGTGCTTTATCACTTTTTCTTTTGTGGGTGGATTTATATGAAATTTGTTAAAATACACACAAACACACTTATTTTTAGTATGAATATGTTAATAAATTATAATTAGATATTATATTTTAAAATGCATTAATGGTGTAACTTTTAAGATACTTATACTAAAATATGTTAACAAATATTTATGGGACTAACTAGGTACATTACACATATTTTATTTTAGTGTGATTGTGTTAACAAGTTATAATTATAAATTATCCTAAAATACATTAATGATATAGTTTATTAATATACTCACATTAAAAAAATAAGTGTTTAAGTTAAAAATTCCCTATAGTTAACTACCTAGTATTTGATTTAACTTATAATTACGTAATTTAATCCAAATTCTCTCTCGATATATATGTGGGTGTGTATTAGTTTATAACTACACATATCAGGCTTGAATATTCGACTAATCTGAGTTAAATTAGATTATACCATTGCGAGTGAGAAAATTCCCTCTCATTGTCACATGATGTTATGATTGTTATCCTTTGTAAAAAGGAACTAAAGAGTTGTTAAAACTTTAAAGTCCTTGCTAGTTGACCATTTTGCCTCCAAAGAGTTAGGAATAATAGAAAACACTCTTAAATGTTGTTAGACCGAACCGTTTTAGTACGGTTCTGATCTGCAATTGCTACCAAAGGGCCAGAACACAAATGAATTTGGCGCCTAACCGTTTGATTAGCTAGAAGAGCTTAAAACAAACAATACAAATCTTCTGTTTGTTGGGTCAATGACTTAAATGCACGAATGCATTATGCATGTACAAGAATGGAGTATAACAAAAAAAATTTAAAAACTACAGTATGGATATGACATGGGCACATGGCAAAATATAAATTCTATTAACATTTTAATTTCAGTAAACAAAAGTAATTTTTAAAAAAAAAAATACACCTAAGATGGAAAAGAGTGAAATAACATTTTGTTTCGTTTAGTAGCAAAGTAAACAATCCCTCAACAAATTTATGTTTTGTATGAAGTGATTTATTGAGTACCAGGTAGGTAATAATATGTATGTTGAGATACTAATATACATTTAAGAAGTTGACTTTTCTTAACTTATTCCATACACACAGACTTGAGGATTGAACCTTTAATCACATATTTAAAGGACATGATTATCCGTCAACCATCTTATACAATGTATAAGTATAACACAAGTATGACACATACTATCACTATCTCAGTAACAGATTTTTCAATTAACAACTTTAACTCCATATTTTCCTTTTCTCATTATCAATTTAGATGAGTCAAATCTTATACAATGTTGATAGGTATTCATACATACAGTACAGTCTAAGTACTCACATAGAGTTATACCAACCATTTTCAGAATACCATGTAAGGCTAGTGGCTAACATATCACATGCAGACACCATATTATCCTTTCACTCATAACTATAGTATGACCAGAAAGTTGATCTCCACTTTAGCACTGAGCATATAAGCTCAACTGTGATGTCTTTCTATAGCAAACATTGTCAGGGTGCAAAAACTGTGGTGATAAGAGACCTCATGAATGATCCTTTTATTAGTGGAACACACAGGAAAATATTTAGCTAACTCAAATTTTTGTGGCACTCATGCTCACCCTTCTGACACAGACAGTCCTTGCAGTTTTAGGAAGTTATTTTTCTAAACATTAAGATAATGCAAACCTCTGCCACACGCTAAAGGTGTCACAAATCCTTCAGGAATATAGAGGCAATTATTCAATATCAAATGAGAACTCTTGCAATTGGGTTGTTTCTCAAAAAATTAAACCGAATGGCCCATGTGGTAGCAGAGAATATGCTGGAAAATTTGCTGCCACTAGATTGGTTTAGTAATCTTCCTCATAAAGTTGCAATAGTTTTAAGTTGGAGCTTGGTTTGTTCACTTTGTTGTGTCTTTTCTGTAGGCCATTTTTTATTTTGGTTTTCTGGCCTTTGTGGCAGTCTTTTACTGACCATAAATCTAAAGAAGCTAGTGTGGCCCAACTCAATGGATGAACTTTGGGTCCATTTGGATGCTGATGGTTCTAATTTTGGGGATATAAAGTTAGTTAGATGATTAAGAAGGAAGTAAAAATGATTGATTCCATTCCTCTTGTTAACAAAAATTAACCATTAACATTTATTTATAAAAAAATATTTCTATAACCTTTAGTCCAATACTGTAAACTCTACATCATGAAGGAAAAAAATGTGAAGTGAAAAATAGGTAACAAAATATTTTACTTCATCTTGAATAATGTTATAAAGGAAAATTTTAACTATGTAACAAAATAAAGAGATGCTTAACTGTTTTTTATTTTATAGAAAAAATCTAATGTTTACCTACGCAAAAAACTATAAAGAGATGGAAAAAAGGGCAGTGGATTTTTTTTTCTTATCTCTTACAACTTGTTCATAGTTTCATTTCACCTTTTGACTTTGAAATGCTGTTCTCAACCCATTGCATTTATTATTTTATTGTGTTTTCAATTCAATTCATGCAAAGCTCTCAACCCAATTGAATTTAATGAAATCCTCACTAATAGTAGCACCCTTCTAAAGTTACTACAGTATTGAATAAAATATTAAACGACGTCCAGACACAAAACAAAATGGAACCTCAAACAGACCGAAGAGTTAACACACTCAAATCCCAATTAGATTGAACTGCTGGGATTTTAGTTATTTTTGTCTTCACAATTAAAAATTCATATGATAGTATATTAGTAGGAAGGCGTCAGAGAAGTCAAAGCAAAACCATGTTTGTATCTAAATGAAGGTTGAAAGTTAGACAACATTGTATTGCAAGAGGATGGACTTAGAGTATCTTTAACGATGCAAGTCTAATGCGTTGCTTAGCTTAATTTTTTGTAACTTTTTTGTGAGCATCATTTTCTTACAGTATATATATAATTTTAGCAGCCTTTTTTTCATTAATGTAACGTTGTTGTCTCTTGCCTCTTTTTGGTGGCATGCGTTATATCAACTCCTACTTTGATAATAAAAGTTCAACATTTAAACTAGTGAGACTCAAAAGTGCAACTTTCTTCGTCAATGTAAGGAACGGTTCCTTAAATGAGGAATCTGTCCTTATTAAGAACCTGTCATTGGCTTTCTTTAATGATATTTTGCGAGAAGATGTGAATGTTCAATAAGAAAAAGTGCTTGAGCAACTGAAATTAAAGTTGCTCTTAAATCTTAATAATATGCCAATGTCACATTTATAAGGATAAGTAGGCAATTAACAAGCCACGCCACATGTTATTATTAATTTGGTGGTAAGCTAACAAAATGGCTTCCTTATTATTAGGTGGAGCGAAATATCAATCAATCAAAGAAATTTAGGTGGAAAATTTACGACTTTCATTTGAGTGTCTCTAATCAAGTCTCTCACTTTATCCCTTTCAAGCAGAAACATTGATGTTTAGTTATTAGAAACTAAGTGGAATTCATATTATAGTTTTGTGAAATTATGCAATTGATCAAGAAAAAGGTAAATGAATTAAATAATGTAACAACATCCGTGAGAGAGAAAAAAAACAGTAATTGTTAAGAGAAATAAAATAACAGATCCACATATAATTGCTGAAATCAGAAAATGGAACACAATCCAGGTCATAATTTGATTTCATAACAAACTTAGTAGCTCTCTCAATTACAACTTTGCATAACAGGGTGTTCCCGGTGGTAATCTAGCCTGATAGACCAGGAGTGAGTGATAATGTGTAGCAATTTTTTTTTTTTTTTGACAGAGTAGCAACTGGTTTTGTATGTATACAAGAAAGAAAAAAAGAATGAAAAAGCTTTTATTAATATACACAGGACTTAGTGTTTCGTCAACTATATATTGCCTTTCAAAATTGTTTGTAATTTACATTCATTCATCCTATTCCTATCCTAATGGCCAGCAATGTGAATGTAAAAAAAAAAAAATCAAATGGTTAGATTCTCCTGAATGGCAATGAATGATCCTACTATCTTTCCTCCCACATCCGGGAACTCTTCATGGCCTGGAAGGGATCTTACCTTACCCTTTCGATCGACTTCTACCGGGTACTTGAGCAGATGCCCTGTCATCTCTGTTACATCATTTGATGCAAATTGATTCCAGTTCAGCTCACCCATTGTTCTAACCCTTCTAATGCATTCAAGGCTCTCTGGTTGTAAGAAGCACTCTTCAATAGTACCGGTATGTTCAGCCCAAAGTGACATCCTATATCCATGGATCTGCATGGTATAGGTAAGGAAATGTATTAATATTACAAAAATGTAAAAATAACAGTGAAAAACACTATTGTAGCTACTCACAACCCATATTCTTTCACTATACCAAAAACATATTAGTAAACCAGAAGCTAAATTAAGAACTTTTAGACTTCAGTTCCTGAATTAGAGAACTAGAGAAACCAAAATAAAGCCAAAGTTGGTGGTTTTGTGGCCTGATGATCATAAGGGCCACGTTGGCTGGTTGCTTGGATTTAACTCCTCTAAAGTGAAACGTGCATTTTAGAAGCTAGAGTGTGGAATTTTAATTTGTTATACATGTAATTTATCACAACTTCAACTATTCATTTTTCAATCAACGGTTGTCATAAAGGCTTGAAGTAAATGTGAGAAGCCACTAAGTACTACCTTAAAAAATGCTTACCTGCCCACGCGGATAATATTGTCTTCTTGCCCAGGTATGATGAGGTTGGTAGGCACCCATTGCAATTTCGGTGTCCCTTGTTCCTTCCATAGAGCGCTGGTTGATGTTTGCAGACCCCAATATGACATATTCATCATCAACTATCATGCCTTTTGAATGAACATAAATCATGAAACGTCGATTGGTTCTACTAAATGCCTGGACAAAGAGCACCAGCACACAAGTTTACAATTGCATTCACTAAAGGGAGATTGCATGCCACAAAACAGACGATTAAAATGCTTATAATGACTTAGAATATTTGTTTTACTTGTAAGACACATATTTAACAAATTAAGAAGAACATTAAGACATTTGGACACAGAATATAATTTTTTTTTCACAGTTTACACAACAAAATAACAGTTTATAACAAGCAATTTGGAAGCAACTCTTTTTTTATTCATTGGTACCAGATACCCATAACTTTATACGAACTCACTGTTTCATGGCACTATGGAAGCAGAAAAATGAAACTGAAAAGGGAAGAGGGGATTGAGAGAATAGAATTCATACTTGTGGACTATTTGCTGGCGGAGGAGTTCCAGACACAGTGATATTCTCATACATATCTATGGCCTCCCTATTGCCAAGACAGAAAAAGATCAAATAGTCTTGTGGAGAGAATGCTGCTTCAAGGCCAACTTCAACCAAAGCCTTGTAAATTGTCTCATACATCATTTGCATTGTTTTATGCTGAAATGTTTAAAGATAAAATTCATAGTAAGAGTTATGAAACTATAAAAAAGAAAATTATACTTGCAGTTTTTTGGAAGCAATATTACATCTTTGACTAAAATAGTCAGAGAAGTGAGGACGATACTTTTAGTGTATATTCTGGGGCCAGAATTCAGATAACTACAACCATTTATAAGTTTGTTCCAGCTTCACCCAAGTTTAAGTAATTTCTTATATTCTGATGAGTAGAAAAATCAACAGGTCAACTGGGCATTCAAAATCTCAATTTATTAGCAGGAATACAAGTGGCATAATATGAAAGTTGGCCTTTATCTTGAGAGTTGTAGCATACCTGCCAAAATAGAATTCTTTGAGTGGCAGCACCAGTTGGAACACCCTCTGGCCACATTGGAATAACAATGTACACTGCAAATCTCTCGTTTGCCCTTATCTTTGCAGCAATCTTCAGCGCAATTTCCATAGGAATTAAATTATTAGCACCTGCAAAAACATGCAATTTTAACATTGAAAGGAGATATTTGAAATAAATGTAATCAACCTCATTAGTTATTCATCTTCACCCAGTATGTTATATAGAAAAACACTAGGAGTGTCTAGTGGTGAGGAGTTCAAGTAGTTTGCAAGAGGTCATAGGTTCAAACCTCCTTGTCATCAATGTAACCAAAGAAAAAGAACACGGAAAAGATACAGTTCATAGGCGGAGGCTTGTCATTAATGTATAAAAGGCACTAAATATTTATATTTGATAGCACATCTGAAATTACAAATTCAAAACATTAAATCTTCAATTTATTAACTTTTGAAGGAAACCATGGGGATTTATATTTCAGTGAGCTTTGGCTACGAACAATTTAAAAATATGAAAATAGATGCATCAGACTATCAACTATGAGATACTCATGTAATTTCTAGAGCATATCATATATATAAAACACACAAAACATAACACCTCATAGATTTGAAAGGAAATGATTTTTTTTCTTTAATAGAATTTTCAATCCACTCAGTTTAATTATTAAAATATAAATTCTACATAATGAATTTTGGCATTGGATGCTTTATCCGTACAAAAGCTGATACACTGGGATAGTCTATTTATGTTCTACAAAATCTTCAGCACACTTAAAGAAGGAATTCGTGAAGCAAAAAGCAACATGTGTTCAGAAAGAGGAGTTCCATACCAAGGTCTTTATGTTGACTCCAATTATATGAAGACCCAATGAAATATTGATTCTCTATATAAATGTAATGTTGTGCAGCACGAATGGCCTTTACATATGCTGTATGTATGCTCATGTCAATCAGCAAATTCTTCCCACATACAAGATTCTGCAAAAACACATTAATGTTTGAATATCCCATCATCACACCTAAGATGGTTCAAGTATGATGAATTGAAATCTAGCATGTGTAAGAAAACTTAGAAACATTAAAATCTTTCACTCACCATGCTTGATGCATCTTTTGGCTCCTTTGGAAACCCCTTGACAGAATTTGAATCAATTGAACGGAATATCTGTATCCCAAAGCATGCATATTTAATGGTTACCTTTAACTAGTGTAAATGAGAAAATAAACTGCTTCTAGAAATTCTAAATATCTATTCAGTACTAATTGAATAAATACCTGAACATGCCATGACTCAGGATTATCATCACCGACACTAGAAGCATTAGATGCACTAATAATATCTCGGATTCTGTCTAGCTTAAGCAATGCATCATCGTATGAACTCCTCAACTTTTGAATCCCTTTTGGTTTTGCGGCTCTTAACCAGCGCTCCTCAAAGTTTTTCAAAATATCGTAAGCTGCTGGACCATCAATTTTAGAATGCAAGTCATGCCATGGCTCCCGTGGACAACCACCGGTATTACCCTGTCATCATCAGAATAAATTGTTCTTGATTTGAACTTTGTTTTAAAATTGAAACTTATTGGTTCCTAGCTACATACTTCCATTGTATTTAAGTTGCAAGATTCTAAAGCTAAATAGGATACTATCTCTGTCGTAAATTTGCAGGAGAGTTCTAGTTTTGCAACAAATATGAAATAAATTTACACATTCAAATGCCAACTAGATAGCACCAAGCCACCAACACCTTACATAATAGGTTATACATATCACTGGTAACGCTAGTTTTACTGTTCAAAGTGTGTTGAACTGATCAAGGCATGGATTTCAAAATATTCTCTTTTTTCTTCCCTATACAAGAATACAGAAATAGTTCTTTGTTGTAATTTGGTTTCTTCTAGAACTACTAAAAATTGGAGTTATATACCCGTGTTTGTGGCTTTATTCTACACACACACACACTTTTGTTCATTCATTTCTTATCAAATGATTGAATAGTGATCATGCAACCAAACAGTAATATATATTACCGTGAAAGTAGGGTTGTGATAGTCATCCTTATGCAGTGTCTGCAGTGTCCTAAACAGAGCATGGTGTGGAGTATCATATCGCCCATCACACAAATCAAGTCCGCCAACAAATGCTACTATTTTTCTTTTGTTATTTCCAGCATCAGCATCCACAATTACAGTTTTCTGATGATGTGTATATATTGTTCCAACTTCCTGATAAATAGAAGAAGAAATTTAATGTGGAACTCCAGAAACTGAACCTTGTCATAAATTCAGACATTTATGAGAAAAAATTAGGCAAACTACCAAATGGGATCCCCCTATGAGTAGTAATATGTGCATCATAAAGTATACCAAACTGGGAAAAGGAGAACATCATTTAAATTCTTATAATGCAATGAATCAAGGGAGGCAATAAATAATAATATTTCAATGAGTAGAATCATTGTCAAACCAAACCTTTTGTTTGGCCCAGCTATTTCGTTTTCCAGCAATGCGAGGACAAAGCAGCACCTGCACAGAAGAGTGCTTGAAAAATCGTCTAGTTTCCTCATCATGAGTTGCCATCACACCATCCTTCAAAAGAGATAGAATGACATAGTTATGATAACACAGCAAAAATATCCACATGCAGACAATTGCCAATCAAGTCCTTTGGATATCCATCGGTAGAACTCAAATTGACATTCAAGTTAATCCAACACATTCCTAATCCTTCCCAAAAAAGAATAAACCAAACACACCTAATCCTTCCCAAAACAGAAATGCAGTAATACTAATAGGTAAAATAAAAAAAATTGATTTACTAACCACTTTGTAACCTAGAATGCTTCTTGATGTAGGGTCGTCCCAAACAAGGAGAAGCACTCTTACTCCCTCTGATGACTTAGACCTCAGAATATCACCCAGGGTGAATTTTGATGGATGTTCAGCATCCCTTACCAGACTAACTTTGTGCCACACCGACCACCCCGTAATGTAAATCAAACGCTGAGCTCGACTTATGGCGTCAAAGATGTCAACCCAACACTGTCCATGAGCATAATACATGCCATTCTCAAGCACAACATTAGGGAGGCAACCATCAGGAACATGAGCATCTTGATATAGAGTAACCGTTCCACCTTTCCTCAACGGAAAATACGTGCCAGGAACCCCAATGTAGTCAGGACCAGCTCCAACTCCTTGATGATACATGATAAGTTTCTCCATTGGAATGTACTGAATGGATACCGTCAAAACAGCACCCGGCTTACAAGGCTTACCATTGCTGTTCAGGATAGGGTAGGTCCCATGTACCTTCTGCCCCGAGTATATTTGTTCCACAGGAATTGCCACAACGCCAATGAGCTGCGAACCCACCACATCACTGTCCTTCACAACAAAATGAACTTCAGCAGCATGATGCGCAACAGAAACATTATAGAAATGTTGCTCCCACACAGGATTCTCAGTATTGCTAATCACAAAAGTCCTACCAATTACAGCATTCGACACAGAAATCGTCACATAAGGATCGCTAGTAATCTTCCGGCTCACTGTTCCTTCAATCTTGTTGCTCACAACATTACCAGACAACCTACCGAACATGTCCTCCAACGTCTTGTGGAACATGTCCATGTTAGGAAGGTTTTTGGCTCCATGAACCCAAATATCTAAATTCCCATGGAGGAGCAAAACTCTCAGAGACCCTTTGAGCTGAGCAGGCACAATCTGCAAACCCTGACTATGCACTGAGTCATCAGAGTTATCTGAAACTCTAGAAGGATCCTCCTGATCCAAACTTGAGGAGGAGTAGCTAGAATAACCATAAAACTCATCTCTCCTATCAGGATATAGAATTGGAGGGGAATGTGTCAAGGGAGGTGCACTTGGGAGGTTATTATCATTCAAGCTAACATTGTTCATGAGATTATGCAAAGTAGGGTAAGCAGAAGAAGAGTGAGGAGGGTTATAACTATCACTAGGGTAAGGATAAGTGTGAGGTGGTTGAGGCATAGGATAGTCAAAGGAGCCATGTGATGAGGTAGATGGAGGAGGAGGAGGGGGAGGAGGGTATGATGAATAGTCTATGTGGCTAGAATAAGGGGATGAGGAGTGTGGTGGTGGAGGAGGTGGGGGGTATGAGTAGTTAAAGTTGTTATTATGAGGAGGGTTTGGTGGATATAGATATGGATATGGTGGTTGTGCATGTAGATCATGAGGAGAGTATGAATAAGGGTTTGGATACCCATATGGATGTTGTGAAGAACCATAATTGTCCATTGATCAAAACAACAACAATTACAACTCAGAATTGAATTGAATTGAATTATTTATCAGTTGAACTTCAAGGTTTGATCTTTCATGCAAAAGGGTCACACCCCAGATGGAATTAACACAAAGGGTATTGATTGCACACGGCCGAATGAAACAGAGTGAAAAAAAAATTGTGCTGAATTGAAACTAATCGCGTGAAAATTTGATGGAAAACTTTTGAGAAATACACAGAAAGAAGGAACTTATGTGAAAGAGAAGATTTTTGTGACAGGTGAGAGAGGGAAAAGGTTTATGACTTGGAAGGTTCAACGAAAAAGGTAAAGATGCATTGCAATTTGCATTGCAGCGCATGGGATGGGAATGGATCTATCGCTTTTTCTCTTTTATTACACATTACACATAGCAGGTCAGCTTGGTCCCACACACTGGCAACTTGAATCAACCGTCAACGCGCCTTTAACGTGAGTATCAAATGAAAAAACACAAACAAACAAATTTAGTATCTTGATAATAAAAAAATGGGAATTTAGTGAGAGAAAAATTGTCTTATTTTAATTGTTATTTTACAAAAAAAAGGAATTTAATTAATATAAAGATAAAAAATATACTAAAATATTTAAATAAATTTATATTATTTCATTAATATTGATTTTATGAAATAAATAAATTTAATTGTAAGCTTAGGTTCAATTTCGTAGACAAATTAGATTTAAAATTTTATAAAATTGACATTAAAAAACATATGCGTATATAGTATATACTAATAATGATTATAAGAAGTTTAATTTTCAATAAAAATAAATTTATTTGACAAATTAGAATTTTATCTAAAGTTCTTTTACTTAATTAATTAAAATACTTTTAGAAATATTAATAAATAATTATAAATAAATTAAGTGAAATTTCATACTTCTAAACAAGTTAGGATTAAAATGTTACCCGCGCATCCGGTATATTTACCGCATTACTGCATAGTTTATATGTACAATTGGATACATAATTAAATACTCCCTGCGTTTGTTACCATTGTCAAGCAAGGCAAATAATTCAATTGGATTCTTCTAAGACGTGTTTTATTCCAAATTTAGAACTGGACACTGCAGGTTCATTAGTTGAGACTAAAATGTATCTTATTATACAATCAATCAATTATCAATTATAAAAGAAGGTTTTTATCAAATAGATAGATGTTATGGGACATCATCATATTCACTGTTTTTTCTGTCTAAATTTTTTGAGTTTATTGTTTAATTTTTAATTTATAAAAATATTATTATTATATTTAATTATAGTAATTAAGATGATTATAACAACTATATATTCTGATAAAATTAATCAATTAAATCATTAACCTTAAATTGATTTTCATTTTCTATAATATGGTAAAATTTTATGGAAATGTTTTTATAGTTATGGATTTTTTTATTATGACAATTTTATAGTTATTTATTACAAATATTCATTATATAATGAATCATCATAAATAATTTTATTTATCTTAACCAGAACTCTCGAGTTCAAGTCTAAGATTGTCTCAAATAAAAAATATCTATGATCTAAATAAAAATATAATCATTATAATTATAATAATATTTTTTATAATTTACTTGTATAATTATGTGCGTGTTTACGTTATATTATCAATTAGTATTTAATGTAAATATTCTATTAGTATTTAATTCTTTTAATATTCAATACAATAGAATTTTAAACATATAGAAAAGCATTTCCAATGCTGGTTAATTAACGAGTTGATTATTTTTAGACATTGTTACTTAATTTTTTATTATTAGAAATGATCTACGTACTTGTTATGTTAGATTGTTTAAAATTAAGTTTTAATTGCTTGTATAAGCAACAATTACTTATGAGTAAAAAATATTTTCTTACCATTTTAGAATCATTTAAGGAGATAATTTAAGAGTTTCTTAATATTATATCATTGGAGTAAAATATATATGAGTTGTTTAATTATGATGTGATATTGTAGGAATCAATTAACATAAAATAAAGAACTCAAAATGAGTTACTTAAATTTCACCAATTCAAAATGTTGTTAATATACTTAATAGAATAATGAGTCCTTTCAATTATTATATTTCTTTTAAATGTCAAATAATACTATTACGTTAATAAATACTTTAAACAAATACTCATTTTATAAATATTTATGAAAAAATGCTAATCACATTCTTTCTAACACTCTCACTCAAAGACTCTCTATAATTTGTTAGAATTGATTGAAAATTACCATTTTTGATAAGTTTGTTTTTCATTTAATGATTTTCTTTCCTAATTTATATTAAATAAGAAACAAAACATACCAAAATGAATGATTTCTAATAATTTATAATTAATTATAAAAAGAATCTTTGAGGAAGAGTGTTAGAGATTGTTTAGTACTTCTCAATACTTATGTATACATCATTGTTGTTTTTTCTTATTTTTTTCGTTTCTTTCTGAATAGTTATTTGTAAACTTTTTATTATTTGTGTCATTTAGTTTCAATGGAGGGATAAATAGAAACAAGAAACACTAATCTCACGATTTTTTTAATTTTTTTTAAAGGTAAGTTCTATATTTTTCAATGTCTTATTTGAATGTTTTTTATACATATTTTACAAAGTTATTAGAGACCAACAACAATTTTTTTATTAGAGAAAAAAAACAAAATTCTGTCATTTATCTGAAAAAAAAACAAAATAATCATATTATACAACTTATATAATACATATTTGTAAAAAAAACCTTATATAATACATACTGCTTTGATAACCAGTTTTCTTAATTCGGCAGTATTTTTCCTTTTTTTTTTTATGAAGTACCTTTCTTCCTATTTTTATCTCAAAAAAGAATATTTTTTACTAGGCAAAACAAGTTTTATATAATATTGTTTAACTATGACTATGAGTAATAATTGCACAACAAAGTGTGTTCTTTTATTCAATAAAGTTTAAAGATGGTAACAAGGTTACAACAATAGTTGATGGATCGTCATTCATCAAATAAGCTCCCCTGCTAGTTAAGAGCTTAAAAAATAGATTTATGCTTCTCTCAAGTCTCAAATGCTAATACCGTTACAAAGACCTTTCCTGTTATTGCCATGTTACTGCTATAGGACTTCTAACAGTATATTTACCTGATACCCAAGTAAGTGACCCAAATGATGAACTGCCAGCAACTGCTGTTCTTCCATATGAAACAAAAGTAACTTTATAACTCAATTTGTCACCAATTTTTCTGAAATTAATATTCCTTGGTTCAACGGTGACAGATACTCCCTTTGGTTTTTCCACTTTCACTGCATAAGAACTTGAGGGGTTCCCTACATTTGTGACTACCCTCTTGTATGTCACACTAGCATTTCTAGCACTTGTGCCAAATAGCACAGCAAATGAAGGGTAGTTCAAGCCACCAGCATGAAGAGCTGATTTTTTGGCACATTTAAAATTACCTTTTGACATTATAGCAATCTGAGAGGATGTGTATTTCAAACTGCACAAGTAGTTTAAGTAATCTTTGGTGGTGATGTCATAGACCAACCCTGGATCAGAAGCTCTTTCAGGGTTAACATGGCCTGAACCAAATGCAAAAGGGTCAGCAAATGCCGAATTGATTGAACCGTTGTCGGAAATCGGAGCACCTTTGTTGTTTGATGTGGAAGCAGTAGTCATCAGAGCAGATTTGATAGCCGCAGGTGACCAATCCTTGTGCACAGATTTAATAAGTGCAGCTATGCCACTAACATGAGGACAAGACATTGAGGTACCTGAGACTATGTTAAATAGTACACTTCTTTTGTCACTCTTGAGCATGCTTGGACTAGTTGTGGGAGGCCAAGCAGCCAAGATGTTCACACCAGGTGCAGTTACATCTGGCTTGATCACATCAGGGCCCACAGAACTTGGTCCTCTAGAAGAAAATGCTGCCATAACTGGTGCAGTGTCTCCATATGTTGTCCCTAGGAAGGAAATTGAAGCTGTTGGTGCTTTTGCCGAGTGAAAAATGTAGCTTCTGATTGTTTTACTTGCTGAGGAACCTAAGGATGTGGCTGGCAAAACATGAGGGTCAGCGAAAAGCTCTTCTCCTTGGTTTTCTGAGTTGAGTAGTATCATTCCTGCCCCACCTGCCATCTTCACTTCCCCTCCCTTTTCAGTTCTACTATTTATTCCGCGTTCGCAGGCGACTATTTTTCCTTTCACAAGCTTTGGATCAAGTGAACCTTTGGTGCAATACTGTGCTGTCCTTTGTGCTCTTGAGGAGTTTCTATAAACAAGAGGCAATTGGCTTGTTTTCTTGCCCTTGTATAATGATGACCCTTTGAAAACCTTTCCATTCCCAAGCTTCACTTGTGTTGGAAAGCTTCTGTCTGTGTAGCTAGCAGCAACAGTCATGATCCATGGAGCAACATTTCCAGCAGTTGAACTAAAGGGGCCTGAATTGCCTGCTGAGCAAGAAACAAAAACTCCTTTTTGCGTTGCTCCAAACGAGGCTATGGCGATGCTGTCATTGTAATAAGGTTTTGCAATGCCACCTAATGAGAGTGACAACACATCAACACCATCAGCAACAGCTTGATCGATAGCTGCCAATATGTCAGAGTTAGCACAGCCTAATCGCCAGCATACTTTGTAAGCAGCTATTCTTGAGGTGTACCTCATTCCACTGGCCGAACCACGTGCCAGGCCAAAAAAGCTTGCATTGCTCACCATGTTACCAGCTGCAGTTGAGGCTGTGTGTGTTCCATGTCCTTGTGCATCTCTCGCGGATCGATAGTCCATTGTTTCATTGATTCTACCAGCAGATTTTTCATACCCTCGGAGAAAGACTCTTGCACCAACAAGCTTCTTGTTACAACATGAGGAAGAGAAGTTGGTGCCTGCTTCACAGGCACCTTTCCAACGAGAGGGTACTTTGGACAAACCTGTGTCTTGGAAACTGATGTGTTCAGGCCATATTCCTGTATCAAGGACTCCGATGATCACATCTGAGGCCAAGTTAGAAGCACTCCAAAGTCCTTTTCCATTCTGTAGGCCAAGAAAATGGGGGCTGTATGTTGTGTGAAGGGTTAATAGTTCATCAGGTATGGCTGAAAGGAAACCATCTATTTGGTTCAGGTACTCAAGCTGTTTATGTGAAAGTTGAGCAGCAAAACCAAACATGCTGGTTTCATAAACATAAAGAAGCTGAGGGGCTATCTCTTCTGATGATGATGATGATGATGATGAAGCTTCAGAGATGAAATCAATGACTGATTTGCACCAAGGTTTTGTCTTGTCTTGGGAATGAACTGAGGCTTTGATCTTGGTCTTGTCCATGTGTATTATGTATGTCTGCTTGTCCATGACAGCTACTGAATTTGTCACCATATAGGCCAGGAGGATTAGGAGTGTCCTGAAGATCATGTTGCCTACAGAAAAATCACAAATAGGACAAAAAATTAAATAAATAAACACTTCATATGATATTTGATCTAAAATATATAAAAATAGTATATCATTTAAACAAACTTCCATGAACTCTTTTTTCCCTTAATAGATTTTGTTTGTTTAGTTTTAACAGAGACATGATTCTTGGCTATCTCTAATATTTCTTTATGTGACATTATTTTGTACTCTAAATACATGTATAACTTAAAAAGGCAAATTTTCACGGAGTAAATAATACTATGCAAGGAACATTGTAAATAATACTACTATGCAAGTAAATGGTACATAGCAAAATAGTTTACTCCAAGACTAGTTAGTGGCTACGAATAAAAAGTGACATAGAGAATGGAGGTAGAGAGGTCCAAACCTATGCTGGATTTAGCACAAGAACACTAGAGAAAAAAATATGGTGGATGAAGGATGCCAATAACTGCTAAGATTGACACTTTAAAAAGAACATGAAGCTAAGCCTGAAAAAGTTAAAGGCATTAATTTTCTGTGTTCATTGAAGTTCAGCCATGGCAATGACTGTACCTTTTGTATTCTTATCTTCTACTTCACGACTGCACGTTTTATATTAGATGATAACAAGTCATTATATATTTATTGTGATGGGCAACAGGTCCAATCATGTGCGATTGTATATTAAAAATGGTACGAATATCTTTCTCCATTCTGTACCAAGTTATATCACTGACCCCGATATATAGTTGTTTCCAATTTTAATTTTTGCATTCTTTTATCCTCATGAGAGCCTTTTTAATTCCAAATTGACATTTATAATTATAACATCATTTTTTAATTATAGAGTATTGAGGTATCCTTAGAAACAGTTATAACAATGTTCATGTGGGCCAAAAGCTACAACACATGGTAAAGGCGCATCGTATTTTACTCTAGTCAATTAATAAGCACTGTAATTGGAAATGACTCTACCCCACCAGGGTCTTGCCATGGGAGGATGTTGACACAAACTCCACCGGTTAATTAAGTTCTAACTATTAATTTACACCATATGGACTAACCAGATACACCTCAGATTGCATTACTGTGGAAGATTCATATATTTTTTTCATCTCTTTTATCTTTGCTACAGATGACATTTGTGATGGATAGATATTCTGTGATTTAAAATCTATGTATGAGAATATACGTGTGAATATGAAGTTTCACATTGAATAAAAATTAGTAGGTTGAGTAATATATAAGTAAAAGAGAAATGGTAAATCTATTGTTTTAAGGTTTTAGGTTACATGTGGTGTCAAATTTACTAATGTGACTTGTTCATGGCTTAATGGTGGAGATCTCTCAATGTCTTTGTATCATAATCAACTTATTTGCCTTGAAGTTTTTGGTCAAATGTTCTTATTCACAACAGTAAGCTTCTAACATTATGCAAATTGAGTACTAAAAGTACTCAAGGAAAAGTATCTAAATTTTATCTTCTACTTTGAGTCACTATGATATTGGTGCTTAGTATTTATAACTTTTTTGTAATAAGTCTAAGAATACTAAATGCAGTTTTAATCAGAACAACGACATATTTGATAATTTTATCTTGTATTTTAATCTTACATGTCTTCATATACTTGCACAACTAAAGCCATACACTAATAGTAATTTTACTTTAATCCTACATGTCTTCATACACTTGCACGCCTAAAGCCATATACTAATAGTAGTGTGCATAAAATTAAAACTCATCCTTTATTCAGTGTATGAAGCTAGCTACCACAAGGGCTTAACTTGATGACATGATGGCCTTGCCCATTTAGTTCAATTTAGTGGAGTCATGGTAATCTTTTCAGACCCAGAAGGATTGTGGATCCGAAATTCTATTAGGAGATTTCTAAGTGGGTTACAATATTTCTGATCATCACGCTCACATGCTACTACTCTTTACTATGATTACAAAAGCTCTAGATTTCTAAATAAGGAAATTATAGTACGTGCCAGCTAAGCAAGCCCCAAAGACTCTTCCGGGACCACCACTTTTAGTGTTGGATAAGCCATGTATATGTAGTGTGTTTATGAATGTTCTGCACTCATTGATTGAAGAATTTTAAGAGCAACCCATGTTAGGGATTTTCCTTAGTTCGTGTTATTCAATGTGTATCACGATCACCTTAAATAATCTTTGTAACATTATAAATATAGCTATGGTACATATATATATTGGTTCACATTAGAAAGGTACATATTCATTACCAAAGATCTAGACTAAGTGCTTCCAGAGTACCCTAAGAATCTCTCCACTTTGATATTTTGAGACCAGCTGTTACTTCTGCACTTACTGTATGTATATGATCATTACATGGTGATCTAGGGACATCTCAAACCTTCCTTTGAGTCTAATTTAAGGCATTCCTCATTCATTCATATGGCAAGTACATCTGACATTATTAATACAAAATGATGAGTAGATTGAATCAATTAACAGCTAATAATTTTTTCTCTATTTGAGCCAATCTTTGAAATTGAGGAATTTGATTCTAATAATGGAATGTAAGCTAATCTAACTCAAAGTAAACAGAGAAGCACAAGAGTTCCAAGACAAGGTTACAATATGTGGAAATGCTTTTCCTAACAACATTCCGTGTTTGAAAACCTTTCATTTCTTTCATATCAAATGACATGTAACTAAACTAGTTATTGAGGATTTCATATAACGCTAGTTGAGATAGCAATACACTTTTTTCAAGACATATTTTATTATTAGTTAAAATTTATTAAATAAAAAGTGGACTCTATACCGTTATATAACTATAAATTAAAAAAAATATATGTTAATATTTAAATTTAGTTATATTTTTTGTCCTTATAACTTTTCGGTTTGAAATTTTGATCATTTTTTTAATTCTACAAATTTAATCCCCAATTTTTAAAACACACACACACACATATATATATATATATATATATATATATTAGCAAATCATAATGACACCCTTTATGTTTTACTCAAATTACACAAGGACTCCTTCTGTTTGAAACCATTTATTTGGAAACTCCCTCCCGTAACAATGTTAAGTTACATTTTGTGTTAAAAGTTGAAATGCAAAATTATCCTTGATTACACAATTACATATGCATCCCATGTGTTTTATACATAATTCACCCCCTGTATTTTTTAAACATTATGCACGATACCCTTTTGTCATTTTCAGATTTGGATTATCAATTGAGAGATCTGCAACTCCCTAATCTGACTTGTAGGACACCAATCTGGGTTTGGTCACGCCTTAGATATCTTCAATAATGTTTTTGTGTTTGGTTTTTAGGAACATGAATGGTCGTTGAAAGGACTGTCGTGCAATGGAGGTCTTGAATATGAGTTGTAGGGGATTGATGTACACCGATTTGAGTTTTTTGTTTGGTGTTTAAACGCATTTGATAAATTAACCTCAATTAGTTGGGGCTTTGGATTTTAGGAATATCAATTGGTTGGGGAGTGAGGAAGTGAAGAAAAATTAGAGGTAGAGAATAGTTTGTTAAGGAAGGATCCAACATAAGACTTTGGAAATTTTTCATGGTTTAAGGTTAGATCAATTGGTGAATTGTGAATTTTTTTTTGGGCCAAGTCTATATTCATAAAAACAATGGTAATGCAGATTGACAATCCATATCTAAAATGACAAAGGGTATCATGCGTGTAATATTTGTGAAATAGAGGGGTGCATATGAAATTGTGGAGATTAGTGTGTTTTGGGGGGGAAATTACTTACAAATCACATGTCAGTTGATGCGTAAAATATGTACTCACTAAAAGCAAGTAAATCTTAGGAAGTAACAATAGTGAATTCAAAAGTCCGGATATTGTACCTTAGAGATTAGTTATGTTCCCAAATAATCTAAATTGTATAAGCTAAATAATTTTGGATTTTTATCTTGAGTTGGAGATTGCTTGTGTTACCAATTAATTGCTAATACCTTTTATTTTAATTATTAGCCTATGTTTAAGGTCTAAGAATACTATTCCCTCTAGATCAATCATGCATTGATCATTTGGGATTTAATTTACAATTAAAGATGAATAACAAAGAAGTTTGTACAAAGGGGATTCATGTCACTAGTTTGGTCATGCAAACTTTATGAACCTTTTAATTCTATAGGTTAGTTAATTACTAGAAGATGATCACTAATACATAATAAACTAATAATCAGAGTGGTCAATTCTAATATAGAAGTAAAAGCGATAGAACTATATACAATTAACTGAATAATATCAAAGAACTTTATTAAAAAGAAGAATTATAGTACGTGGGTACAACTACATCATAATTTGATGTCAAAGGGGTTTAGCCAATCATGATCATAGAATAACTAAACGACATACAATATTGCATTAGAAATAAAAGAGATTGAAAACCCTTATAGATTTGAACTCCAATTGTTCTTGTTGCAATTCTCCTCTCAAAAGCTCTCCTTGATAATAAACTATATAATCAATTTTCAATCCCTTTAGTACAAACTTCAATTTCTTATTTATAGACTCCTAAAGATAATTACTTTAATTAGGCACATTATAGATAAATATTCTAATATGATCTTTAAAGATAATTGATTTAATTAGGCACACACTATACACACACACACACACACATATATATATATATGTGTGTGTGTGTGTGTGTATATATTCTAATATGATCTCTAAGGATAATTACTTTAATTAGACACCCTATAGATATATATTATAATATGATCTCTAAGGATACTTACTTTAATTAGGTGCACTATAGATAAATATTCTGATTAGATCCCCAAAGATAATTACTTTAATTAGACGTCTAAAGATTTGACGTTATTGACCTCAATTAACTTGGATTAAATGTGTTGTTAATGTTGATGTTGAGACGCCTAAAGATAATTTCCTTAATTAAGCTCATTACGGTCATGGTGATATCCATCACTTTCATTATCGAAATCCTAGCACTAAAGCTTGTGATGTTGTGAAATAACAAGGGCCTTCATGGTTGACTATGACCTTTCTAGTTGACTGTAATCATGGTCAATGTAACATGATTGTTATCAGGTGAAATTAGCATAAGATTTTCATGAAATTGTGTATTTTCTAACTTTTTCACTTGATTGAGCGATTGTATTTCTGTAAGGTAAAAAATAATGTCCAAACATGAGTTATGTTAATAAAATACATGAAATAGCACGAAAACTCATAAAAATATTACTCAAATTATAATTTATCAAATTATATGACCAGATGAAGTTAACACTGTTTAGGGGCACATGGGGTGCAACTATAACAAAATCCAAAATTTAGGAGATTTTCTATATGTTGAAAAAAGGGAAAGAGTCCCTTATGTAATTCAAGTATAACACATGGGTGTCATTTGTAATTTGCTCTATACTTTATAATATCACTCATGTTTATATTTTTATTTCTTATATAATTATAGTAACTTATACCTTTTTATGAAAAATATGTTTAATTGAACATAATTTGTTACTAACTATAAGTTCTATGAGTTAATATGCATAAATATAATTATTAAGTTGTCTAAAATTTTATACAGTATATATTTAAAATTTTATATTATTATTTTTTATATAATGACACATATCTTATTTAATCATTCTCTTATGATTTCACTTTTCAATAAATTTCAACCAATAATAAAGTGTGTGTTAAAGAGTATGTTGTCAGCACTCATCAAAATTAAATAAACTTATCATACATAATTGATTGTGATTAAATGACCGTGTAAAATTATTTTACATTATCAGTAAATAACCTATTTTCTCTATATTTATTATATATCTTAAATTTTATTCAATCTTTTTTTTAAAATAAAGGTAAAATTAAAACTAAAATTTGATGCCATCCAATTCATTTTAAATTGGATCATATCAGATTAAATTTTGAACAAATTTATTGAATGGAGAATTAAGAAAAAGAAAATCAAAGTGATTGAATCTTATGAGTTTTTTTTTCTTTGATTCAATTCAATCCTGAAAACCCCAAATTAAAAACATTTTAAACACTTAGGATTAACATACCAATTTTTAAAAAAAGAAAAATAATATCTATCAAACCTTAAAAGAGAACAATTACCAAGACCTACTTTAATAAATAAAGCAATTTACTCAGTTGAAAACATCTCGAAATTGTACTTTTAATTTTTAAGGCAACCTAAAAATTTGCTTTAAATTAAAACATCAGAAAATGATGCATGGATACCTTTTGCTGGCACTTAGCAGACAATCAGAAAGAAAAAGAAAGAGAAGTGTAGATAAATAAGCAATACGGTGTGAAAAGAAAAAGATAGAAAAATAAAAGATGTTAGTAGTAAGTTGTTTGCACTATACGGGTGTAAAAACAAATAAAACGCCAACTATTTGCCAATTAGGCTTTTCCAAAACCAATGTGTGATTAGCAATTTGTAAATATGAGATTTAACAAGGACAGTCCTCTCTAATCAATTCGAAAGCCCTTAAACATCTATAAAGCTACTACATTAAGCAACAACTCAATTAATCCTTCTAATAAAATTTTGTTTGAGACATTTAATATTTGAATCAGTTTGAAAAATTACTTTCATATTCTAAAGATTTTTCATACCTCGGAACCTTAATTTGTGGCAACTATTTACCCCTAAGAAGTTAGGACAAATGAGTTGAACCAACATCCAGCCTCTTGTGCAGCTAAAATCATCCCCTGTTCCCCAAGAAAGATTGCACTCATGAAAACAACACTGAAGATGACTCCCTCAAGAAAACAAAGGTTTTTGACTCCTTCTTTGGACACACTTGTACATAGGATTTGCTGTATCGTATCAATGTTGCAGAAAATAGTAACCGCCTATTTATAATGAAAGGGATCAACAAGCAATAAATTTTGTTGGCGACTAACTAAACCATGCCAATTTTGACTGCAAAAGAAAACATTAAAAGACGGTCACATAATAGAATTTCAATTGTCAAAAAAGCAACAAATTTTGTATGATATCAACTGTTTGTTTGTTTCTTAGTTAATTATCAACAACAACATGGTTACTGTTAAGGGTTTTAGTGTATTAGAGAGATCAAATTTTAATATTGAATAAGTAGAATTTTAATAATATGATGTCCGCTGTGCTTGTTTTTACTTTTCAGTAACGTGTGATTTGTACCACAAGAAAGTTCAGAATTAAAAAAAAAATACTTCCGATCTTATAATTTGTATTCTTTCTCCACCGGAATTTCCAACTTTGTTGGACAATAACCTAACCAATTTATAGTGTATTTTGGAAACCTGTTGAATAGGAAGGAATCATGTTAGCGATGTAGGGCCAATTTATAGTGTATTCCATTCTGGGATTCTTCCAGAGTTTCAAAAGCTAAAGAACTTGAGTTATTTGAATTTGTCAAATGCGGGCTTTGAGGGGAAATTTCAACTGAAATCTCTTGCCTGACAAAGTTGATAACTCTTGATTTGTCTAGCACATTTACTTCACAAAATGCTTTAAAACTTGAGATGCCAAATTTTGCAATGCTTGTGCAGAACTTCACAGATATGAAAGAGCTACATCTGGATGGCATAGCAATTTTGGCCAAAGGAAAGGTGTGGAGCTATGCTTTATCTTCCCTTACAAACATGCAAGTCTTAAGCATGTCATCATGTAATCTCTCTGGTCCTCTTGATTCTTCATTAGCAAAACTACAATCTCTCTCAATACTACAACTGGACCAAAATAATTTAACAAGTCAAGTGCCAGAGTCTTTGGGAAGTTTGTCTAATTTGACCAGCTTGCAACTTAGTGGCTGTGGATTGAATGGAGTCTTTCCAAAAAACATCTTTCCAATACCATCATTGCAGGTGCTTGATGTGTCTGATAATCCAAGCCTTCATGGTTCTCTAGCAAACTTTCCAAGTCAAGGTTCTCTCTATAACTTCAACCTTAGCCACAATTTTTTCTGGACCTCTTCCAGAGTCTATTCAAAATTTGAGAAATTGTCTAAACTATATCTATCAAACTGCAAGTTCAGAGGGACACTTCCTTATTCATTGTCAAGTCTCACCCAACTTGTTCATCTAGACTTGTCATACAATAACTTTTCTGGTCCAATTCCATCATTAAATAGGTCCAAGGCCCTCACAGTTTTGTCCCTTAATCATAATAATTTTAATGGTACAGTTCCATCTACCCATTTTGAGGGCCTTATAAATCTCATGAGAATTGATTTAGGAGATAACTCCTTTGATGGAAGAGTCCCCTCGTCTTTATTTCGACTTCGATCTCTTCAACATCTCATGCTTTATTACAACAACTTTGATGGTGTGTTGGACGAATTTCCAAATGCTTCTTTGTCATTATTAGAGATGCTTGATTTGAGTGGCAACAATTTTGAAGGGCCTATTCCCATGTCTATCTTCCAACTCAAACGACTTCGTTTGCTGCAACTTTCTAAAAACAAGCTCAATGGCACCATACAACTTGGTATGATTGGGATTTGGGAGGCTGCAAAATTTGTCTTCACTTGATCTAGGACACAATAACTTGTTAGTTGATGCAAGCATTGAGGATGACCATGATGCACCATCCTTTCCCAGTTTGAAAACTCTCTGGTTGGCTTCATGCAATTTGAGAGCATTCCCTGACTTTTTGGGAAATAAATCTTCACTACTATACCTAGACTTGTCTACTTTTTTGAAGAAGGCTATTTACTTGGACTACTCAAGTAATAAATTCAGCTCTATTAACTCAGTAGACATTGGTGGTCACATTCCTTTCTTATATTTTCTTTCTCTTTCAAACAACAGTTTTCAGGGAAAAATCCATGAATCCTTTTGTAACATTTCAGATCTTCGAGCACTTGATCTTTCCCATAACAGATTCAATGTCGGATTCCTATGTGTTTGACAAGAAGTAGCACTCTCAGGCTACTAAATCTTGGTGGAAATGAGCTCAATGGATATATTTCAGATACCTTTTCAACTTCATGTTCTCTGAGGTTTTTGGATCTCGATGGAAATCTTCTAAGGGGAACCATCCCAAAATCTCTGGCTAATTGCCATAAACTACAAGTTCTAAACCTTAGAAACAATCAACTAGTTGACAGATTTCCATGCTTCTTGAAGAGCATCTCCTCCCTCAGAGTCATGATTTTAAGGTAAACAAATTGCATGGGCCTATTGGTTGTTCCAATAACATTGACAATTGGGACACACTTCAAATTGTTCATTTAACCTCTAACAATTTCAGTGGTACATTACCATTATCACTCTTACTGAGTTGGAAAACATTGATGCTTGATGAAGATAAGGGTGGACAATTTGGTCATCTATATTTTGATCTTTATGATGACTTTGATCCTATGAATTTTATAACTGCAATTGTAGATCTCAACAGTGAGCTACAAATCAAGTTAGCTAAAATTATAGCATTAGAGCCACCTTTAATAATAGACCACATAATCTCTCATATCTTTGAGGAGGGTGTGGGTGTTCGAGCTTATGAGGATTCGGTTGCAATTGTCAACAAAGGTAGACAGTTAAATTTGGTTAAAATCCTCATTGTCTTCACTTTCCTTGGATTTCTCATCCAACAATTTTGAAGGGCCAATACCAAAAGAGCTTATGAATCTCCCATAATAAAAAAAACGTTTATTTTAAAGTTATTTTTTAAATTCAAAGCATATATTTATAGAGCTAGTGAAGAAGATATTTATCCTTTTATGAAATGACATAATGACTTATTATGTCATGTTTATGAAAAATTATGTCTTTTTCAAAACATACATATTTATGAAAAATTGTAATGATTCTACGCATCATAAAAATCCATTAAACTATACGTTACACCATTCAAGTGCACTAGTGCATACCGAGGTGTTTTTTTTTTCTTTGGTCGAGTTTGACTAAAACCAAATTAATTAAACCAATAAGACTCGACCTCCATTAGGTAATGTTTGATTTTAACATACTAATTAACAAATAAGTTTAGTGTAAAATGTTTTTACGAGTAAAAACAGTTTTGACAAAGTAATTGAATATCATTTCTTTACAAAAAGTAGCATAATTGATCTAAATAAATTAAAAAACAATAAAAGTTGCATTTGATAGCTTCGTCGCACCGACGTATGTGGTCTATCGATATCCAAGCACTGCCTCTGCCAAATTGCATATTATTTGGGTAAAGATTATATATATCGTCATAACAATTGCCTTTTAGAAAAAGATAATTGTTCATTGACGAGATCTGTCCCAAGTTTTCAACCGTGTATGTATGCATTATTTTATCGTGTGAAATGCTACACCCGCTTTCTTATCGCTACGTACGTTTTCAAGTCCTGCAATTCAATTGTGTCGGCTGCTATGTGTGTCAATTATGGCAGCAACATTTCAAATCTTATGACTCGAGCAGTTTATGACTTTATTCCTATTTTTTAATCATTAGTAGTATAAATTAATTATGTCAATGAAACCATGCATCATGCACGCCTTTTTTGTGTACAAATATATCATCATGAATACCATAGTTGGTTTACATCCTTTGAATTGGAAGTTAATACCACCGCGTTATGATACTTTTTCTTTTAAGTGCTTCTTAAGTAACCTTTTTGTTTTATAAAATAATAGTTCAAAAGTCTTCTTTGCAAACTACTCCCGCAAGTGTTTGAATTTTAAAATAGACAAAAAAAATTAAAATCAGACTGAAAAACGATAAAGAAAGTTAAACTTGGCTCGAAAATAAACAATAAGAATTCAAAATGGCAAGAAAATATTGATTTGATTTCGTTGATTGATCCAAAGGACTTTTACATCATGGTGTGGCTCTTTTAATTCATTCTTTGTACAACAGTAACTTGTTGGAGTTGAAAAAAGAGCATTAATTCGTGTATTTCTTTAACTTGGTACAAATTAATTTGTGTACGTAAATGAAGTATTATCCTTCTCCATGCGATCAATAAATTCACAACATTGAGATTGCAAGATTTCAATTCTCCACTACCCTGCCCTGATCTCATGAGTAAAGAATCCAAGATGAAGCTTCTGTAATATCATAACTAGGACTTCACATTTGATGCTTGCATAGGCATAAAAAACATTGCAGGGTCAAAGAAATATAATCACATTATCAACAAAAAAATGTCAATATTAAACACAAGAAGTGCCATATATGTTAGCATACACAGGCAATGGATTATGAATGCTACAAGCTTGATTTTGCAACTACTAATAACAGTAAACTTATGGACTATATATAACAATGGGGCTTCTAACAATGTAACGTGGGCTTCTCCAAATAAGGGAACCTGACATAATTTGCATGCTTGCCATAGGTTTTGCTTTCACCACTACCTTGAAGCTCTTCTTCTGCAGGGTGTGAGAGAAATTGAGGCTAGTTGGCTTCACTATAATTTCCACCCCTTTGGGAGATTTGATGGTGGCATTGAAGGCGGTCGGAGCAGGACCAACATTGGTGACTCTTCTCCTGAAAACTCCTATTGTTGTGCCTGTGTTGTTTTGAACACTTAGTTGCATGGTGGGATAGTTGATAGCATCATGGCCAAGCCCTGGAAGCAAAGAGGTGCAGTTCACAGGAGAACCAACTAACACTGATAGAGAGGAACCATCATAGCCCTCATGGCATAAGAACTGGATATATGCAAAGTCATCCATGTCATAGACTAATCCAGGGTTCACAGCTCTTGTAGGGTTCACTTGACCAGCACCATATGCAAATTCTGCCTCCTTGTTAACTCTATGGCTCATTGGTTTAGCTTGACATCAAAGTACATACACATGTCACAAGTCAAGCCATCTTCAAAGAAAGAATTTAATTTCGATGCACTGTTTGATGTAATTTATGTTATCAACCTATCAGAAATCACTGTTGGTATGATTATTATAAGGTAATTATTATAATAGCTAACAAACGTGTTATGCATAATAGTTTATAATTTGATGACAATGTAAAAACTCTTTGCACTATTGGTGTAAAGACTATTTAGTCTAATATGAAATTCTATGCATTGTCAATTTAAATTGTTTTTACATTATCAACCAATAAAAAATCATCATAAGAATGACTTTTTTAAGGTAACTACTGTATAATTCAATAAATTTATCATACATGATAATTGGATGACACTCTTATTGTAGAAGTAAATAAATTTACCATATATGATAGTAGTATTTTGTAATTAAATCACAATTTTATACTGTAAATGCATAGATTATTTATTACTCCAAAAGATAGGAAATTGTGACTTTGAGGCACAAAGGCTTCAGATTTTGCATATATGATACAAAAAACCTAACTAAAGTGGAAACGGGTTTAAAATTTAATTCACCTGTAGTAATAATGGCTGATCTGATTGCAGCAGGAGTCCAATCTGGGTGAAATGACTTCACATATGCTGCTACTCCAGCAACATGAGGGCATGACATAGAAGTTCCAGACATAAATGTAAATTCTGAAAATTGGGTATCCCCTTTCTGACCAGTAATTGACTTCATAGGTGTATAAGATGCCAAGATGTTAATGCCAGGAGCCGCAACATCAGGCTGCATCAAATAGATTATAAAACTCACTTAGTTCTTAAATACTAGCTTTATGGTCAATTTACAAGAAGATTAGAAATAAGTCCACTAACTATATAATGGAGGAAATTTTGCAGCTTTTGGTACTAGTACCTTGAGAATATGTTGAGATCCTGGATTTGGACCTCTTGATGAAAATGAAGCAGCAAATGGAGCTGGAATTTTTACTTCATGGCTCTTATGTATTACTGCTGATGGTGATCTTAGTTTAACAAGAAATTCAAATAAAACTTATCATGAGATAATTAAGCAGAAAAGTATTGTAACAAAGATTCATTTATAATAAGCTTGTTAAAGAAAAATAAAAAAAGTAACCAAATATTGACCTTAGAGGTTATTCAGAGAGCACTCAAGAGCATCTTATCATACCTTGTGGACTTCGTATAATTGGTAATAATTTGACCTATGCTACTATTTACAATGGTAGCTGGGGCCATGAACATTTGGGCAATTTCAAAAACTTGTTCGCTTTCTATTATAGTACCAATGCCTCCAATTGCTTTCACAACAGCTTCACTGCCCCAAGTACTTAATCTACAGTATACAATCTTTCCTTTCACCTTTTTTGGCTCTAAGGAGTCTTCATAGCAGAATCTGTCAATGCATTGAAATGTTACTTTGTTAATATGGAAAGTTTAACTAGGTGCTGTCAAAGAAACTAAAAGAAAATTACTTAGCATTTTCCTTGCTTCCGGGGCTTCGGGCCACATCAATCCCATCAACAAGGGGGAACTGTTTTTGTTGTGGATTGAAGGTGCTCAGTCCTCCCCCCTGCATTACACCCACAGTTGGATGTGTAGGATTATAGAGTGAATTTTAGTAGCCATAAGGGTGGTCATATGATTTTATTTATAACCAATCTAACATCAGTGGCTAGTCAAGAAGTATTGTGATGAATATTTGGTCTGTGTACAAGTACAAACTACATTGTTTGATCTTGGTCATTCATGTGTCCTTTTGTACATCTTGTTTCACTTTTGTTTTGCATGATGCAGTTTCAGAGGTTAAGGCTTCATTCCATCATTATTTATTGAATTTCTCCTGATTAAGATGTTTTTACAGCATTAAGTTGTGTTTTTGTGATTTCAGTAAAGATCGCTATTGAAGTGAATTGAAGGAAGAGGTACTGGAGCAGTCAGATATCATGCCACAAGTTGCATGCATGTGACCTGTTATGAAATTGTCTACACAATGGAAATAAAAATAAGGGGTATATTGGATTAGGATTTTAAAAGACTATTTTAGTAAGGGGTATATTGGATTAGGATTTTAAAAGACTATTTTAGTATAAAAAATTTCATGGATTTTAAAGATTAAGTAAAAATATTATAACTTATCATATTTCTTTACAAGACATTTATGATAGTTTGGATTTTATTAGTAAAAAAATAATAAGAAATGATGAGGTTTGGATAAAAAAGGTAAAATTAATATAATTTTTTTAATCTTTTAATAGCTAAATTGATTATAGTTTTATGTCCTTCTATTTCTATGGACTAGCCCTTCTTGTAATAGTATTTTCTCATTCTCACATTTGGATTTGAACAATATAGATTTAAAACTATATGTTGGTTTTTTATTTTTTTTAATTACTACAATTATTTTATGAAAAATCCAATGACATGTTTAAATTGGTAGAAGGAAGTGGTGAGAGTGAAAAATTTGTAAAAGGATTAGTGAGTTATGTGGATGACGAAATTAAGGGTGACACTCACAAAAACATTGCGTCGAGTAGGTGATGAATATAATCATTATAAGGAAAGTATGATTAGTCTTAGTACATAAGACAAACATTAATTTAGAAAACAAACAAAAAAGTGCATAGGGGATAGTATATTTGACATTTTTTATTCTAAAATAATAGAAGAAACATATATGACACACACATCTTGAAGAATATTAAAGAAAGAAGATGTTATGTGTGATGAGAGAAAAGAAAGTCTGATAATCAATAAAAAGAAAAAGTCTAGCAAAATCTCAAGGATTTGGATGAGATTGTTGGATAACTGCTATTTTATACTAAAAAATCTAATGAAATCTTTCTTAAAAAACAATTCATCAAAATTTATATATTTTTAATATCAAAATATTTTTTATAAGTAATAAAAAATCTTAATAGAATATCATTGAATTTTCTTGTTATTATTAAAAAATCTTAAAAGTCTTAATTAAATAACACAAAACTTATTTATACCATTTAAAAATTCTGATTGAATACTATAAACTTTTTTATAAAAAAATCTTTTAAAATCTTAATCCAATATACCATCAAGGTATGATTGTTTCATTGGGGTAGATTTGTTAGATTCTAGCTAAAAATCAATTGAAATTATCCAACAAATATGTAAACTACATCCCAAAAATTAAGACAGACAATAATGTGAAACTCCCTTAAGTAGATTGTGCCAATAACTTATAAATCCTTGCAACTTATAACAATTTAGTCTCACCTTGTATATTGAGCTAGATACATCATGGCTCACCTTGAAGTCCATCAAAATTACAAAAACTTCTCAACTCTCATGCATAAACAAAAATCTGAAAAGCTGTTTTACATTCACATAATTGATTTCAATAATAATATTTACTCTAGAGAATTATCAGTAATACACTTTTTTTAATGTACATTGTTGAAAACTACAAAATCAAGAGAGATAAATACTATATGAGAAGTGAGACTTACATAAAATATAATTTTCAATAAATTTCAACTAATAATAAAAAATGTGTTAAAAAGAGTGTGTTGTTAATATTTCTCTTTAATCTTATGGTTTGTTAATTATAGTTTATAGTTGTGTGTGAAACCTTGTTTGTGAAATTAAAAGTTGGCTAATTGTGAATACTAGTGTTGTAGAATATATATGTGAGTGCCATACTCATAGAACTTACAGTAACATTCTTTCCACTCCCCAACTCAATAGTGCTCCGAAAATCCCTATCAATGCCACTAGCTGCCACTGTTACAATCCATGGGGCGGTATTCGAGACAGTTGCCATAAATGGTCCATCATTTCCAGCTGAGGCCATAGTGATTATGCCTTTCCTCATGGCATGAAATGCTCCAATTCCTATAGAGTCATGCACATAGTTTGGATCCCCTCCACCTATGGAAATGGATATGACATCCACACCATCATGTATAGCAGCTTCAAATCCAGCAAGTATGTCAATGTCAGCACATGCATCACTTGCCCAGCAGACTTTGTAAATTGCCAACCTGGCCGATGGCACCGCGCCGCGAGCCGTCCCTTCGGCTATTCCGAAGAGACTTGCATCTGTGACAAGATTGCCTGCTGCTGTTGATGCAGTATGAGTTCCATGACCAACCATATCAATGGGGGATAATATGTCAGATGGATCAGGCCTTCCACCAATCTTGAAGTATTTGGCACCTATGAGCTTGCTTCAAGTATTCCATGGAGAGTTGCCAAGCAGAAGGAATAATTAATGCATGATGTTAGCTTAAGCAATGCTAAAACTTGTGAAGTTTATGTTTAGAAATATGCTCATCAATATAGGATTTAATTTAGGACCTCCTTTATAGATAATCCTTATTGAATTTTCAAGAATGTACATATCTTTTTGGTGCTACAACTTCATTTGACAAATATATGCAGTAACCAGATATAGACCTGTGCATTGCACAGTTGCTACAAAATTAGAAGCGCCTTTTAATGATTAATTTTTATAGTTATTTTTAATTTTCTCTGACCACTTATATTAAGAGTTTGAAATAAATTGGTTTCAGTTACTTACGAGTAAAATTTAATTAAAACATAGAACTACTAATTATATGTTAATTAAGTCCACAAATTCAAAATATAGTGACATAATGTACACAATAATAGGTATGTTACTTATTGCAGCCTGAAAAATTAGCATATTGATCACAAGTTCCTTTCCATTTAGCTGGTGGAGGACCAAATCCATCATCCTTGAAGCTTTGAAACTCAGGAGTGATCCCTACCACACCAATATGGAGAGACACAATGTTAGTTAAATCATGACGTGCCATTATATGTGTGTGTGTGTGGAATATCAAGAACAAGGAAGTAGGAAGAAAATGAAAATGGAAAGTAAGGGATGATGAACCTGTATCCAAAAGAGCCACAATCATGTCACTTTCTGATTTCAGTTTTCTCTTAGCAGTCAAAGGTAACCCTATAAAGTCCCATGATCTAGTTGTGTGTAGCTTTCGGTACTGATTTGGAATTACCGAAACCACTTCAGCCATTGCTACATATACCAGAAAATGATTAAGAATATTCACTAATAGACAAATATAAATGAACTAGAGAAAAAATTATCACATGCCAGATAACTGCTTAGCTTCATCCTCAGACAGTTTAGCAGCAAAGGCATTAAAGCTCTTTGTGTAACTGTATATCATGGATTCTTTGGCTTCAAGATGACTGCTAAGTAAACACAGATTAAACAAAAGCTATATAGTCACTTTTTATGCTTGAAGAGTGAAGCATAAGGAAATGTTCATAAGTTAATTAAGCCACCTTCCTTTAACAGCAGACAGAATATTTAAATGGGTGTCTAATAGAGCTTTGTCTCTACTCACAGCATGATCTCCAAGGAAAACAATGTAAAAATTCTGCATGCATGTCAAATGTTGTGGTCAAGCTCATATAACAGAAAACAGAATGAATGTTTAGGAGTGTTTGTATGAGTGAGAGGAGTAAATCTAAATCATACAATCATACATGAATAGTTAGGACTAAATCACAAAGTTATGTAACTTCTGTAAGAGGTCATGTAATTAATAGTAACTTATAATCCTAACCATTCATGTATGATTATATGGTTTAGATCTACTTCTCTTGCACTCTCATACAAATATTCCTCTCACTTTATATACCCTCTCTATGTGTGTGTATATAAATACACACGAGGAGAAGGAATGAATGAGGAGAAGAAATTGATTGCCTTTTGTTTGACACCATTAGCTGAAGCATTGCTCAGCAGAATCAGCAGCAATATGAACCAAAGAAAAGGAGTTGGTGGTGGAAAGTTTCTGCAGAAACGTAGTAGTGACATGTTAGGCTTATAATGCATCAACATATGGATAAACAGTGTACAACTGGTCTCCATTCCAAGAAGAAGCTTATATACCATCAAAATTGTAGAAAAGAAAGGATATAAAAGCAAGGACTAGTTTGCTTCTTCCACACAAATTATTAATCAAGGTTTTTGGTAGGGGAAACTTGCAAGCCAGATTACAGAATTTCTGATTCCATCTTTGGCTACAGTCAACATCACATAAGATTGCTTCTTCAGGATAAACTTCTAATAATATCCTCATTTCATTATGTTTGTTGTGAGTCATATCACTATCAGTGTTATTCAAGATTAGTTTCTCATAATGTTATCTATGAAAGGGATCTAATGCAGTTGGTTGAACAGGGTGTAGGATTGGCTCTAAAGGAGGAGACTTGTGGGAAAAGAAAAAAAACACTAGGAAGTGCACAAATTAGGCCAATCATGAAATGTTCAGCAAGGGACTAATGCTGAAATTTCATAGTTATTTTGTCTTTGGAGTTCAAAATCAACAAATGATGAGAAGCAGAAGAGTTTGACAAGTTTGATTTTTGGATGCTCCAAAACACATACATATCCTATCACTGTCAAAGTGCAGTATAGATATATATTGCTTAAAAACAAAGAGTCCTTTGCATTAAAAACTCACTCCTTTGTTCCTTTAATTCCAATGCAAGCGTGTTAACCATTTAGCAGTAATTAATTGTTAAATTTTCGTCATGGCATAGCTTCAAGTTTAATCTAAATGAGACACAAGTTGAGATTAAAAAAGTGGCATTGTCCTTCTTACCTTTTCTTATTAGTATCTTACAAATTAAACACCAATGTTTAATTAAGAAGTGACATTGATTTCCGTGTCTGGATTAATCAGCATCCTGTTAAGGAATCCCAATGAGGATACATTAGATATCACGGTACGGTATATTTATAATATTCTTTTATAATTTTTTATTTTTTATTCCTAAATCTGTTTGGAAATCAGATAATTATTAACATATGCTTAATCAATTCCCTAAATATTGAATTAATTAATCTTTATATCCACTCCTATATAATAAAATAAAGTTAACAATCTTAAGAGAAAATTAATCTCTTATTACACTTTCTTCCTCCTTAACACCTTTTAGTTTTTTAAAAAAACTCACGAACTATTAATTCTTTTAGATAATGAAAGTTATTCTTTCTTCTTAAATGATAACTATTTATATTCTCAAAATACTTATTTGACATTTTTTCATTAAAAATTTCTCCAAAAATAGTTAACTTATAACTTTCAGCCATGCATGCAATAACTATTTGAAATGGGTTGAATGTTATATAGCGTAGCCCAACGAAGCGGGTCCATTTTGATTAATGAATACCCATGATTTTTATAAGTTAGTTTAAAAAAACAATTACTTTTTAAAAAATCTTGTAAAAAAAATTATTTATCAAATATATTATTTACCAAAATGTCCACTTCAATTCTTAATTTCTTATATAATCATTAACTTACAATTATTCTGTCATTTCATCCCCGTCGCCATTAACAGATTCACTTGCTGATGGAATTATGATTTGACCTAATCCTACCCTTTTATTAATATGAAATTAACACCGTTCATTATAAATAAATAAAATCCTATTTTAACTTTATTTAAAATATATAAAATAAATAAAACTCAACATCTTTATGGGGGGAAATTATAACAGATCAGGGGATAAGGTTACGCTAATTCATGCAACATCTCGTATGAATATGAAGAAGCTATATGCCAATTAACTGTTGCACTTGAGTTTATGAAAAACTCTTGTCGTTGATCATGTGCGTTGAAAAAATAAAACCTTGGGAGCTGAAATTCTCACTCTAATTTGATGTTAATTGTCTAAATTCGGATTTCAAGTGTCATTTTTAGAGTAGATATTGTGTAATTTAAGAAAAAGGTCGCATTGCTATGATGCTTTTCACAAATTGTATAATCATTCATCATCATGAGTGGTCCATAACCAGAGGTTCGTGTTATTTACATGATTTTTTTTAGTTATCAATTGTTAATTTTTTTTTAATGGGAGAATCGAACCTCTTATATTTTTCTTTCTAGTTTTTTCTTTTATCACTCAATCAACCATATATAACTCTTTATATATATGAATTTAGTTACTATAATCTAGTATACTATTTTATGGGTATTTGACATGCATTTTTTTATTTCAACAATCGTAATTAAAAAATTTTACTTCTTAATAAAATTCCAAAACATTTCCATAAACTTCAATATTTGAGAACAATTATGAGTATAATTAAGACTTCATATATGCATTAAACTATACTCTAAATCACATCTAGTCTTATTATTATACTTAAGTCACATATAACTTTTTAAAAGAAATTAATTTTCATGTTGTAAAGAAAAAAGAAATTAATTTTCATAAGTATCCCAACATACTAAAGATGTACTAGTATTTAGTACATATGAAATACAGATACATTTTAGTTTAAAAGGACTAAAATTATAATAAAAATTTTATAAGAAAGAAAAATGAACATTTCTAATTTATATTTTAATCGTATTTAGTTATTTTTATGATGAAATGTTATCCTGTCAGATTCTATAATGATTTTTTAAACATATGATTAATTTTTCTTTTTGGTAGTAATGGTGGCCAAAAGGTTGTCTTGTTGCGCCCCCAACACCTAAAAAAAAAAACATATCCAACACGATTAGATCAAACCAGATCACATGGTTGATCTAAATAATTCTTCCCAAAGTTAGTTAGTTTACTTTATCATTTCACTAGATAACATAACATAAAGTACAAAGTTATCACTTGTATAATACTTTCACAAGCATCATAACCCTTCCATTTGTTTTTGAACACTAACTATATAAAAGATGGGTAAAGTAAAATAGAATTAAATGAAATAATACTAAATAAAAATAATTACACCAATGTTTAGATTTCCTATAGTAGTTATCAAACACTATACCAGAAAAATAATAGTTTTGTTTTTACTGCACAAAAAATAATAGTTATAAAATAATAACTTACACGTTTGGATTATTATAGTTTATAAACTATTTATAGTATTTATAAATTAAGCATTTTAAAACAAAACAGCCATTGCTGTCCACAAACTACCATTCCACGAGGCATCACCAAATTTATTTTTTTATGGCATCAACAAAGTTTATTTATATAATATAATAATAAAAAACCACCAAACCGGAGGTTTTACGTCATACGCAGGTAAATGAGAGAGATATTGTACGCAACCTTATCCTTGTATATGCAAAGAAACTATTTTCGGATTCGAACCCATAACGAACAGGAGAGATATTGTGAGGACTCACAATATAATAATATATAAATATTTTTGGTTTCCAAATTCTTAGACTACGTTTTTTTGGCAATGCATGTGAAAATAAGTTAAGTCAAAGGAAGGGACGAAGCTGGCCGTCCACATCCATGGTAACATGCATAGGGCAAGTGGCTGCATCATGTTCCTCTGCAAAACCCTTTCTTAAAGTTAAATAATTGATACAGCAATAGTAATAAGAAGGAGACACATGCCAGCACAAAAAAAAAAAAAAAACGGAGACACTTGCCAAAGGTGACACGTGCCCACACACGTACTACTCTAGAATTGAGTAGTTTATTTATTTTTTAAAAGTTATTAATAAAGAATTATTATATTAAATAAATATTTTAAATGAAAATCAAATATAACATAGTTTTAAAAAATTATATTTTACATACATTTACTTATTATAATATAAAAATATTGTTAACCCATACTTTTAAGGTACTAATTAAGGAAATAATATAAGAAAATTGTTATTAAAATTTTCGTTTAATTTTAATATATTATTACTGTAAAAAAATATGTTATAAATTCAATAAAAGTTGCATTAAATATATTTTTAAAATAGTTGTTACAAAAATCAATTATTTTTATTGCATGTTAATCTATGATTATATGTTATATGATTAGTGTAATTTAAGTAAGTAGTTTTTAAAAATTACTTTATTCTTGTATTAAAAGATAGACGTGACAAAATATGAGTTGGATTTACTCAATAAAATAGTATAAGATATGCGCTTTAAATTTTGAATTTGAATGGTAAGTAGTTTTATGGTTTGTTTGGTTTAAAAGATAAAAAATAGAGAGAATAAAAATAGAATAATTTTTTAAAATTAAAATAGAGTATAAAATATGTTAGTTCCACTAAAAATTTTAAATATTTTTTTTCTAATATTATTTTTATCTCTTCTTAACTCGCTCTTAGTTAAATTAAATAGAGAGTGGATTCAATCTTAGCCTGCTAAAGCTCAAAAACGAATTTTTACTAAGTTTAAGTTTTATTTTAGAATCCTAAATTGAATTCAATTTTTTCATTACTTGACCTATTATAATTCTTAGCTCGCATGGATCTAAGTAACTCATTTTACCACCTTTAATTAAAGATTAGATAGAATATGTTCGTATATTTTTAATTAAAATTTTACTTAATAACTAATATTATAATAATGAACAAGGTCGATTTAGTGGAGAAATTTTGATTTTAATAAGGGTTCTTAAGTTTAAGAACTCATTTTTACAATATTTATTCCTGTTATTTTTGTTTAAGAGTTTTTTTTATGCTGGAAGTTAGATTTTAGGAGAACTTTCAAGAGTTTTTTCTTTTTAATGTCTTTCTCTTTAATTTTTTTGTGTAAGTAAAATTTAAATTGAATTCTACTACTAAAATAAAAAATAGCAAAATTTTATATGACATCATGTGAACCTAAAAAAAATAATCCGAGAACTCAAATTGAATTTTTTCCACTGACTCTTAATTTCTAATTTTATTGTCGCCTTTGTAAAAAAAATAAAGACAAGGTTATAAAAGATTAGTAACCTTTACGAGAGTTTATCATAAAATTAGTTATTACTTATAATTAGATTAAACTAAATTTTTTGTAAAAAAATATTAATCTAAATTTGAATTTATCTAACAGTATCTCTGTTTTCATATTTAATTTAATCAAAATCAATTCATATTATTCAAAAGCTAATACTAGTATTTTCAAAGTGTTTTACTAGAAATTATTGTATGGTAATCATCATGTGAGTTGTAATTTTTACCAATAAGTGTGACACATGAAGGATATGTGGACAAGGTGAGTCATTAACGGCATGTTAACAGCGTCATTGGTGTGTCATCTGAAATTTAAAATTTATCTTAATCAATTTGCACCATAAATCATTAAATTATTTTTTAATAAAATTTATTCTTCCATATAATTAGACCTGTTCCAAACACGCATAAAAAGCAAATATGAAAGTAAACCAAGTCTTGACTTGCAAAAACATAAGATCAACAAGTAAATCAAATAATCAATCCCTATACAACTTTATTATATTATAATATATTTTTCGTAAATAATAATTTTTATCTTTGAATATATAAAGCATCCACATATTCATTTTAAAAAGATAGAAACTCAAATTTTAGTCATCGAAAATAAAAAAAGTGTGATAAATGCATTCATATATTAATTTTCATCCATTACCGTTAATGAAAGAATATACATAAAATATTCATAAACAAATTTTTCAGCGCTTTACCCAAAATATAATTTCATTTCATATCTCATTTTTTAATCGTTACAAGCATAATATTACAATAAATTCTTAAAAAATAGGAAAACAAACATATGTTTGAGCAAACAAACATAATAATAAGCATAATTTATCTATTGTTCTGAAATTTTTAGTGTAACAACATTAGGCTGTGGCAAAATCAAGTTATGTCTCATTTTTTTTATAAGGATTAACTTAATGATTGTGCATTTTAATTTGTTTAAGTATCATATTTTAGGTAAAGTATTATATCGTATTTTTGCTTTGAAATTTCTAATGTAACAGCCATTATCCAAAATATGAGACTCAAACAAAAATATACATTTATTAAGTTAATCCTTATAAAAAAGTAAGACTCAACTTGATTGTCACTACTTAATGTTGTCAAAATAAAAATTTCAGAATTACAAAAAAAATTATGTTTATTAATCAATATTATATTTATTATTATATTTGTTTTAACTTATATTTACTTTCTTATTTTTTAAAATGTTTATTATAATGTTATGCTTACAACTATTAAAAAAAGGAAAAATATAAATATTATATTATATTTTAGATAGAGCGCTCATAAATTCGTCATATAAAATAATGATAAATTTATTCTTGAATGTGTCAAGAAGTAGATTCTTTCATTAATTGTAACAAACAAAAGTTAACCGATGAATAATTATGTTACATTTTTTTCATTTTCAAAAATTAAAATTAAAATTTTTATCCTTTAAAAATGAATTTATTAGCACTTTATATATTTTAAAAAAAATGACTATTTATCATTTTTTATATGTTGAACCAGATAGATATTTCTTAACTTAATGAATCATAAATATCTTATTTATGATAAATAATGATTGTTTATCCAATTATTTTAAAACACAATAAAAATCAAACATGAATTGTCGGATAACCCAATGAAATCTTATTGTGTGTTTGAATTTGTGATTCCACACCTAAAATTGTCCGTTCATTTTAATCCAACCCCAAAAAAGCTTTTCGCTTTAAGTGCATTGGAAAGTATGGGAACTGTTATTCAAACACCCTTTACACCGCTTTCCAATTCTTGAGATTTTATTATATTATAATTATATAACATATTTTTTAAATATAACATGAATAAAAAAAAATATAATATTTGAATATATTTGGTATAGCGACACAACACAGCGCAAACCGGAAACAATAAACAATGAAAATAATATAAATAAATAAAAGGATGCAGCACCACACGACGCCATAAAACACAACACAAACCACTGGTCACACTCCTTCCATTCTTTTTCTCTTTCCCTTTTGTCCTTCTTCGCTACGTCTCGGACCACTTCGCCATTCTACACTACGTATATTTATACGTATCTCTACGCACACCCCCCACCGGCTGATGGCGGACGACTTCGACCTCACCTCCCCGCTCCTCTCCTCCTCCGCCTCCTCCGACCACGTCGTCGTCACCGTCCACCCCTCCGCCGCGACCCCAAGCAACCCCTTCCGTGTGCTCGGCAGCGACGACGACCTCTCCGTGCCGCCGCCGTCCACCCTGGACCCGTTCCGCAACCGCACGCCGGCGATTGAGGGGCTCTACGAGTGGGCCAAGACGGCGCTTTGCCTGCCGCTGGCGGCGTTGCGGCTCGCGATCTTTGGGCTCTGCCTCGCGGTGGGGTACGTGGCGACGAAGGTGGCGCTGCAAGGGTGGAAGGATAAGGAGAATCCCATGCCCAAGTGGAGGTGTAGGGTTATGTGGATCACGCGCTTGTGCACCAGATGTATTCTCTTCTCCTTTGGGTACGTGTTCTTCCCGATTTCAATCATCTTTTCTCTCTCGATTTGGATTTTTCAATTGATTTTAGATCTTAGTTGATTGTGTGTGTGTGTGTTTTTATTTTATTTTTTGGATGTCGATTGAATTAGTGAATAACATTCTGTTAGGAGAGAGATGATACTAGTTATTTCTATTTATATGTTGTTTGCAAAGTTAAAAAGTCCCGATATTTAATTAATTTACACATTCATTTATCGAGGAATTAAAAGAAAAGGGGATAAAATGGGAAATCCGTTGTATTATCGTAAATTCCTAGCATTGTCTTTGATTCTTATGGATAAAAAATAAAATAAAAATTATTAAATTTCTTGGTTTCTACAACAACAACCGTAAAAGATAGATAAAACTGAACCGAGGGAGTAGTTCTTATTTTTTGGGGGTTTATGATTGAGAGCTTCTTTGGAAGTTTGAACTTTTTTTAAAAAAAATTTGCTGGGAACTTGGACAAAAATGGTTATTTAGCTAAAATAAGCTTATTTATTTGCTGATTTGGTGTTTTGGACTTTGGAGATAAGTTAAGTAGTTTTTTTTCCCTTGAATTGGAGTATGTGCAAGGGAAAAACAATGGGTGAGAATACATGCAGTGAGTAGGTTGATGTGACATTAGGGTACATGCAATTATGGCTACTCTGACGTGGTAATTTGTTATGTTGTGATGAGAATGGCGTAATAAAGACTGGATGGCGTGAAGATCATAAAGTGTGGTTGGTGAGGAAAATGACAAAGCTTTAAGCTCAGGATTGAGTTTTCCAGTTGGGGGATAACTAACTAATTTAGTTTTTAGTTAGTGAAGTTCTTGATTTTATTCTCAGGTTAGGTGGTGGTGGGGGATGACTGATGAGAGGGAAAAAAATAGTTATAGACTTTATGTGTGCATCTCTGCTTGATTTATGATAGTTGTTTTGTTTAAGGGGAAAAGGGGACAGGTAAAAAGAAATTAAAAATTGTCTATAATTTTATGTCTCCTTGTGATGCTATGTTTTATGGAAGGTAGCATATGGGTATAGAGTCTGTCATGTATGTGTGGGAGAGAAACATTGAAAAACAAAGATAAATTAGGAATAGAATGTAGGAAACAAAACAGTGCCTTTGAATGTTATATGACCACAAACCTCTGTTAGATACCCTCTTTATGTTGTCTCATTGGAAAGGAGCATATGATGGTTAGGTTGTTTTTACTTGAAGGTTCATTTCAGTTTCATTTTGATTTTATATATTTACTAGCATGCCCTTGGCTTATTTTGGTTCAGAATTGTGAATATCTCTGTATTGTTGTCTCCTTCTGTTCATTTGCAGCTATCAGTGGATAAAACGGAAAGGAAAACCCGCACCAAGGGAAATTGCTCCAATAATTGTATCTAACCATGTTTCTTACATTGAGCCTATCTTCTATTTCTATGAATTATTTCCCACCATTGTGGCAGCTGAGTCCCATGACTCCATACCTTTTGTTGGCACCATTATTAGAGCAATGCAGGTAATTTCATTTCATGGTTACATTTTATGTATACCCATTTAAAATTTAAAAATATAAGAACAATTGCCATTCAGCCATTTTCCATTTCTTTCCACTTTTATGTTTTCAGGTCATATATGTTAACAGATTCTTACCATCATCAAGGAAGCAGGCTGTTAGGGAAATAAAGGTAAAACATTTCTATTAGTATGTCAATTGTTATTGTATCTACATCTTAAGATTGTCATTTTTTTATTATTGAAATGGTTGTCAATTGAAACCCAGTTACCTTTTTATTCACATACCTCTTTAATGCCCCCTACCTTTTTTAACAAAATCTATAGATAAATTTCGTGAACTATATTTGATGATTTAGGAAAGTGAGTAGCACAAGACACACTAATAGAAGTTTTTGTGTTCATGTGCAGCAAAGTGATTCCTCTTTTTTTTATTCCCTCTTGGCCTCGTAGGAGTTGTAAATATGTTAGTATAAAATGTGCAATGAAAAGTGCATGTTTGGATTGAAGTTTGCAAACTGAGTTTGCAAAAATTTCCATATTTTGCTTCACAAAATGAGTTCATTCCAGACAAAATTTTACCCTCAAATCTCAAACATACTTTTGGGGGGTAACCAAACATGACCCCAAACTGATTTTACCCTCAAACTTACTTTTGGAACACTCCCACTGGAAATCTAAACATATCCAAAGTCTAGTTAAAATTTAAACAAGTTAGGAAAAGTCTACTTGGACTTGGACATATAATCTAGAAGAGAACCTCAAAGTTGAGTGGGAGTTCAACAAGTTGTAAAGTGACATTAGCTGCAGATTGTGAAACTGAATAGCAAGATGCAAGAATTATTCAAAACTAATGGGCGCTGAGTAACAGATATGTTGGGCATGAATTTACTTGATATAATTTGCATGTTATCAATTTTATAAGCTATTTGATACAGAAATTTGCTTTCAAGGAACTGAATAACAGAGAAGGGCCTCTTGCAATAGATTTCCTCGAGTACTATTATTTCCCGAGGGAACAACAACTAATGGCAGGAACCTTATCTCCTTCCAACTTGGTGCATTTATCCCTGGATACCCAATCCAGCCTGTAATTGTACGCTATCCACATGTGCACTTTGACCAATCCTGGTATGAAATTTGTTTGTGAAGATCTTTACATTTCATTACTGTTTATGAGCATAAATTGTCACTCTAATTGTTTTACATGCAAATCTGTTAGGGGTAATGTTTCTTTGGGAAAGCTGATGTTCAGAATGTTCACTCAATTTCACAACTTTTTTGAGGTATATTCTCTCTTATGCATTGGGTTTTTCTTTATAGTGGTTAATCCACCACCTCTGGAAATTCGTTATTCTTGAACTTAAAGTGATTTAGAACTTCTCTTTTAAAATTGAACAGGTAGAATATCTTCCTGTCATTTATCCCCTGGATGATAAGGAAACTGCTGTACATTTTCGGGAGAGGGTGAGTTTTCTAGTTTTGCTTTTTAGCTTTCATATATTGCCAAAGGATTTTAATATTTATGCTTGTAATCTGCTAAATGCAGAAAACAATTGTAATAGTTTGATCCTTGAAAGTTGAAACCTCTATAGGTATATAAACTTTTGATGTGAATTGAGTTGAAGAAGATTCCTCTCTGGGAATCTGAGAATCTTCTTTTACCTCTATCGGTCAGTTTGGTGAAAATGAAATTTCAGTAATGTGCCAATTAGCAACAAATAATAAGAATACCAAACCAGGAATCACTTTATAAAGCACAAATTGCAGAGTCTAGGTCTCTAGGATCCATCTTGTAAAGTGATGGCTTGATTAATGGGGATGTTGCACATAGGATTCAGGTTTAGGTGGATGGAATGGAGGATTGCTTTAGACATCACTATTTACTAGTATTACAAAGTGCCTGTCAAACTCAGGAAAATTCCACTGGTCGATTATTTAGACTAGAAATGTTCAATGTTAGTTTTTATTTGTCAATGTCATGCTAACAACACAAAAAACTGTGATAAGCTGAGATGATACTGCTAAAGTGGATGAATGGACATGCAATACAAAAAAGATTAGGAATCAATTTATACAAGAAAAAGTTGTAGTAGCATGCTTTTGCCCTTTTTTGATATCTTTTATCCTTGACTTTTCTTATGAAGAAATAAACTGTATGGTTTGTTGAATATAATCCTTCCTTTGTGTCAGTAGTAACCATTCAACAATTAATATGTGGATAAATGCAGACTAGTCGTGATATTGCAACTGCACTGAATGCTGTCCAGACAGGACATTCTTATGGAGACATAATGCTTCATATGAAAGCACAAGAAGCAAAACAGGTGTGCTTTTTTTTATTATTGGTTTCAGTTATAATATCTTCATCCTAGTTACTGGATTGCTCTTTTGCATTTTTAAATTTCTTAGCCTTGTATTATATAAAATGGTCAAATTTAAACTTGCAAATCAAATATCGGGATGATTTTCATTTATAGATTATTTTCATGTAGAACTAACTTTAATTGTGATGTTGAATATCTACGTTGTTTCTTGTATTTAAACACTTTTCTGATATTTTAGTTACTGTTGTCTAATATATGTAATCTCTACTAAAGTGAAAATGTGGCATATAAGATGTAATGTAAAAATAATGTGATAAACCATTGTCTTATAGGGGGAACTAGACATCATAACAATTTTTTTTTATCAATAGATAGATTATGCCTCCAATCACTTGTATATGTGTCTACCTATATAACTATATATAAAGAAAGCCAACCAAAAATGGAAGAAAACCAATAATTATTCCACAAATGGAACTTTAGTAGAAGATTCGTGTATTAGAAAAACAGACAAGTAAACAAATTTAGAGTTGTGTTTCTTTTACTTACTGCTTTCTTCTTGGAGATTGATGATTTCAATGCGCTGTGATCAGACAATCAGGCTTAAACTGAAAATTTCATGTTATATGGAGACATGGCCAAAAATCTTTGAAAATTTCAAGTCATGCTTAGCATTTCAGTTTTGTTGTTGCTGACATTTTAACTTGTTGACTTTTTCAGGAGAACCCCTCAAGTTTTATGGTTGAAATGACCAAGGTGGAATCAGTGAGTCCCTAAAAACAGATGAGCTTAGCATTACCTTTTTTTTCTTTTGCCATTATTAAGTCCCTTGTAAATTATCTTTTCTTTCAGCTTTTTAAGACTTTTAAGTAGGATTTTTAGGTTAAACCTTTTGAATCTGTAGTATATGCAAATGCCATAAGAACCCTTTGTTTATGCCAATGGATGCTAGACATAAGTGGCCCAGGGTGGCTGCCTGATGTTTGGGCCTTCTAATCTCAGGGAAATATGTATTGCAAGAGTGAAAATATTTTATATTGTGATTTGTGGTATATTAATGATGGTGATAGTATGACTGAGTATATGACACATCCTGTCTCTGACTGATCTGCCCATATGGTATACCAAAGGATAAAAGAGATTTTGTGCTTCTTTTCAGTTATTTCATATTAGCAGCATGGAAGCTGTGGACTTTCTGGATAAATTCTTGGCCATGAATCCTGATCCCAGGTACTATTGTCACATTTTTGTATAACTAGACAAACCAGTTTTGCTCAAGTACAGTGGGAAACATTAGTTAATTGATTTTTATATTTGGTGGTAAGCAATTGATTGTAAATTGATAATATTGACGACAATCAATGTTGAGTTTTTACTTCAGTTGATGGTGTTACAGTGTTAGTCATAATGAAATCTCCTTTTTGTGGGAAATCATTGTTTAAATACTTATTGTTGCTAACTTCACATAATTCCATGCAAGACCTCTCTAAAGAGTAAATTCTTCACAGGAAGTGAACTGTTAGGGTTGAAATAAATGTTAACCCAATAATAGGTCTGATTAAGTTTTGCAACTGCCCCAGTTTATTGTCTATGAAAGATATTCTCGTCTCTTTGGGGGCAAGGACAACATGATTGAGAATATCTGCTTTAAAATTTGAAATTACCATTTATATAACATGAATTTATTTCTTTGGTTGGGCATTTTTGGGGCACTTGGTGAGTTGGTGCTGAGACATTTTCACTCAAATTGGAGGCCTAAGATGTATGTTTGGTACATGGGTGTGACTTAAGAGATTACTGCATGCATCTCGACTCCCCCTATTTACCTCAGATGCCTTAGGTGTATGGGCATGTGATGCTCTTTCAAGCATGGAAATCTTAGATGTTTGTTCATGTAATCCTTAAAGTTAGATATTAAAGATTACCAATTGCAGTCAAACAAGGGCACCACACATGCGTAAGAATGTAAGATGATTAACAATTGTCATACGAACTGTAGGAATCATTAACCATAATCAATGGTACATGTGCATCAAATGCCTCCTCATAGAATTATAGAAAAAGCCTATTCCAAGCTAATCAATCTCCCTTCTGTCCATGAGGATTTCTGGCAATTCTCAGTGAAAAGTTTATAAATCCTTGCATTCATACACATTGGGGCCAAAACATTGGAGTAAGATAATGGTTATTAAATCCATGTTTTTGGGAAAGTCTTTTGTTTTTGTTTTTGCTTTTCTTTACTAACAACTGTGACCTATAGATGTGATTGTATTTGGTGAACTTTATCACTTTTATGATGGCGTCTGTATCTTGCTTACAGTGGTCGTGTTCAATATCATGACTTCTTGAGGGTTTTAAGACTTAAGGCTTGCCCACTATCTGCAAAGGTTAGTTATCAAATAGCTCGAGATTTCTTTAATATTGTGGGATTAAAATCCCTCAAGATTTGATGTTCGGATCCTTATATTTTGTTAAATTCTCTAATTCCATGTGCATGACATGGCTTATGATAAGTTATTTTCAGAATACTACAATATTATTTGTGTACTTGTAGTTTTGAAATAAAATTTTCTGCATTCAGTTTTTTCTTCCCTTTTTGCTGCATTTTTTCAGCTTAGCAAAATTTATTCTAACTTTGTCTTTGCCACCGCTGTTCTTTCTGTTGCCAAAACCTGAACTCCCTCATGACTTGAGTTCATTTTGCTGCCTGTTTTGCCTTTCGATTCTCATGTTGATATATTTTATTACAGATATTTTCATTCATTGATGTAGAGAAGAGTGGGACAATTACGTTCAGACAGGTAGCTATTTGCAATAATTTACCCTGTTTATATTATAGATTAGAAGTAGCAATTGATACTACAACATTTATACTATCTTGTTTTTTGTGCAACAAACTGCAATACGAGGTTCAAAATGTCCTTGTTGATTACAGCACTTATTTGTAATTGTATGTTGCTTCCAGTTCTTGTATGGATCTGCCCATGTCATGTCACAACCAGGGTTCCATCAAGCCTGTGAAGAAGCCTTTACTGGCTGTGGTGGTGCAGTAAAGGCCTATGTTGTTGAACAAGAGGTATTATAAACTTTTGTTCTCCTATTTTTGCGTTTACTGTGTTGGATTATCCCTAACATGTTCTTTTCGATTCTCTTTAAAATCAGTTACGAGATTTCATCCAACCTGTTGTCCTAAACTGGAGTGAGGATGAGGTAATTTATATTATAAACACTTCTCTCCATTTTTTCTGTAATTAAAATACTTAACACTCTTGTTGTAGTCTGTGACTGACTTAAACTGGTTACTTGTAGGTCCATGAGCTTTTTATGTTATTTGACAATGATAATGATGGAAGAATTGACAAGAATGACTTTCTTTCATGCCTTAGAAAAAATCCTCTTCTCATAGCATTTTTTACACTTCAACTGCAGCAAAAGGAATTTGAAGGTAATGGAGTGATAGAAATAGTGTGATGGGTGGATTTCGCATTTGATAAAATACTCTGGCTTTTTAGGTCTTTTGTGGACTAGAAAGAAAAGAAATGGGTAGGGATTCCTGGGGAATACATACAGTATAGAATGCAGTGGCCTCATTTTTTATTTTATTTTTTTCATTTTGTTTCCTTGATCTGATTAAATACTGGTAACTATTTGGTCAAGATCTGTGCCATCCATCCTGCTTCATTTTATATTTTTAGCTAGGTCAGTTTTGCATAGTTGGATGTCAGTTACTTGGGCGGTGTTCACCCCGATCCAACATTTTGAGTTTTGGTTCAGGGACCATACTGACATTTAGGGTCAATGTGATTCATGTAAAGTTTGAACCAACGTGTCAATTTGTAACAAACATTATAATTGTATTTTTTCAAAGATGTGAACCTGAAGAAAGTAATGTAATTTATTTGGATTTTTTAGTATCATGAAGGAATGATTTGTTGCTTTAGAATGCGTCATGATTTCATTTATTAATTCTTTTGTTGGGAGTTCTTAGAAGTCTCGGATTAGGAGTGTATGCTACTAAGTCAGAAGCATGCTCTCTCTCTCTCTCTCACATTAATATAAAGTAATATATATGATTCTCCACTAATATATTAAGAAAGCAATATTTTTACTTCTAAAATTATTGATAATTCCATCGAGACTTTGCATGATTATGAATTTATATATATTCTAGACCTCCTTCGTAGTTTTTAAGTGTAGCTATAATAATTATTTTAAAATTTTAGTGCAACGATTGCAGGATTTTGCATTATTCATAAAATCTATTTAAATTACTTTTAATTAATGTTTCAATTTATATATTTTACAAGATAAATGATTAATCTTTTATAATAAATATTTATAATGATAAATATTTTGTATAAATTATAATTTGGATTTGTAATAAACAATATTTAATGTAAGGTTGTTTTTAATTAATTATTGAAACATTTCTTAAAAAAAAAAACAGTTGAACTTTAATTTAGAAATTGAAATAAAAGAGTAAATTGAAATAGATATACAATTAACAAAAAAGTATACATAAAAAAATAAAAGGAGTATAGGTTTGAGATGATTGAGACTTGAGAGAGATTTTTTTTTAAACTAATTGTAAGACTAGTGAGTGAATTGCATATCTAAAGGAAGGAAAACCAATATTGAAAATATATAATCGACAAAGTTGAGAGAGTAAGAATTATCCATTACGATTTATAATAATATAGAAGTGAATCTTCCTTATGTCATGTTGAAAAGTCAAGACAAGGGCTGTTTCTATTGAATTTTTTATAATTTTCTATTTCAAATAATTTTACTTTATTATATCTAAACAAGAATAATTCTTTTAAATTAGTTTTAAAATATCATTCTTAAATATAAATCAATTCTTTCAAAAACTTATCATTCTCATTAAAGCGTAGCATAATCAACCCGATTTCTTCAATCGTTATTTAATTGTTTAGGTTTATTTGGGTAGAAATTGAATTCAGTTTTCTCAATAAATAAAAAATGAATTTGGTTTTTCTTTTGTCAATAACTTTAATTGATAGTTGGTTTTCCTGTTTGTGTTGTTTGTGTATGAGAAAAACTTCATAAAAAAAGATAAAATTTATTTTAATGATATTGATATTTTGAAAATTAGTTTTATAAGTTTCAATCATGAAAATATCTTGCTTTTAAAAAACAATTTAATTGAAGAGTTAGATGGGGGTAACAGGTTGTGGGCCAAAATGAGAGCCTTCTTCTCAATTTGGGTTAATTTGGGTTTACTACATATTTTGCTTCACATTGATTAATGTTAATTGATATGAATTAGTTTGATTTTTTCCCCTAAAAAATTGTAATCCAAACCGAACCATCCTGATCACATTTGGGTTGATTAGGATCGGATCATTGGTTTTATCACCTTATAGAATAATAAAAAATGAGGACAAATAAAAAAATAATAGAGGAAAAAAATCATAATAAAATGAAATAAACTAATGAATCATAATAAAAAAAATTATTGTGCAATTATAAAATTACACAACATAATTATAGAATTATAAATTACAGAACATAAAAAAATTAAAAAAATTCTAAAATAATATGAGTTTTAGTTGGTTTGGATTGATTACTATTTTACATGCTCAAATTCGCTATCCAAACCAATGTTATTGGATTTGCAACTTTTAAAATTCAAACCAAATCCATAATCTAAACTAATCCCATTTTTTTCTACTTAGTTTGAATTCATCGGGTCATTGAATCGAGTTGGACGGGTCCATGACCATTCCTAATTAAGGCATTGGGGTGTGACTTCCTACACCAGACAAAGTTCTTATACACCCAGCACTAAAGTGTGAAATGGCGGAAATAGCCTTGTTAAAATAGGTTTAATTTGAGCGTTTTAAAAAATTTCTCATACACCATTCAGAGTCGCTCTAAGAAATTGTGAAGCCGCGCATTCGGGGTTGAAGTCGCCATCGCTGCCGTAGGAGTTTGCATACACCGTCGCCGGAATTAGAGGTTGTGCCGCCGTCCTGCAGTGCTTCGTGATTGCGCGACAAAGGTAAGTCAATTTCCTGTATGGATTTGTAATCCGTAAGCATTGTAGGAATCCGTAAGCATTGTAGGAATCCGTAGGGCATATGGATTTGCAATCCGTAAAGAGGATTGGCAACGGTGAAGAGCAAACGGATCACCAATCCGTGAAGCACATACGGATTGCCAATCCGTATGAGCCTTACGGATTGGCTATGAGCCTTACGGATTGTCAATCCATATGGATCTTACGGATTGCCAATCCGTATGAGCCTTACGGATTGACAATCCGTATGGACCTTACGGATTGCCAATCCGTATGGACCTTACGGATTGCCAATCCGTATGGAACTTGCGGATTGCTGATCCGTATGTATTTTTTGACATTTTTTAAATTAAAAAAAAATATTTGCTGGAAATGATGTGGATTGAGTTGCCTGTGGATCCTGTTAGCCCTGAAATGTGTTTGATTTTGAGCATTGATGTGTGTTATAAACTCATGTATTGATTTACTTATGTACCTATTACACTCATATACTTATGTGTTGATTTAGTTGAGCATTGATGTGTTTTATAAGTTGATGTTGATTGGATACCCTTGTTTGTATGGTCCATATATAAGGCACTTCAGATTTGAAGTTGGATAGGTTTGATTCTTGGAGCACATCTGACTGTGATTGTATATATGTTATTTTAATTTTTAAGAGTATGAATTTATCTGAAGTTGTAATTAACAAATTGGTTTGAATGAATGTCAGATAATGGTTAAAATGAGAGGACTAGGGCGGCCATTGGCCAGAGAGGGTAGAGAAGCCGTTCAAGAAGAACCACCAGCACGGCGAAGGCCGACAGCATCCGCACGAAGACAACGGCGAAGGATTAGTGTTGTTGACGATGTGGCTGCTGAGGAAGCCGTCGATGTTGGTGATATTGTTGCACCTGATGAGGGACGATTTGATGATGCTGAGGTCGAGGCAAGCATTGATGCTGAGGTTGAGGCAACCATTGATGCTGAGGTCGAGGGATTTCCTGGTGGCCCACATGACACTTCAGTGTTGACTCTTTATGCTGATCACATCGCAGCTAAGGTGTGGATGGGAGAGGTACGATTGCATATGAATATAATTACATTTGTTTATTGCATTTGATTTTTATCTTTGTGCCTTGTTTGCTGGTATGTAATTAACAATAATTACAGGAACGACCTGAGCTGAAGTTAGCATCTCATGGGCGAAAGGTGCAGAAATTTGGTAGGCCAGCACTTGAGATTGAAGGTTTGGTTGCCAGGACGGGGTTAAGCCCACTTATCACCTGTTCTTTGGAGACAGGTGATCGGGGTTTAATCTCAGCCTTTGTGGAGAGATGGCATAAGGAGACAAGTAGTTTCCATTTGCCGATCGGGGAGATGAGTATCACGCTGGACGACGTCGCATCGTTGCTACATCTGCCAGTGATGGGGACCTTCCAGACATATGATGTATTGGATGTAGTGGAGGCAGTTGAATTGCTGGTGGAGTTGCTTGAGGTTACAACTGAAGAGGCTGAAGCAGAGACGAAACATTGCCATGGCGCATATATTCGTTTGTCATGGCTGCGAGAATTGTATGTTGTTAAGTGTCAGCAGATGGAGTGGATAGTGGCAGCCAGAGCCTATTTGCTCCATTTGGTTGGTTGCACGATCTTGGCCAACAAGAGTGGCTCACATATCGGTGTGGTATTCTTGGAGGCATTTCGTGATCTCGACCAAGCTGGGGACTTCAGTTGGGGAGCGGCTGCACTCCAACACATGTATGATAACCTCAACTACGCGTGTCAGCACCACGGAAAACAAGTTGCTGGTTATATTAGTTTGCTGCAGGTATATATGACATTTAAATTGACTTTTGTTTGAAGTTTAATGGTTGCGTAGTCATATAATATGTTAATTGTTTTCTATTTTGTGTTCACTACAGTGCTGGGTGTACGAGCATTTTCCTGGACTTGCCAGCATGGTTGTTGATGAGGAGTACCTTGAGAGCCAACCACGGGCATGTCGCTGGAAGGCAGGGAAGGCTTTACCTGTCGCAACGTATCGACGACGACTGGATAGGTTAACGATTGACGGTGTTTCTTGGACACCATACACCGATCATCGAGACATCCGTGGATTTGAAGTCATTTCTCTTTTCTCAGGACATCTCCGGTGGGGCCCGTACATTGTGAGATACCAACCGGAGAGGGTACTCAGGCAGTTTGGATTTGTTCAGAGTATTCCGTCTCTCCTGACGTTGGGCTCCCCATCCACTGAAGAGGTCGATCATAGGTGGCTTCAGTATTCTGACTTTCTTGCGGTCACCGGAGATTTAGCGACTTTCCCTGGTCAGTGTCATGGAGATTATTTTGGTTGGTTCTACCAAATATCTCACCCTTTTATGATTCCGCCACAGCCTGGGGAGCCCATTAGACGTTCTCCTGTCATACCAGATCCACCACCTGTTCCACAGGGACATGTTGCACCTGCTGAGGGACACATCCCACAACATGCAGTGGTAAGCTAAAAGTCATTTGGTTTTGATTGTTATTTGCATTGGTTTGGTGACATTATTGTCATACATGTTTTTCATTCTTCTATTCAGGGTGTGTGCCGCACAATTGCCCAGAGATTGCAACAAATGATAGATCTTCAAATGGTTACCGCTGGCACTGACGCATTCGACATAGTAGACCAGTGTATCACATTAGCTCGCGGTGTGTGTGACGATAGGACTCTGTATGTCAGGTCTAGACGTCCCAGGAGTTGATTGTGTATACAGAATGACGTACTTTGACTTTTTCATCTTTATATGGCATAGGCCAATATATGAACAGATTTGTTAACATTTTGGCTTAATGACATTAATATTTTAAATGTTTAAACATCATGTGTGGATAAAATGAACACAATTTTCATTTCGCAATAGCTGAACAAATCAAATTACCATACAAGAATTACACAATTCATTCTAATCAAATAACAAAGTAATGTCAAACGAGTCACTTTTGACTTCCCAAATCCACATAATCTGTGGCTAATCTAGTCAAACTGTTATATTTTTGCATTCGACTAATATAACTTGTTGGCCAGTGCTGTGCTTGAGAATGACAATGTCTTAACCATAATAAAGCAGTTGGTGGCATAGGACATCCGCTTCGCAAAGTTACCTAAACAAAATCATAAGTCAACACATTGTTACGTAATATGATTGGAAACAAATGAAATGACATTAGTAATACCTGAACACAATGATTTCCATGTATATTCATTTCACACTTAACTCTTATTTTAATTCATATTCAATACATCACTTAAAAGGACAGATACATTAATTATTAATACCTTTAACAAAAACAAAACAAAGATTTAAAAAAAAAACAAAAATAAACACAAACATAAAAACAAAAAAAAAGCACTCATACAGATTGGCAATCCGTAAGGCTCATACGGATTGGCAATCCGTAAGGCTCATACGGATTGACAATCCGTATGATCTTTACGGATTGCCAATCCGTGTGAGCCTTACGGACATAAAAACAAAAAAAAACACTCATACGGATTGACAATCCGTAAGGCTCATACGGATTAACAATCCGTACGAGTGTTTTCAGCTACAGTAACAACGCCAAAACTTACCTCCGATGACGATTCCGGCCAACGAAACCTCCACGACTGCTAACAACGACCTCCACACTAAATCAACAAGCCAACAACCACCAAGAATCCAAGCTAGAACCAAGAACAGGAGCGAGAAGGAAGAGGAGCGAGAAGGAAGAAGACAGATTAGCTGGTGTATGTGAAGCAAAACAGATAAGGGCAATATTGACATTTTTAAAAAAATGCTGGATGTATAAGAAATGTGTCTGGTGTAGGAAGTTAATCCCAAGGCATTGGTGCATGACAAACATCCATTAAATGAAAAAGAGATAAGTTCTTACATCTTATTTTTATGTTTTGAAAAGTAGAATTTTTTTTTTTTTTTGTTTACATTGATACAAACGGATTCCTAAACACACCTGAAATAAGCAGGAAGGTCTCGTTTGTAAATAACTGGCCTTTCTACAATTTTTTCAGAATGTCTAAACATTTTTTAAAATTAAATATTTATAGAAATAAATTTAATTTTTAAAATATTGTAAAATTCAAAATATTTATTTAATTGATTGAATAAGTTATATGAGTTATTATAAACTCTTAATACTTGTTTTCGATTTTACGAATAATTTTTTTTATCAAAATGAAATTGGTATTGCTTAATTAACTTAAGATGATATAGTTTTTTTTTCACTGTTTTCCTCATCCATCACATTAGTCAAAATCAAATATGCTATATAATACCATTATAAGTGATGATGTGATATGTTTAGTGTCACCTAATGTTATGATCATCCTTTCACATAATGTACACATCATCATGATCAAAGATTAAAATAAATAATTAAAATAATTTTACTAAAAGAGTTTCATAGGTATCTATTAAGTTTGTATACTAACAACTAATAAAAACCATTTTATTACTGGAATAAAAAATCATTTTTAGAATGGCTTTTAAGTAGTTATTATTAAAAAATTATTTTTAGTATGACTCTTATGTAGTTATATTAAAATCAACTAACGTATTATATACAGTAAATTGTGATCAGAAGATAATACTTTTTTTTTACAATAGTTAATACGTATATTATTCTATCTTTTTATATATAAATTTCTACCTCATATTTTTCTTCTTCGTCGCCCCACTAACTTCGTAGTGCATCAATTCGTCAATCTATTTTTGTTTCTGAAATATAGTCGTATTGTTTTTTTGGTCTCAAAAAAAAATTATTGACTTTTGGTACCTTAAAATTTCTTTTTTTGGTTTTGGTCCTTTTATATTATTTTAGTCCTTCTAATATATATTTTTTTCATTTTAGCTCCTATAATATATAGATAATTTAGTTTTAGTCTCCATTAAATATTTTTGCAAGGAACTAAATCAAAATTAACAAATTTTATAAGGCCTAAAAAATATATATTAAAAAAAGTAAAACAAAGTCAAGGAAAAAAAATTTAAAGCCTAAAAATAAAAGTATATTTAAACTTTTTAATTATTGGTTTATTGGTGGCACGTGCACACATACACATATATATATATATATATAGATAGATAGATATAGATATAGATTTAGATTGCTCAAGTAGAAATCTCATTTTTATATAATAAAAATTGTTCTTTCCTTTTAATTTATTGTCCAGATAGTAGTAGAATTAAGAAATTATTAATTGATTCAATCATCACAAGAACAACATTTAACTTATCTTTAGTACTTAAAATAATGATACATTTGTTTTATAATTACTTCATGAAGTAAGAAAAGTGAGTGAAGCATGATCTAATGCTTTTAAATTTTTTACAAAGATTTTGAGGTAAATAATGAAGAAAATAATTTGATATATAGGATCGTCAAAAACAGAAAAAGATATAGATGAGATTTTGATCAAGCAAGATGTATTAAAAATTAAAAAATGGAATGTTTTAGTCACAAATTCCGTTATAAGAGAAAATATATGGCATCTTTTACTTTTCTAGTCCGAAATCTACATGAATAATTAAGTTAAATTTCGTTCATCTTGGATTTCTTACTTATGTTAAGAGTCAACCCTTGTCTATCATTTGAAAAAATTACAAAAAATAATTTTCCCATCTAGGGCTAATGGTAAAATTGTTGGGCCAAATGATATCCTTATCGAAGTGTGTAGGAAAACAAGTTATCATTCGGCTTAGCATTTTAACAAGATTTTGAAATCTAAGCAAATGCCAAATTTTGAGGAAAAACACTTTGCTCCATATATTTAAGAATAACAGAAATGTTTAGAATTGTGCTAATTACAAAGTTATAAAACTGGTGAGTCACATTGTGAAACTCTGGAGAAGATGATTAAGCATAAATAAGAAAAAACAAATAAGGATCGAAGAGAATCAATTTGGTTTTATGCTTGAAAAGTATACTGTTGAAGCACTTTATCTTTTGTAGAGGTTAATGGAAAGGTACCAAAGTAAAGATAGAAACTTAATTACATATGATTTTTATTGACTTGGAAAAAATTTGAGATGGAAAGTTACAAAGTAAAAATAGAAACTTAATTACATATGATTTTTATTGACTCACAAAAAAAAATTATGAGATGGATAGGTACCAAAGTAAAGATAGAAACTTAATTACATATGATTTTGATTGACTTTGAAAAAATTTATGATTAAGTGTCAAGAGATCTTAGATTCTTAAAATATGAATTTGGGTCTAACTTAATTCTAAAAGCTAGTTCAAGGGGTGAGGGTTGTCCCTTACTTATATATTTGATTTTGCTTTATCTTTAGTCGTGTGAGACTTATATTTTTTTCAATACACCCCCTCACGTCCAACTAGTACTTTTGGACTTAGTGTATAGATAACATGGTAGGTGACCCTTTGAATGAGATCTTGGATATGCTCTCATTTCATCTTAAATTTTTAGAATGTGAGTTAGAGCCTAACTCAATTCCAAAAACTAATTCAATGAATAAAAATTATTCTTCATTTACATACTTTATTTTAACTTTATTTTTAGCCGATGTAAAATTTGAATTTTTTTTAATAATAAAAGTGTTATAAGGACTTCTGAAAAGAAAGTTGTTCATGTGGCTTATATTAATTCAAGCTATAAAAAGACATGTATGAGAGGCTAACTACTACTGCAATAACACTAAAAGACGAGACTAAGGATTTTCCAATAGGATAGGATTACATCGTCATGACTCGGTCTTAACTCCTTACTTTTTGTTTAATCTAATCATGGATGTGCTTAATTAATAGGGGCATGCAAAAGTATATCCCATGTTGCATTGTCTTTTTCGCGGATGATATAATTTTGATTGAGAAATCAAGCGACTTGAAAAAATTAACTGTCAACTTGAACTTTGGAAACAAACCTTGATAAAAAAAAGGATATCAACTTAAGTAGAGCTAAGACATACTACATATATTGTCATTTTAGCAAGAACTAAGAAACCTGACATGAAAGTAAAAATGAGAGAAATCAAATGTCACATCTTATATTTTTAAGTTCAAATATTTGGAATCATCAATACTAAAAGATAATGGAGAAATTAAAAAAAATATATACATATAAGATACAAGTGAGAGATAACTTCAATAGAAAAAGACAAACAAAGATTAATTACTTGTGATCACAAAGTATCTATATCAAACTTAAAAGCAAGTTTTACTGCACTAATTGTGGTAACAAACGTTGTAAAAGGACAATAAAAACCTGAAGTGAAATATGAATATTAACTTAACAACTAGTTTGATGGATTCTACAGTACGTGCACAATTATTTGATGTTCTCTATGATGCACCATTTTTAATAACCATTAGATTTAATTTATTGTGCAACCTTTTACTTTGAACTCTCAACGATCTGATCTAAACTCCTTCGTCGGAGCCATTGTCCGCCATGCGCAGTCGTCGGAGGTGATTTGCAGCGACGATGCCATTTCTTCCCTGCTTCTCTCCCTCCTTATCAAGATCTGGATCTTTAATTTCTATCTTCCACAAAAGCTATATATATATATATATATATATATTAATTTCATTTCTACATTTTTCCTATATGGAGTAAAACTATGCACCCAAAACCTGAAAGTTATGAAGAGTATATATGTGGAAGCTAAATATCGTAAATAATAGTATAAAAATAATATACTTTTTTTTCTTGTTGAAGGTTATAAAAATAAGACCAAATAGAAAAATAAAATAAAAACAAAAGATATTATATGTAACAGATGGACGAGGAGGGACCATAGCTTTTGTGAAAATAATTGAATTCACCAACGAACAAGGACTCGCCAGCCGACAAACATTTGAACAGACAACGATATGTGCAAAAACTTTATCTTGTACGTTGTCATACATTTATCTCTCACAACAGTACCTATAATAAATTGGCAGGAGTAAACAGCAAACCTATACACTGTGTGTGAAATTATTTTTCCAAACTTTTTAGTTTTATTATACACTTGTGTGAGATTTATAAACATCGTACCAGATACAAGATGAAGGAGAAATCATCAATTTCAGGTGTGTTTGGATTAATTGTCATTTGTAGTGCTTTAAATGGACAATTCCACTTTTCTCATGCGATAAAACGTAGAAATAACTATCACATGTCATTTTAGTGAACTCGATTGATAGTGAGGGTAACTTTTATTCAAAACACACACGAAGGTGTTACATGAAATGCAGGTAAGATGGCTAAAATAGAAAAAGACATAGGCATGAGACACTTTGTTGTGGTTATAAACATTATTTTATTTATTTTATTAGATAACTTTTTTAATAATAAATATTAATTATCAGTTTATTAATTTTTGTTAATAAAATTTTTAAAAATTTATTTTCTTTTTTTATCTCGAAACCAATCATACATTTTTATTCTAAGAAAAATTGCAAAATATGCATTTAATATGAATTCTTAAATTTACTTATAAATATGTGGCCAACAGCCTATAAATCTGTCCGGATATTACTGAGATATCATGTATGTCCTCTGAGAAGTTGGGTAAAAAATCTTTCCCAATTCCAAGGATATAGATACTTGTGCCTGTACGCTGATAGGCCAACCATAAGGTATTTAAACATGTCCCTGAATATATTTATATTCGTTCAGCCACGTGTACCTTAGCTTATCTCCAACTGTGGACCCATGCATGCAAATGCTCTTATGTTACATTCTATTAGCATTTTGTTTATGGAAGATGGCAAACTTTAATTTGTTGGAAGCTTCAATGAAGACGGGGATTCATTAAGTTTTCATTTCACTTTTTATCTGTCTTATTTTTCTGCATTTGTCCAATATATATGTAGTCTCCATTATTTTCACTTTTTAAGTTATCTCATACTAAGTGTCTGCATTTAGTGTTTTCGTGTGATCTTCAGTGGGGTAGAGTCATTTAAGTTGGTGTTGAATAAATTGAAGAAGAAAAAAAGAGAATTAATTAGAGAATAGTTCGTACTAGTAATTAATATTGTCTCTTACTCCTTAATTTTACACTCTGTGCATTCCTTGGCCAGTGGTGTCATCTTTGTCTGTAACTGATACACTTTTTCCTACTCCTATATGTAACTATATATTAGAAAGTCATTACACTAATACAAAAAAGAAAAAGAAAAAACTAACATTTTTGTCAAAAAATAAACTTTTAACATCTTTTTTTTTTGAAACTTTGTTGCTGAACTATAGTGAAATTAAAGTTCCATAACTAGTACGCATGATACTTCTAAACTACCATGAAGATATACTTATCATCATTTCTCTATTTATTTATATTAGTAATTAGTTACAGCACCTCTGTCCTCTAAACGTTTCAAGAGCCTAAGTAGACAAATACTCAAAGTTCCACTTTATTGTCTTCATATATAATACTACTCGTTAGTATGTAATGGTAAAAAAATTACCAAAGACAATTGCCATCCTCATTTGACAGAAGAAACTAAAATTAAAATTTAAAATTGTAATTCTAATTCTAATAAAATTAAAGTTGGTTTGAAATCATAAGTCCTATTTTGAAGTTAAAGTAAAAAAAAATAGAATTAAAATTGTCATTATAAATTAAACTATAATTCTATTTTAATTAGGAGTATGGTTATGACTTAGATTACTTTATGTTTAAGTAAAATAAAATCAATCTATAAGACATGGTGTGCAATGGTAGTAACACAACAATTAATAGTAGATGATAATGGTGGTAATAATTACAACATAGTGATGACTATAATAACTGTGATAATAAGTAATAGTCACGGTGGTAGTGTGGGTGAAGGGAGAGTGATGGTGGTTGAAGAACAATAGTGTCGATGGTGAGTGGTAGAGGAAGTAGTAGTAATTAATAACGAAAGCATCAATTATATAATGGAGAAAAGAATTCTCTCCTGTGATATATATTTTGACTGGATGAGATCCTAACCCTCAATTTTTTTTTTGTTAATAAAATATAAAGGTTTTATAAAATCATTGGTGAGGTTAGTTCACAGGAGAATCTCATATTTTCTTTCAACATCAGAGGATCCTTTTCCATGATATTGGTCGTCAATAGTAATAATATCACAACAATGTAATAGTACCTCGAGCGGTGGTCGTGAGGGAATTAAGAGAGCAATGATGATGGTAACGATGAGAGCACGTATAGAAAATAATGAGAGGAGATATACAATATAAGGGAATAAGAAAGGACTTGTAATTTAGGAGTAGGAATTAGAAATTGAAAATTTTTAATATCATGAATTTTAATTATTTTGAAGTTGTGATTTCCACACACAATTTATAATAGTGAGATTGATTTTTTAAGATTTTTTTTTATATTTTTTAAATAACTACTGCTATTATGAACATGTTATTATCGTCAAATTGAAATTTAAATTAATTATTTTATTTTAAATTATAATAATTAGTATTATTTTAAAGTTAAGTCAAATCGTATGAATTATTCCCATTAAGGTTGACCTAAAATAGTAGTGACAATGTCTTAGATTTCAACCTTACATAGTATTGTTTGGTTGGGAAGGTGAAGGGAGCATTTTTTTTTATATAAACGTTTGCTGTTTTGTTCAATTTTTAAGAAGGGGTGGAATATTAGGGATGCAAGACCAATGTTCACAAATCCAACTCTACTCAAAGTTGATTTGGAAGGATTTGGATTTGAATATAGATCTGGTGTAATTTTTAAGACGGCTTTGGGTCGTTTAATCCGATTTGGTTTCCTATATTCTTTTCAAAAATATTTTTTTGAACAATTATGAATTAATAATAACTTTTTATTTAATAATTTTTTTTTGTATAAATGGTATTATACTTATAATGATAGTAAAATATGTATTGTAAAATTTACTTTAATTTAGGTTTTATATTTCTTTTATTCTACAATTTAACTATAAATGACATATTATATTAAAACATTGGGTTAAAAATTATAAGCTTAACTGCACTGTGAATGCACAAATTCACCTTATTAATATCTCATATTAATAAATGAGAAAATGTTGTAAAATAATCCAATCTCATTTAATGTTTGGAGAGATGTGAGTATTACACTCTCATTTTCTCTTATATTTAAATATATAATTCAATTTATTTAACAAAACACCATTAAAGTAAATTACAGTCTCCTCTTTTGAGAAATGTGAGTATTGCATTATCTTCTTTTCCATTAAAATTCCTTCTCTCCTTTTTCCTTTTCCTCCTAGATGTGAATATTACATATTGTTCTTCTCCACTTATATTAAAATATATAGTTTACTCCATTTAGTTTAATAACACCATTAAAAAATATTCTTTAAAATATTTTAAAATGTATGCTAAACTAACTTTAAATTAGCAAGTTATTTTTCACTCACTTGATAAAGATTTTTTAAAATGTATATTTAAATTTAAAATGTATATTTTAAAAAAAGGTAACAATAGAAATTACAAAATAAACTATTATATGCATACAAATGTATTAATTATATGTATATATTGTATTAATATATATTTGATTTTTTATATTTAAAATGTTTTATAAATTAACTTTTTATACAACGACAATAATGGGAAAAAAATGAGAAAGATTCAAGTTCCTTCTTGTGGATGTGTGAAAAGCGAAAACAGGGAAAGAGAGAATAATTTATTTTCTAAAAGACATAATTATCCTTAACTTATATAGATTTGGGGAAAAACAGTTTTATGTCCATAAACCTTCATGGATCCGATTTGCGAAATAGTTTCCTTTTCCCATCGTACCCAATTTAAATATATAAGTCGACTCTGTACTTCAAATTAAGTACTTCCTTCTTTCCACAATAATTGTAGGGGAAAAACAAAAAAAATATTCTAAAATAATTATTTTTTTAGTTTTTAATATATTATTAATTAAAATTTTCTACTTATATCTCTTATAGTATTAATGATATGAACTATAAAAATAAAATAAAATAATTATGATAAAAATAATTTTATAAAATTATTATTATTATTCATTTATTTATTTTTTTGCCTTATAAAATAATAGAACGATAATTATAATAGAACTGGAGAAGTATCATTTACACTTATCTATAATTGTTTAAAAGAATAGATTTTTAATATTTTATATTTGTATTCTCTTTATTGCATCTCATATTTATTCAAGATTATTCATGTTATTATATATATATATATATATATATATATATATTACTTAAATATATTTTATAAAAGCAATAAAATATTAAATATTTTTTCATAGAGTACTCTAAGTGAAAGTAGTGGTTACTATGCAGTAAATGAGAAAAAAATAATTAATTAAAGAGACAAATAGTATTTTTTACTGCAAGATTAAAAAATATATTAAAAAGTTACATAATATATTGCATAAATTTTAAAGTATTAATTGAATAAATTTAAAGTATTGATTGCATTTTTTTAATAAAGGTAAGTGTTAACAGGTGTTTCTAATAAGACCCAAAAATTACTTAGTTAATAAAAAATTAAAGAAATTGTTATCGAAAAAGTTAAAAAATTTAATTAATTAAATTGATAATCATAATTTTTTCTTAAATTTTTATCTTTTTCGGAACTACTCAGTCATAAATTTAGCCTAGTTTTCTCTTTTTTTTATTTATGAATTCTTCCCTCTTTTCTAATTAATTGTTTATTAGTATAATTAATTTGATATATATTAATCTAAAAATAATTAACACAAGAAATAATATTTATTGGTCCAAAATAACTTTTTTATGTTATCATGTTAATAATGTGAAATATTCTTTAACTTTGTTAATGACTAATTTTCTCATTTGACCATAATTATTTTATTTATAAGATTTAAATTCAATATCTTACTTAAGGAACTTAATCTAATATCACTCATATCAATAATTTATTTATAAATAAAAATAAAGAAAATATTTTACCAAAAAATATAAGTATGATAAAAAAATTTGATAGACAAATATTAAATTGTTAATCAGTGATTTTAGAATATTGGTTAAGAAAATAAAAAAATTTATTGAGATAGTGTAAAATACATTGCAAATGAACTTTTTATACAATTTTTATAATAAATATTTTTTAATTTCTTATCTAATATTTTAAAATACTTATTAAGAAGATTTTTTTATTATGTCGAAAAGAAAAAAGAGATAATATATTACTTTGAATAAAAATGTGCGCACGAAATGAAAGGCAAAGAAATCTGAGAAAAGGTAACAGCAGCAGGTATGGGGAAACATAGATTGGTGCAAAAATGAGATTCTGATGACTTCTAGAGTTTTGTGAGCCGTTGGATGATCGAAGTGAGTGGCATACAGAGGACAGAGCACGTTTTGTGGTCCCTCTTATCCGGCACTTGTTTTCATTGCTCCTTCCATTGGTATGTGCGCTGTTAGTGTCCAGACACGTTTCGTTCCGATAAAAAAACCTAAGTAAGTACTTTGACATAAATAGCTTATCTCATCTCATCCTATACTGTGCTACAATTCATGTCATGTCATAATCACTGTTCATCCCACAACCACATAAATACTCCACACCATTTCTATTGAAAATTGTAATAAATAATTGAAAGAGATTAATAATAATTTTATAAAATTATTTTGATACCATTATTGATTATTAATATTATAAAAGATATGATTAATGTTATATTTAAAAATTAAAATAATAATTATTTTAAGATAATTTTTTTCTTCCATAACAATTATAATTGAACAGAATGGATATTTAATTATGTATTTTTTTTTTCAATTATACCTTTACAAATCGTAGAGTAAAATTAAGACTATTTTCTTACTGGAATATTAATAACTTTGGTTTTTACAAAAATACTACATTCGTCCTCCAATATAACACATTTTTTCAAAGATATTAAGAAAACTACTTTTTTGTTCTCTTTTAATTGTCAAATTTTTGAAGAGTTTTTATTTTTAGTTATCTGTCCTTTAAAAACTTGAAGATCATATTACATAATGTTTTATCAACATCACCCTTGTTTTTTTTATCTTAATTAATTTACACGTGCATTTGTTGTAGAATGGAAAGAGAAAATGGTGAAATCCTCACTAATCTCTCCCACAAGCCACAAATGTTAAAACCACCTGTATTCTTTTTGGTGTCTCCATCTCCCTCGGTCACTCGGGGACCACAAGTTATTCCAAAAACTCCGTGGAGCCCTTGACATCCAACTTCTCGTCACCTCTTGATCGACCACACCCAATAATTTACATCTTACTCCCACTTGATTCAAACTTCACCCGCTCAATGCCAAGTTGAAGTTTGTGATAAGGGTGGTTGGCAATGATAAATTTAAAACTGACCAAGATTTGTAGCTTATTTTAGATCTTATAATTAGGGGATTCAGCTTATTAGACATATAATTTGGCATTCAATTACATATGCTTAAAAACTAATTGTATCTTTTTAATTATCATATTATAAATGTGAAGTATTCATTAACTGTATTGATGATCAATCTTCTATATTGAAAATTTGACTAATTACCTTAAAGATCAAATGTGGAGAAGTACTTTGGAGTGTAAAAGACTCATGTTAAATCAGAGCAAAACTAAGTATATGAAATGTGAATTTTTACTGATAAGAGATGATGATCAAGATCCCGTGCATCTACTTGGTAAAGAGGTACCCAAGAAATATGTTTTTAAATATCTGAGATCATTTTTGCAAATAGGTGGAGAGATTGATGAAGATGTAAATCATAGAATTAGAGCATGGTAGATGAAACAAAGGAGTGCATTTGAATTGTTGTGTGAACGCAAAATTCTCCTTAAGTTAAAAGGAAAATTCTATAAAACAACTGTAAGATCGACAAATGTTATATACAGTTGAATATTGGTCATGACATAGGCAACATGAACATAAAATAGATGGTAGCAGAAATGTGGATGTTAAGGTGGATGCGTGGTTATATGAAGATGAATAAGATAAGAAATGAAAATATTCGACGAAAGGTAGCAGTAGTACTGGTGAGTGAAAAGATGAGACAACATAGATTGAGGTGGTTTGAGTACGTAATGAGACGGTCCTTGGACACTCCCGTAAGAACAACAGTTTGCTACCAAGAGCTCGACACAAAGAGAGGTAGAGGTAGAGGTAGATCGAAACTTACCTGAAGAAAGATAGTTAAATAAGACTTAATGAAGTGAGATATAGATTGACAGACGTTGGTGTGTCTTAGGACAAAATGGAAAAAAGCTATGAGCTTAATGGAGGGTTAAACTCGTTGTTATCTCTATGTTCTAGATTATCCATTTTTAGTCATTTTCTTCTTCATCTTTCCCCTCCTTCTTTTCTCCTTCTTTGCTTTTACCTTTTTTTTTCAACCTCCTCGTATCTATAATTGGGTTAATTTACCACCGATCTCAATTAACTTGGATTAAAGATATCGTTGATGTTGTTGTTGACATTTTTCCATTCAAAAACTCGAATTCAAGATCTTATGAAGGCCAACTAAGTCGATGCCAGACATTTCCAAGAACATGACATGTAAAGATGATAATAAGTTATTTTTAATGCCTAATGCCAACATTTCTATGTCAAGTAAAGCTAACAATGAATCGAATCAACTTAAACATAATTTGATACTCAATTCAATAATTAACTCGTTGAATTTATTTCATGAAATAAATGAGTTGAACTTAAATTAACTTAAACATAATTTGATACTCAATTCAATAATTAACTCGTTAAATTTGTTTCATGAAATAAATGAGTTGAACTTAAATTAAAAATTGAGCTCATTAAATAAAAAAACTAAATTTGAATTATTTATGATTTGACTTAGTTCACAAACCAGTTCGGTATTATATATAATATTGATTTAAAAATATCTCTTTGCCCATTTAAAAAATATATATAATTGTTGCATTCATATAATTATTCTAAAAGAATTTCATATTAATTTGCATGCACTTATATTTGCATGTTTAGCACATTATTAACAAATTCAGCAAATTCTTATTAGTAAAATATATTATTTTTAAGTCATAATAATTTCAACATGTTCAAAATTATAAAATTAATTTAATGGTTTAAAAGAAGGGAAGGGTAAAAGGTTGAAGGAAGAGAACCGTAGGTTCAAATTCTCCCCTAATATTTTAACAAAACATTAATAACTAACATTAACAAAAAAAAAATCAACAACTTCTTATAACATGTATATAATTGAATATTTGAATCTTAACGCATCTACTATTAGGGATTAGAAATTATATTTTGCTACTTTTTGAAAAATGTATAATAGCAATAAATAAATTCTTTCAAATAAAAGAACACTGGATTTGATAAATAAAGATATATAATTACTTTTTTCGTGTATATAATGTATTTAGGGTTCAAATTACTCAAGGCAAGAAAACATGCCCATTAATTATTAAGTTAGTTTTAAAGTATAGTTATATTTAAAGAAATTTAAAAATGTTTTTGTACTAAAATAGTTTAGATTTTAATTTTTATACTTTGGTAGTGTAAATCTTTACCCTGTTAATCAATTAGAAATTTTGGTTGGAATAACTTTTTTTTTATTGTGATGTAATTGCATGTCATTTCCAACTTAAAAAAATCAATTAAAAATCCTGATAGTTATGATTTTTCAATGATTTTTGTAAAAGTCAATAAACTTATAATATATGATTCAACCAATTAGAAATCATGATAAATATACCTTTTATATAATTTTTTTTGTAAAAGTCAATAAATTTATCATACATAGTCATTTATGATTACATGACTGTATAACAACCATTTACATTATCAATTCATAGAGTATTTTCTAATTTTCTAGCATTTTTTTAAAACAAACATAACTCATCTCATTGATAATTAAAAGGGAAATACATGGTATATAACTAAACAAAGTGGGACTAACTTATCCAGTGTTATCAAACCCGGTCTGGATCGGTTACGCAGTTGACCTGGTCAAACCCAGTCGGGTTGGTCACTGGATCATGATTGGATCGGTCCGACCCGACTAGTTTTTTTTTTATAAAAAAAATTGATTTGATTTTTTAATTTGAAATTTGGAGTATGAATGAACTTTTCTTACTCAAATAATGTTAGTTATATACTTATATATAATAGATACATATATAATTTTAAAATTTTAATATATACCAGGTCAAATTGGGTCAATTACTGGCCCACAGATTGGACCACTGACTCATTACCTTGATTAGGTCAATGACCAGAACAATTTTCACAACTATGAGAATATCCAATGAAGGACCTTGCTAAGTCATGAGCCACCATATTTGCTTGTCGCTAGATAAACTTAACCTTAAAGTTGAATTGGGAAGCAAGTAAATTTTTGCACTTAGACACAATTGCGCCCACCTCAAATACACCTACAAGATCAATGAGTACTCTATCAACAACAATTTTGTAGTCCATTTCAATTGTAGTAAATGGAAAACTCAGCTGACCAAACAATTGAATTGCATAAAGAAGGCCTGGTACTTCAACTTGTGTAACCTCAAGACTAATAGCAGTAAACAAGTCTTGGCAACCACAAAAATGCATTTGTGATCTTTAGCACACATCCCCTAACTAGTAATGTTGTCCTTGCTCCAGAACGCAACATCCACAATGCATTTATACATTCCTACCTCTAGCTTTGTCCACTTGACTCCATGTACACCTCTTTGGCCCTCCACTTTCTTGATTAGGGTAGAAAGTCTTCAACACACATTACGAAGATGTAGAGGGAGAGAGGATCCCCTTGTCTTAGGCCACAACCAGGTTTGATGGGGCCAACCTGGTCATCATTGACTAGGAGAGCATAAGAGACATTGTTAACACAAAGCATTACCCAATCAATCCACTTCCTAGCAAACCCCAACTTCACCATAATCGCTTCCAAAAATCCCCAGGCCATTCTGTCATAAGTTGTACTAATGTCGATCTTCAAGGCCACATCTCCCACCTTTCCTCTATGCTTACATTTAAGATAATGCAGAAATTTTGTGGCTATTAATGCATTATCAGTGATTTGACCTGCCCTGAATGAACGTCAATTGCTCCTCAAAAGTACATTTACCTATAACACCTCTTAGTCAGTTCACTAATGCTTTTGACAAGATTTTGTACACCATATTACATAGTGACATTGGTCTCAATTCCTTTAATGAACTAGGCAAATCACATTTAGGTATCAAAACTACAAGGATTTCATTAATAGAAGGCGAAAACTCTCATTTCTCCAGCCATTGATTGCAAGTCCTAAGCACATTTTTACCACATAGTTCCCAAAAATGTTGGTAAAATCTTGGGTTGAGACCATTAGGCCCAAGAGATTTGTTAGGGAACATGTCAAACAAAGCCTTTTTTTAATTCTTCCAAAGATAGAGGGCAATCAAGACTTCGTTATCATCATCACATATACTAGGTTGAACAACCTCAATCACTGGCTCAAAATCATTCAAAGATGTAGAATACAGATTCTGGAAATACTCCTTCACCATGAGTATAAACCCTCTTGGTCCTTCACACAAACTCCAGGCTCATCCTTTAGCCTCTTGATTGTTTTCTTCACTTTTTGGCTAATGTCTGGGAATGGAAATACTCAGTGTTCGCATCCTCGTCTTGTAACCAAAAAACCTTTGAGCGTTGCCTCCAAAGCTTTTCTTCTTGCACCAAAGAAACCCACCATATTTTCTTTTAGTGAATTAAAATAGATTCCTCATCAGAGTAGGTCCTGTACTTTTCCAAGCTTCCAGCTTTTCTACATAGTTCTTGATTTTCCTTCAATCTCTCCATCCACTAACTCGCTCCATCCCCCCGACACAACCTCTTATAGACCCCTCTCCTTTATCCAGGCATTCTCAAAGTAAAATCTCCCTTTGTATTTAACAACCTTCTTCTACTTACAGAACAGTACAATAGGTGTATGATTAAGAATTAGGGCTAAGACATTTAACAACCTCACCTGACCATGAAGTTAGAGCCAATTCGAATTGACCATCACTCGATCTAAGCACTCCCCCACAACTCTATTAGAACCTTGACCTTTCGACCAGGTAAAAGGACATCCTTTTAAAGGAATATCTTGAAGATCAGAAGCAAAGATATCTTCCTTGAACCCTTGGAAGAGCCAAGGTGAGTGCTAAACTCATCCACACTTATCCTCTTCCAAAAGAAGATCATTAAAGTCACCAACAATGCACCATGAGAGAGAGATGTTGGAACGAAGATCCTTGAGTAGCTGCCATGACTCCTTTCTACTAGCCCAATTTGGGATCCCATAGAAATATGTGAGAACCCACAACCCTTTCTGCTCATCCTTTACCCGAACATTGATAAATTTTTGACCAAAACTCTGGACCGAGCAAGAGATAGAATTATTCAAGAGAATTGCCAATCTTCATCCACAACCAACTTTATCCAAAACTACAACATTATCAAACTTCAGTTTCACCATTCTATCTTCTATTTTGTTTTTATTCACCAAAGTTTCCATTAGGAAGAAGAAATTTGGTTTGTGAGTACGCACCATATTTTGTAAGACTGGAATTGCTCTGAGATTTCTCAGTCCTACAATTCTAACTAATGAGAATCATAACTCTAGGTGGGCTTGGGAACCAAAGCCCATCTCTAAGAAATGAATGTGATTAAGTGGAACATCAACCTCCATGTGAATCACTTGGGTTTTCATTTCTGTGATAACTTTAGGCACAATAACATCAGTAACATGGGCCCCATGGTTGTGGCCCAATGTTTCTTTCACTAGTTGTGGTTTAAGTCCATATCTCCTTCATTTTTTATCAGCTTAGGACGAGTTATATGTGGACCCCCCATTATCGTCTTTTGGATCCTCTGCTGGACTTGATTGCATGGTTTCCTTAATCAACATATGCATCACAACCTTTTTTTTCTATTACCATCATCTCCCACAATTTAGGCACATTAATTTCATCAATATCCCCATTATTGTGGGGATCATTATTGAGACCATTAACTCCCCCTGATACATTACTGTGGAACCCCTCACCTCCCAACCCTTCATGTCAACTACCACCGCCCGGTCACAGCCTCCGTGTATTGTTGACCACCCCTCTTCCTCTCGGATTAGCTCTTAGCTCGATACTCCAATCTCTTCTACCATCATCGACACCCTTATCGCATAACGCTAGACAAAAGGCTTCATTGTGCCCCAGAAATCCCATAAGCAAAACAAAAGGTGCCTATTTTTTCATATTTGAATTGAATGAAACACCATTCACCACCTAGTTTCCTGACTTTCTTCCCTTGCTTCAAAGGTTCTTGCACATCAACACGAACCTTGATTTGCATGAATGTTTGCCAACCTCTAGTGTTCTTCTTTGGATCATACTCTTGGTACTCACCAATGAAGTTCCCTAGGTGAGTCCCTATTGTTTTAGTCATAAACCTCAATGGTAAATCATAGAATTGAACTCATTGGGGAATATGAAATAATGGGATTTGAAGAGTCATATCCCCTATTGCAACCTTATTCATTACCAACATGTGACCGTCGAAGCTCCATGGTCCTCCACTGTATATCGTGTCTAGGTCCATTATATGGAAGAACTAGAATATGAATCTACCTTGCCTCATTTCACTTATATCCACTCCTTTTACTAGTTGCTAGACGATCACCATTCTTTCCTTCATGACATGTACTTATATTGGTTTATTGGTCAGAAATCTTCCTATCAGGCAGAAACCCACACTGACTCCTATTAGGCAGAGACCCACATTGGACTCCTCTACTTGCTCTTCCTCTACTACAAAGGTGAAGTCAACCTCCTCTTCTGTAGCCAATGATAACTTCTCCCATTCCTTCTCCATTCTATTTACTTTCACCGTTATCAATATTCGTAGTCAATGTCTCACAAAGAGAAAAACATTAACCGCATCTCATAAAGAGAGAAACCCTAACAAGAGCTGTAGTTATTTCCATCGCACGACATTTTGATAGCATTTTTTTTGAAATAACATAATCTCCTTAATTACATTACAAGAATAGTTGGTTCCACTTTAAGAAAGTATTCTTGCAATATTTGGCCACAAATTTGATTCTTGGCTTTCATGATTTCAAGAGATCAACATTCACCATGTTTGGTAGATCCTCAAATCAATTTTCGCACAAATATGAAATATCTAGGATTAGGAATGATTCCTTCGTATTCAAATTTGTAATATTTTGTCGATTTTTAAAGAAATGGAAGGAAACATAAATGTGTGATACTATTATCATTATTCTAAAAGTAAAATCTTATTGAATTTGATTTCCTTAAATAAAATCCTGAGTTAAAGTCTTAAAAATTGAAAAAAATATTAAAAGAGTTTTATATTCTTAAATTGGTTTATTTGAGTCAATTTAAATGATTCAAAATACAATAAGGCTTTTGATCAAATACTGAAAGTTTAATTAGGAAAAAAATGAAACTTTGTAAAATTAATTCAACAATATTTAATAATTAAGAAAGAGCGTCTATACTTACATTTTAGAATGTTTATGGGCCAATTTTTTACATATTAAAAAAAGTGATTTTAATGTAACATAATTTAATTATTATTTTTAGAATTTTTTGAAAATCAGAAGCTAATTTATATTTTTTTTAATCATAAGAATAATTTATTAAAGAAGCAACTGATTTTATGAAAAACGATTAAGAATAACATCTAATTTTAATAAGATTTTATATTCTTTTCCGCTTCTTAATTTTCTGAAAATATTAAATAAATTCTATAAATATTTAATAAATAAGAGAGAGAGTCTATACTTACATTTTAAAAATGGTTATGGTTCAATTTGTTACATATTAAATAAAAACAATTTTTATTGATTATTTTTAGAAATTTTTAGAAAACAGAAGCTAATTTATATTTGTTTACAATCATAAAAGTTATTTTTTTAAAGAAGCACCTTATTTTATGAAAATCTATTCATAATAAATTTTATTTAATAAAATTTATATATTTTTAACTTCTAAGTATTTTGAAAAGCTGAAACAAATGCATGAAATTTTCTTAAAAGTATTTTTTATAAAAAAATAAGTATTTATTTTACGAAATAAACTATAACAAACAGGCTTTATATTTGTTATACTACCGACACAGTTTTTTAATATTTAAGATAATCAATTTTACAAGAAAAAAAATCTTGATGATAATCCATATATGTACTTGGTAATTTTGGTTTCTAGCTAAAGGTTTGAATTTGATTTAAACACATTTTTATTGTTTCGCCAATCACCATCCTAGTCAGACTCAAGCTTGATGTAAACATTTGATTACTTAGGTAATGCTCTTAATAATATTTTATATTACTGGTAATCTGTATTCTAAATTTACAAGTTTTGAAGCAATATAAGTATCGTTTAACTGTGTGACAGCTATGTTTTTTTTTTTCTTTCTCTTTTATAAAGCTTAAGTAACGTACTTTATTTTACTCCTATGGAATGTTTGATTTAGTGGATGAGGGAAGAATGATCAAGGAGAGACAGAAAGGAAATAAGGAATAGCCTGCTAAAGGAATGAATGGAAGCTTTAACCTTACATATGTTTGTGGGGTCATATTTTAATATTATGTTTCGTCTATAATTTTGGATGGAAAGAGAAAGAAACATGACATTAAAATAGGATTTCACAAATATGCAAGCTTTCACACTTAATGAAGTCCTAAAGTCATATAGATACTTAAAAAGCTCTATTAATAAGCTTACATTATTACTATAAAAGTTTACACATCAATCAAGTTAGAAATAATTTTTTTATATAACTTTTAAAACAATTTTTTATAAAAATTAATTAGTATATGTATTGTTGGGTTAAATATGATTTTGATCCATTAAATATTTATTCATCTTGATTTTAGTCCTCTAAAAGTAATTTCATTGTCTTTAGTCTTTGAAATTTTCAAAATTTTCCTTTTAAGTTCTTTATTTAGTTTCGTTAAATTTTTCAGTTAAAAATTTATAGTTGTAGTTATTCCAGCATTAACTTTTCATTTTTGACATTAACATTCAGTGTGCCCTCCAAGATTTTTTTTTTTTTTACAGTTATATTATTCTTATACACATCAATATATATAAATAAGGTTGTAATACGTGGTTTCTTTTGGCCTTTTTTTTCTTTTCTTTTCTCTTTTTTCATTAAATTTATATACATAAAATTTATTAAACATGAATTTATCAACAACATATTGCATCTCTTACAATTAAGATCACATATATTTAACTATGCTCCCTCCATGCCACTAACAAATAACACATCAATTCAAAACATATGTATATATATTTTAATTAATTATTAACACAAATATGATATGAAAATTAAATTTAGGAGGGCAAACCATGCCAACAAAGCTATTGACTTGAAATCGACAAAGTTAGAGTAACCTATCAAACAACAACTAGAACCCTTAGGGTACCAAAGCACTACTACATTCAATGTCCCCGACTAAATATTTCATTGTGGCTCACATACACAAACACTGGACATATTGTCAAACATACTAGTAGTGAGATGTAATAGGAATATGAATCTCTATAGTTTGTTACCTTAATAGGTTTCCTTGTCTCATGCAATCCTGGTATTAAATGTGCTTACATAGATGTAGGTGTTTCCTTAGCTCTGTCCATGCCAAATATTTTCCGAAGCTTTTCACAATATTTAGAGTGATTGATGAAGATGTCATTTTGAGCTTGTTTAATTTGCAATCCAAGAAAAAAAAATCATTTTTCGCATCATAAATATCTCAAATTCACCCTATCATGAGATTAAAAAATACCTTGCAAAGATAATTATTAGTGTTGATTTCAAAGTCCCTGTGTCTTAATTATAACAAACCCTTGATCACCAATCACCTAAAAATACCCATAAGTCCACACTTGACAAAAAGAACACATAATTGGTTTTTGCCGATCAATTGGGTTGAATATAACCCATATTTTCCCCAATCCACCAAAGTACTTCCTTTTCTATTGGTAGCTTTAGAAAGCGTGAACAAATGTTTGCAAGGGTGCAAATTGCAAACCAAATACGCACTTAATGCCCCTCCAAATACCTTTCCCATCCTTTCTTCACCATGAGACTTACAAATGTTCAGTTCTAGTTACGTTGTAGGTTTATGAAATTGTGGCTTGAAGTTATATCTATGAAAAACTTGGAAATTTATATTTTTTTTATCATTGAAGCGAGAATCTTTATAACAAAAACATTTTTATATACACTTAGGAAGTAAATCTTGATCCACAAGTTAAAAGACTTAATTATGTCATAATTTTCTGATATCTAAAAAAAATTTAGGGACCAGAAACATAATTAGTTCTTTAAAATAATTAATCTATGTATTTATAGATTTTAAATTAATTTGACAATTCATTGTTGTGAAAATAAATATATATTTTAAATATTTATAATAATAATTCATTTATTTATTTTTTGGTTTAAATGTATTTAAACATAAAAGGTGTGCAGAAGGAAATGTGTGAATGCAACATAATGTTATAGTGACATTTGAGGACAAGTTGCTTAGTTTTCGAGGCCTTATTGGTAAGTCTATGTACGATGTTGTACGGACGAAGTTGACGTATTTGTAACATTGTACCGTTTCCTCGATTTTTAAATGTGCTGCTGTGCCCCACATTTCCTGCAGCAGCACCCCACTATCTTTTTCTCGCTTTTCTGCCTCTCATTTCGTATAAATCTATAAATATCACAAAAGGGATATCCTATTTTATGTTGGTAGCATGAAAATAGGGTGGGAAGAGTTTTAAATATTCTTTTATTTTATTTTTCTTATTTTCATAATGATATGTAGTTATGTTACATGTTTGAAAAGAAAATTTTATCACTCATAATAAATTTTAAATATAATTATTTTTAATAAAAAATACATGTGATTATGATCACTGGAAAAATATTTTTATTTCCATTTTTATATTTTTGTCCTCTTTATTATACATATCCTCAGTGTTTACTTTTTGTTGCACACTTTTATCACTTGCTTTTATCAAGTAATTATTATATTTTTTCACATTTAGTTTTCTATTTAATTTCTCTTTTCTTATAAAATTAACTACACTATTACTTTTTAATTACTTTCCATCCCTTCTTTCTCTTTTATTTTATTTTTATTTATAAATTAAAAAAGGCATTTCGTGTTTCTGTTTCTCCCAACAACAACAACAATAAATTAGAGTTTAATTCTTATGAGTTATTAGTATGAAAAATGTGAAAAGTATACTTCTTTTAATACACTTTTTTTATTATTAACTAAAAATAATTGAAAATCATAAAATACATAAGTGTCACTCCTATTTAATCATCTTTCACTTATGATTTTATATTTTTTAATAAATTTTATCTCATGACAGATAGTATTAGAAATTAATAATGTTTAGAGAGTGTATTTCTAATATTTATAGTGAAAACATCAACTATTTAGAAGTTATTTAAGTATAAATTTTAAGGTAATTATTATAAAATTGATCAAATTTACCATGTATGTTATATTAATGTGGTTAGATCAAAATGTAAGCAATTTTTATACTCTTAGTATTAATTAAATTGTAATTTTTGTTCTTTAACATTCATAGTGAGAGTTTATGCTTAAGTGTAATATCAGCATGTTTACGTAAAGAATAGTTTAATTTTCACGCATTTTTAATATAAAATTTTGTACATATGTTTACATAATTAAATAAGAGTTTAATTTACAGAAACCGTCTAAAGTACAACCTAAAATTATCAAAGTCACCAACTTATCATCATAACATCCAATTTATAATTTAATATCAGTGTAAAACATATTATATATTTTTATGTGATAGGAATGTAAATGCATTCCGATAGTATTACTAAAACCATTTGTTTAATAACTTTCATTAAATGAATAATTCTTCTTAAACTTAATCATAATAATTTGAGAAAAACTTGTGAAAAAGCATAAATCACTCTTTCAAAGATCGAATAATTTTTTTCGAACGCTTTTTTAATTTTTATTATGCATATACAGTACTACAAATTAGATGACCTACCAAACAGTTTGAACCCTCTACTTGCGAGAGGTGGTTTGGCAAAGATAATATATTATTATTATTTTTTATGAAAGGTTGCATATGGACTTCACTGTCGTCCTTTATATGCATGCATTTTTTTCCCATGTCCTTTTATAGACAAAATTCGCAGCATCATTTTCATATATATATATATATATATATATATATATCTTCCATTACGTGCTTTAATGTGAAATATTTACTTTTTTTTGGGGCCAGTTGGCATCTAGTTTTACCAAAACAAGCAAGGGATGAGGTTTCAATTTTCCCATAACCATATTTAAAAAATATTTTTGTTTCTTAAAATGGTGTTGGAAACACAAAGGTGTATGAATAAGGAAAGCTGGTGTGTGTCTTCTGTGCTTTGCTTTCTTTTCTCTCAGCTAAAATAGATAGGTCATATCTCAATAATGTAACATTAGCATGCCCTTTTTTCTTTCTTTCTTCTATTTCTCTGCAGTGTGTGTATGTATGCTCTTTCTCTTTTGAGGTTCTTCTTGCTTTCTTTGGATTCTTGGTTCTTATTTTTTCTCTGTTTCCTTTTCCTTTTATAGGCTCAAGCCTTTATTATTCCTAGCTCCCTTCCTTGGCTCTATAGATAAATTTTCCCTTGATTTTGCCAATTTGGTGGTGCATATCTGCTTCGTTTTGTTAACTCAACTTTTTCCCTTTGCTTACTGAGAGAACGCTGCTTGTAATTGAAGTTGCCTTTCTTGCTGGTAAGTATCTACCAATCTAGGAATAAAACAAAAAACTTTTCCTTTTTGGGTGTTTAGATCCTTTGTTGGGAAGAAACTTGAATTTACCACACTTTAATTGAACAATTGGTTCTCCTTCTTTTCATTGAAATCTGTACTTATGTAGGATTCAGGATTTTATTTTAGTTTTAGTTTTTGTTTTCTTCTGCTTTTTCATTGACTTCCCATTTCTTTGTAACCTTCATCCTTTTTTCACATTTTTTTTTGGGGGGAGGGACGGGGGGGTTAATGAGTTTCGTGATTAATAATAGTGATTCTAATCTGTTGCATTTTCCTATCTGTTATAGCTTTCTGTGTCTTCAAGTCTTCTTGGAAGACTCAGATTTGCTGCAAATCTCTCAATTTCCCCATCATCACAAGATTTAATTTCTTGGTTTTGCTGTATAGCTACTTGGTGAGTACTCTCTTCTTGACCCTATACATGTGCGTAGAAGTAATTTTTCTCTTCTTGACCCTCTTTATACATGTGTTTATGTGTGTGTTGTTTTTATCAACAAATGTTAATTGTTAGTTTGTTAATTTTTGTAAGTAGGAGAGATCGGATCTGCGACCTTTCCTTCCTTCTCCTCTTTTTTAACCACCCAATCTGTGTTTATGTATGTATGTGAAATGTAGAAGTAATTTTGTAGTTTGATATCTATTTTGGGGTACTGATGGTTTTTGATTTGAGTCAGCAGCAGAAAGAATTCAAAGAAGAGATCACCATGGTGAGGGGAAAGACTCAGATTAAGCGTATAGAGAACGCCACAAGCAGGCAAGTAACTTTCTCAAAGCGGCGAAATGGGTTGCTGAAGAAGGCCTTTGAGCTATCAGTTCTGTGTGATGCTGAGGTTGCTCTTATCATCTTCTCTCCAAGAGGGAAGCTCTATGAATTTGCTAGCTCCAGGTGCTCGCTCATCACCATTCTCTCTTATATTATTAATTCAACTTGCCTTTTACTTGTTCATAAATTTAATTGTGTTGTGTGATTGCTTCTGGTGATTTTAGCATCCCCTCTTCATACCTATTGTTCCTATAACTTGTGTGCTAGTAAATTTCATGCACACCTATACATGTGCATGTATGTACTTTTACATATATATATATATATATATGTATGTATATATACTGTCTTGTAGTTGTCATAAACATGAAAACACAATCGGGGATACTCGGTAGGATCTAGTCTTATTTGTTGTTCGTACTTCTTTTTTTTAATTATTATTTTGTGGTGCACTATTGGAGCTAGCTAGCTAAGCAAAGGGATTTTGTGGTACTTGAAATGATGCATGAACTCACATGTTAATAGAAACCCAGAGAAAGAAGATGGAGAACTATATATATGATATGTGTCAAAGAGAAAGAGATAGAGAAAAAATGATGAGTGTTAATGTGATGTTTGTATAATTGGGATATCCAAATATAACTATTAAGACATTAAATACCATGACTGATTGTAGTGAATAATGTTTTACATCTACAATTAATGAACCTAATCAATCCTATACAATTGTTTAGAGTTTAACAAATCCTTAAGAAGAAGTACCCCACACCTCCCCAACAAATTTAAAACATTATGGTGAAAGGTTGGAATAAATAAAGGAACCTTGTTCCCTCAGTAACAGGCAAAGAAGGAGCTTGTACATGTAGGTTAATGATGTATCATATGTACTAAACACTGACATGTACAATGTTCATGGGATGGACAGAGCTCTCATAACTATGATAAAGAGAGCAAGGATTTCTTATAGCAGCATCACATAACTATGATTTGATTCCTCCAGTCATATCTCCTGATCATTAAATATTTTTATTTAGGATTAAGTAGGGTCGGACTCTCTACTTCTTTCTATCATCGAATAAAGTGAGGGAAACCTTAAAAAGAGTAATTAATATGGTGCTCCAAATATAAATAAAAAAAAGAAGAGGAAAATGTAACTCTATCTGCGAGGAGCTTGTGATGCTCCATGAAATAATGTGCAGTGAGTGTGATCACCACAGTTTTTAAGTATAACAAGGGTTCACACACTAACCTCATTCCAAGGTTTATTATTATTATTATTATCGGGGTTATGCTGTTGTCTTGAAATTATTGGTCGAGGAATCCATATATAGAAAGATTTTTTTTGTAAAATCCATGATGGAGGTGCATTTATAACATTAAATTTAAATACTACACTTTCCTTTTCTTTTTTTTACAGTAATACTACACCTTCGTTTTATGTATGGATTACTTAATGTTATAGTAGTAACATATTTCCATTAATCGTACTTACTGGATAAAGAAATTATTAAATGTTCCCAAAATACTATATGTATTAGTACTTTTTCATTTTTTTTACATGAAGTATTATGAAGATTAGTAGAAGAAATATTATTGTAAGAATAAATAATATTTATATATATGTAGTTGAAATAGGAAAATGTTCAACTTAAGATCTAATCAATTTAGCTATCAAGTCCTATACAGCAACTGAGAGTCATATGTGAGCATGGTGTAGCTTTCATTACGTATAAAAACTTTGAAGTGACAGTGTTTTGAGCATATCAACTTAAGTGATATAGAATTTTTAGTTTTCCCCCTTAGCGTTGATGTACAAGTGGATTTTCTAGCTGGAGTTCGAACTTGGAGCTTCTTCTTGTAGGAGCACTTGAAATTTGTGCTGTGTGTTTTGGAGCAATATACTTTTGTGTACGGTTTGAACATTTCTTAAGAAACTAAGTTAAGTGTATGTTTAAAAAGCATAATGAAATGCTGCATAAAGTAATTGAATTGTTAGCAAACTGACTTTGGAGAAAGAGTTAACAAACAAAAGGGAAATAACTTAAGTATGAATGTAACACTTTGTTATGCTCGATCATATATATTCACGTGTTTTTGTGA
>CM023943.1:1723719-1780047 GCA_013407115.1 Glycine latifolia
ACATGTACATGCATATGTTTTAGTATAAGTGAATTTATATCAATATTTCTCATGGTCCTTCATACAGGAATATTGAGAAACATCAATAGAAAATGGCACTTCTTGTGCCTTGGAAATTTATATATATTAGTGTTATTTGATCACTATTTTTTCTCTTGTAGTTGTAAGTTGAATCCTAGTGGGATAAGTTATTATTATTATTAAGTTGCAAGTCATCAATCACGAATTTTTTAAAATTATCATGGTGTTATATCTACTCTAAACAAAAGCTTCTAAATTATATCACCTTGCAGTGCATCTTTTGTTCAAATGAAAGCCATGAATTTATAGGATGAGTCTCTTGGTCATGTAACAACTTGATGAGATTTTATCTTCACAAATTTGGCTAACTGTAGTTTTTGTTAGAAAATTGTTAATCTTGGCCCCCTTTTTCATAATCCTAAATCGTAATCTTTTTACAGTAATTATCACTAATTCTCTTTCAATACTGATGAGCATAACTTGAACATTTTAGGTGAAATGCAGCTAAATTTATTTTGTTCTAGTTGATGGAATTTATTGCTGAGGTAAAACTTTTTACCACATTCATTGGGGACTAATAAATAATATCTTATTATGGGTTGATATCATGAAAATAATTTTGGAGATGAGCTAGTCCAATACTAATTAAGACAGTCAAGAATAATGTGTTTTTAGGGAGATCTCAGCCATTTGATTGGACGCATCATGTATAATGTTGTTTTGCTTTTAGTTGTGTTTTCACTTTTCAGTAACCATTTGCTTACTTAAAGCGTACATTCTCTTTTATGTAGCTATGTTCCTTTAAAATTTTGAGAAAAAAAAATGTGTTACATGTATATTACTCTTAAGACTCCAAACTTGGTTTTAAAATGTTAACATTTTGAATGTGAGTTTTATTATCTGCTTCTGTCTTCTTTTTGCAGCATTTACAAAACAAGTTAAAAGGGTTTCAAAATTTGGGTACTAAATGTGGCAAAATATATATATAGGCATAGTTGTTGTTGTTGTTGTTTTTCTTTTTCTTTTTCCTGCAGTTTGCCCTTGTTTACTCAGCAGTACTGGTAAATCAACTTCCTTTTGTACTCGATCAACAGGTTGAAAGGAGAAAAAATATTAATATGAAGAAAACTAAAAAAATATAAGGTCTTCTCTCTAACAAGACTAGGGTTTCTTTAACTTGTATAACAAAATAGTTGGTTCAATAGATTTTCTTTTTCATTTTATTTTGATGGATGGGTTTAATAAATATTTAACTAATAGAATAAGCCGGGTTCAGATACCCTTTCTTCAATAGGTTTTATATATAGTCTTGTAGCATTTTTGGGGCTCATTAATTTGACTAAGGTAGGAGGAGTACTAAACCTGAAACTTTTATTTATGTATCTAATGAAGGTTATTTTTAGTGGTTATAGTTTATAGTTTATTTTTGTAGGGAAGCGAAGTTGGGTCTATTACATCTATATGTTGGGTTTGAGTGCCCTTTGCGCTCAATTTAGTAAATGCATTTTCTTGTTTTGCTAACAGAAAAAAGTAGACAATGCTTTTCTAGAGAGAGAGAGAGGAGGTGGCGGGGGAATTGGGGCTATGATACATATTGTTTGCTCTTAGACACTTTTGGCTTGATGAATGGTCCTTCTACTTTAATTTCAACTACCAACCTCGAATCTTGACCAAACTATGGTTGATTTCTTTCAAAAATTATCTGTCTATATAACACTACCGTGTATATATGTTGTTCTCACGTGTCATGCATGTGGTGCATGTGGTGCATGTATTGATGAAAAATCATACTAATTGTATGTTTTGTACACACATACACAAACACTGTATAATGTCTCAAATAATTAATACGAAGTTTGGACTTGTAAACATACACAACCACTAGTTCACTCCGCCCATAATTGATTTAATTCATTAAGTCTAATTTAAATCTAAAAAACATAACCTAATTAATCTATTATATCACCATATATATATGGCTATATATGCTAGTGAATTACATTGGAACAAACAATAAAGAACAAAGTTGAGTTCTAATACTAAAATAACTTATAGAAGCATATTTCTTGGCTGTTTGTGTTAGAAATTGTTGTACGTTCCAAGAAACTATAAGAATAATAAAGGCAAGGATGCGAGAAGCTTCAACTAAATAAGCTACAGTATAACAATATATAGCCTTATCCCACAATCTAAATGGAGTACAATACTCTATATATATTATGTTTAAAGTTTCGTAATTTGATCAGAAACAAGTAGATATGTGCTGTAACATATGCTTGTAAGTAGACATATTCTGTAACTTGCTTTATCAGCAAAATTAATTTTATAGAAGATGCCTGTAAGTAGACATGTCTTGTAACTCATTCTTATCAGTAAAATTCATTTATTTTACAGGACATGCCTCTATGATATGATTAGGCATGCTTGTAACTCAAAATATACCTTCAACCTACCAACCTATGTTTTATAATAAATAAAATTAGAATATTCTTTTAATTATGTCATTTTTAAATAAAATTTTATCCGTCTAATTACGTCTTCTCCTAAAAATCCTACTGCATCTTGCAATAAGTGTCTTGTGCTGTAATCCACATGGAGCAGCAGTTGCAAGAAACCTACGTTAGCCAAACAATTGTGAATACTATATAAATTAAAACTGGAAACTGTGGTTAGAATTGAGTTTATTTCATCCGAGTTATACCACATTTAGGCTTGATCTTATGATCGAAGTATGATTTAAGGGGATTTGGATTTAAATATTCAGTCTTGGCATGGTTTTTGGTTTGTGATATGACGCTAAAATAACTTCTATGAAGTGCTTCAACCATCCTTGACCAGTCTAGGGTTTTTGCCTATCATGAAGAAAGGTAACAGCTGCCACAAAACACTCAAGAAATAATTCCTTTAGTAGAATGCATAGAGATTATTATGTGTTTTCAAGCATCTTCTATGTCACTCCCTTGGGGATTTAATCGAGCAAAGCCAAGCATGACATGCATAGATGAATTTAGAATAATCAAGTTTTCAATTATCAAGTTTGAGAAAGTTGTTAAACTTGTAATAGAAAAAAATAATACTAAAAAAACCTATTAATAACATATCACTTAACAAAATACTCTTATCATAACAATAATTTAACATTTGAATTGTATAATAAAGTCAAATAATAAATCAGAATAGTAAAGTGTAACAATACATGAGTACTAAATACTAAATAATATCAAAATACATAAATGACCAAATTATATATAAGTTCATAAATGCATAAGTTATTAAATTGAAAACATATTAAAAAGGAGTTAATTTTTTCAAATTGTTTGAGTCATGGTAAAGTATTGTCATTGTGGGATCTATGAAGTTAGAATTATAGTTGATTTCAAACTTTGACTTGAGAGTTTATTAAATTTATTTAAAAAATAATTTAGTAAAGAATTAATTCATTTGATCTATATAGACTCTCATAAAAATCACAAGAGTTTAAGAGATAATTCGAAATATTAATAACTATTCTAGTAAGCTTTTATTTATATTATTCATAACAAAAATAGGCGTGGTCATGCTTTATTCTGGCATACTAAAATATGCATTGGTTTCTCTAGATTTGCCATTGCTAACATGCACAGAATAGGGTGTTTCCTTGTGCTTTAGAGGGGTGTGTGTGTGCTCCGCACTGATTTTGGTGTGTTGATGTGCTAATGAAAATATGCAGCTTAGAATGCGTCCTTCCTCCACTATGCTCACATTTGAATTGGTGTGTTAAAGTTCACGTAAACTCTTCCAGGTTCACACCAACAACCTCCTCATTGCCCCTACAATGACTATTATTAGAGAAATAAATGACAAACAGAAAAGAAGAAAAATCATCACAATTCAATGCAGAATTTACACAATCACACCAAATCACAAAATCACAATGGAACATAAAAATCTCTTAAATTCCTATAAATTATACTTGTATACAAGCTTTGTTGCGATAACACACATAATAAGGATCGAAATATGAAGATATTTATAGAGAAATAACAAAAATACAAATTTAACATTGCTGAACACCTAGCTATTATTTATGCTTACGAAAACGTCTCAATAAATATCTTCACTATCTCAAGTAAGGATTACGAAATACTAACCAAACAAGTTTATGAGAATAATATACCTAAGTATAATATTTTTAAAAATGTGATTCTTCAAAATACAAAATTATACCGTGAAACAAGGACCATTACATCTAAGAAAGTGGAAGGATAAAGGGAAGAGGGTGAGTTAGAGTAAGGGATTAAAATAAAACGAAGTATATTCAGAGAGACTGAAACAAAATTTGAGTAAAGTGACATGTCATCACATGTTGAGGTGATTTTCTTAGTCATTGCATTTAATATGGACTAACACAACAAAAATTGAATTACAAAGACTATGTCAAAGAAATAATTTTAAAAAGACTAAAATAAAAAACTAGATATATTATAAACACTAAAAATATATTTAATCCTAATAATGTTATTAATTTGAAATTAAATAATGTATAATCGAGTATTTAAAACAATGTATTTGTATTTGGTTTTAAAACTACTTTAGTCTCAATTAATACAATAACTCTCAAATTTAGCTGAACTGAACTTTATTGACTCAAGGCCTTTCATATCGACAACTTGATTATAATGCCACACCACTTCTAGCGGTAGCAGACTAGCTCCATCTGCCCTAATCTGCTTATTAGGCATTATAATCAACAGTAACCAAATTGCATTTGTTTTCAGTAAAAAAAAAAAAAAAACACAAATTGCATTTATTCTTTTTTTTATTATCAGCAAAAGTAAATTTTCAATCAATAGTACTTTACCTTTTAAAGTACACTCTACACTCATTCTAATTTACGTATATACAGAGAGTGTATTATATAAAGGTAGAGACTAGATGAATGTTATGGTATTTAAAAGTGGTGCATCAAAACTGATCCATGCTAGGCTCCTTCATTTTTTTCTTCCATTAAATCAAGAAAAATGTGAAGTGTTACATTTTTTTTATATAAGCAAATGATGAATATTAAAACAGTACATGGTACTCTAACTCTTATACATAGATGTCAGCTAGAGAGAAGATATAGTCCAATTGGATTTTTTTTATTCAGTAGTCCAATTGGATTGATACACCAATCCAAATCTAATTTATAAACATTGATAAATGGTAGAATAAAATTAGTAAAAGTTTATAAAAAAAACAAACAAAAACTCGGTGTGTAGTATATGGTACAAACAAAAACAAACAAAAACAAACAAAAGTTTATAATAGGAACATCCAATATATCAAGTGCTGATGCAAAAAAGTTTGATTTACTAAATAGTGGCATAAGAACAATGAAAAGGAAAACTCAGAACAGATTATTAAATGTTTCAAGGACAATTATATATAAAAGCAACTGTACGGACTACGGAGGGTATTTGAAAGTGAATATTAATTATTATTTTTAGGAAGTGTAACTGGTAAGTGGTAAAGGAGATAAGCACCTGTACGGAGGATATTTGATAGTGATTTTTTATTACTGTTTTTTAGGAAGTGTACCTGGTAAGGGAGATGGAAAGACAACCTAGGTAGATCAGTGCTAATTGAGCTACAAGCTCCTTGGTAAGAAGTGCATAGGTTTAGCTTTGGTAAATTTTAAAAAAAAAAACTTAATAAAAAATAAAAAGGAAAAATAAATAACTTCTATATAAATTGGAATCATCACTTATTCATAGTTTTAGAAGTTATTTTATATAACTTCTTCAAAAGTAGTGGTGTTAATCTAACTTCTTCAAAGTAGAAGTACATATCTAAATTCTTTAAAAGTAGAGGTGTATAAATTGATTGTTGCTTATTAAAAAATTTCGGTTTTTATTTTATTTTCCCTTATGAGTACTTTTTGACAAGTATCTAAATTGGTCTTTTAGTGAATGCTTGTTTTCTCTCAAAACATTAGTTGTTTGTCCCATAGTTTAAGCTTTCTATTAATTTTATGTTTGAACACCTTGTAGCATGTAATAACATCAAACCGAACACTTAGTTGAAACGAATATATGAGAACAAGACAAGGGTCATTCAATTCAACCAAGCTATTGATATATTTCCTTTGAGAATCTGAAACTAATTGAGTCAAATTAAGTTAAATTAATTCTGAGTTTAGATTGGACACATTGTGAAAGGAATATTGATTAAATTTCTCACAACAAAGTTATATCACTTTTAACATGTAACATACGTTTTCATAATAATAAATCAGTTTGTCACTTCTGAATTTGCAAAAGAGATGCTTGACAATTCTTGAATGAATTACTAAATTATCTAATAACAGTATTTTTGCATTCCATGTGGAATTGCATTGCTAAATTAGTGATTGTATGGTAGATAATATCATTTATATGCTAATTATCATATCAGTTCATATGTTAATTGCGAGTGCTTCCCCTCATAGAGCTTGCTGGTAAGGGTTATAGGAAAAAAGTTGTTGAGGGAGACATGAAGATTAGAGGTATTGTTTGGGAAGGACATGAAAGGAATGAAAATGAGATCTTTACTTTGAACTCACCATTATAATCCCTCCAGAAATAAATAAATAAAATTAGGGCATTCATTTGAGTTATTTCTAAATAACACTATTCTTTCAAGTATCATGTCAATGAAAGTCAATTAATTTGTGACTTTTCTGTTTGCTCTTCATTTATTTTCTCTTATTTCTATTAATATTACATTAAAATTAAAACAAAGAGAATATTTGATTTCCCCTTTTCATTTTTCATTTTCCCTTGGAAGACATTGATCATGTTCTTGTCTATATTCTCATTTTCTAGGTGCTTATTTACTTAATATTGCCTTTAATGATACAGCATACAGAGTTCAATTGAACGATACCGCAGGCATACCAAGCATGATAATCCAACTACATTCAGATCAGTTGAACAAAATATGCAGGTTAGTTATATCTCTTGTGGTTGTCATTTGTCAACCTTCTAAATCCCCTATTCATTATGAGCATTTACATATTTTATGATATAATTACAAGAGTTATAAGATTAGCTGAGTGGTAAAAGAAGAAGAGAGAAAGAAAAAGGTCATAAATTCAATTCTTTCGCCAACAAAAAATTAATTATGAACAACTAACATTTGCTTATTAAAAAAAAAACTTTATGATATGATTACACTCATGCTGGTGAAATTGCGTATGCTTTTAGTTTTAGCTTTTCTCAATCTTTTTTCTTTCGGGTCGCTTGTTTTGGTGTAGGACTATAGTGTATAAGCCTCTATTGTTCAAGACCAAAGTAAATAATTATTCTTCCTTTACATAGGCTTCAGCAATAACTTAACCTAGCAAGCGTAACATTAAGGTTCCACTAAAATTATAATATCAATCTAAGTACGAGACTAAATTTTTTGGCAAAATCTCTCCTAAAATTTGAGTAAAACAAACTTCTAAATATAACCCATTCAAAAACATGTATTTAAATAAGAGGAATGCTAATGAGATTTTCTTTGACATTTTTTTCTAACACTTTTTTTACGATTGGTTGAAATTTGTTGAAAATCATTAATTTTGGTTGGTCTGTTCTAGATCAGGAGAAAAAATCATCAAATGAGAAGTTAGATCCACCAAAATTGATAATTTTCAACAAATTTCAACAAATCACATAGTGTTGTTGAAAAATAAGTGCTAAAGAGAGCGTCACTAACATTCCTCCCTAAATTATCAGAATCATCATGCAACATTCACTTCTTGATTACATAGATCAATGAGAAACACCAAAAGGATGATAGCTATACTGAAAAAAGAAAAAAAATATTATATCAAGGTTCTAATACTGAATACATACATCAACAAAGCAAAACATGGTTTATCTTTGAATCCTCTCTTAGTTGATGAAGCACCATAATTTCAATGCATGGGAAAAATGAAGAAAAAATATCTCAAGATCTTAAAATTTATTCTTTGAACTTGAGACTTTTAAATTGAACTTAAAAAAATGAAGTATGAAGTTTTTAATGGTTCTTGGAAAAACTTTTTCATTAGTTGTTAGTTTTAAAAATAAATGAAGTATAGAAGAAAAAAATAAGCAGAAAAAATAAAAATAAAAAAATTCTTTCATAAACTAAAAATAACTTATAAAGTTAAAATCTTTTTGAATACGCTAAATAAATTTAGCTTCTCCAAAAAAGTTAATTTTAACTTATGCACAAGTTACTTTTAGTTTATAGAATAAGCTTATTTTGTATTTCCTTCTAATTATTTTCTTCTTTTATAAGTGTTTAGAAAGAAGCTTATTCAAATAAGTCTTAATCCAAATTTTAATAGTAAAGACATATATTTCGGATTAAGTACATTAAAATTTTCCTTTTACCTTTGAGTGGGGTTTTCACTTTTAAAATAATTAGTGTCATTCTTCTACTCTTATTTTCTTTATTTCTCTTATTGTCCATATTATTTACAGGGAGAATTGTTTTGGTATTTCCTAACAATTTATATCCCATATACTCTTGTTCTCGTTAACAATGAAACCCTACCAAAGAGAAATACAATTCGAAAGTTTGCAAATCTCAAGAACCTGCTTCTTAGCAAACTATGAATTTGAAGGAAAGAATAATATGACTTGTCATAGAGATTCAATAAGGACATAATAAATAAAATAAACAGGAGGGAGAAACAATTGACTGCACGAACATTTTCAAAGGATAAGTTAATTGAAAAAACTAAACTCACAAGTCACAGCAATTCATATCATAAAATGAAAATCTTCCATTTTTCAAATCTTGATCATAATTCACAAAAATAATCTGCAACTATGATTTAATTAATGGGTTATACGTGAAAAACTATGCAAATCCAAGCTTGAAAGTATTCTCAACTCATCAAAACATATTAGGTTCATCACAATTTAAGGTTTATTCACCCTAAAGGAATTCTTAAACCAGGGTCAATGCCTCCTGCAGTGTCCATTCATATATTAATAGCATATTTGGAAAACCAATTAACAAGTATGGAATCATGTTTGGAACGAAGAAGCTATAACTATTAGTTTTTTAAAATCACATTCGAGATGTGTAGCCAAACACACTAATAGAATCTTTTACTCAGTACTTGGCAAGAAAGCCAAAAGATCTGTTCATCCAATAGTGTAAATAGATAAGCTCTATGTGCATAAGCTGTTAAATTATTCGCTAATGGCAAACATTATTCTAACATATAGAACCATCATGAACCTTAAAACATAACCTTTAGATGGAAAAAAACAACCATCAAGTTGAATTCATCAATCTCAAAATATTTCTGAAGTCTTAATCATGTTGTTAAAAAACACAATCCAACTATCACAAGTTCTAATAGAAATCAGCCGAGAAATTGTATAACTCATACCAATAGAATATCTGAAACACAATATCCTTCTTCATGGTAAAATTATTCAGCACATTGAAAATAGATAAAAGCTATAAAATTCCAAGTTCAATGGAAAATATAAACAAGCGAAAGTAGCATAATTATCCATATTAATATTAACTTATCATTTCTACATTAAGATCTTTTGGAGTAATAGAAATTCATATTTTTAAAAAAAGTTTGTTCTTCCTGTAAAAGAAATAATTAAATAAAATTTTCACTAATTAAATTATTCACTTACAACTATGAAGAACCAATTTCACTGCTTTTTGTAGGAGAAGCAACTGCGATGCCTACAAGTGACTCTAAACAATAAAGAAAAAAAGAAATGATTCAGTTAAATAAAATCCCCAAATTATAAAGGTTAGAATCTGGGAGATATAAGGTTGGTTGGGTGGTTGGGAAAAAAGTTTGAAGAGGGGAAGGAGGGAAAGGTCGTGGGTTTGAATCCCTCCACTAACAAAATCACTAACATTTAACAATTAATTTTGACTGATAAAAAAGAAATAAAGGTTAGAATCTGTAAAGAACCAGTGAGAAAAACATAGAAATTTACTCTTCTCATTAGCATTTACTAATACCCACTACTAAAAATCTCATTTTTTTGCACTCAAAACACTTACCCATCAATCATTTTGGAGGTAGAAAAGCTCGAGAGATTATGGGATTTAGAATAAAGGAAGCATGAATCAAAGAATAAGAACTTACCTTAAACTTGATTACCAATAGTTGCCACGAGGAAGTTGAAGAAAAATAGGGAACAAGAAGAAAGTACAAAAAACAAGGAAGGGGGAATTTGCAACAGAGGGAGGAGAGAATGAGAGGGGGTAGCTGGGTTTCCTTAAAAAAAAACTGTGTATTTTTTCTCTCTAATTTTTTAACATTTTGTTTTAATATAATTACAAAACTGCCCACTCTTTACCTCTTTCTCTACAGAGAGAGAAAGTAAAAAAAATCTCTACCCTTAATTTTTTTATACATTAAAATTTTAATAATAAAATATAAGCTCAAAAATATCAGAACCATTAGATGTTGAATGCAGGACCCTACAGTCATATAGCCACTGATAAAATAAAAAAAACAGTCATATAGCCACCTGCAGGGAATCCTGTTTTGGTTAGATACAGATTAATGTTTTTTTTTTTTTTTACATAAATATAATTTCTAGTTACAAATGTCAAATGTTTTAGCAAGTATAAAAATGCAAAAGAATAATGTCAGTTGAAGCTGCCGAGTGACCTCATTTTCAAGGGTGTTTCCTACTTTCTTTGCCCTTACAAATGATTCAGAAGTGTATATTGTGTTTATTGTTTGTATTTGATGGATTATTTTGCCAGACGCACAGATAGGTGAGTTGTAACTATGAAGCATACATCATGGTAACCATTTAGCAGATTAATTAGCTAGTTAATAAAAAGGTTTTTGCCAATATGTTTATCCTTAGAAATCATAATACTGATAGAATAATACCTGAAACCCCCTTTCTCTCACACGCTTGAAACATCACCACAGCTTCTTTGTTAGAATACGGTAAACAGTGAATTTTGGGAAAACTTTTTGACCTATATTGTAAATTACATAAATTCTAGCCCTTCATGCCTGCATTTCTAAATTAGTTTTGCATAGATTCATGTGCAAGTAGTAACAGACTTTAAGCTGATCTTTAAATGTCATATTGTGGCCATGCAGTTTTTATCTTTATCAATCCCTGTAAATATATATGCACATTGTAAAAGTTAATGTTAGGGGAATTGGCTAATTGGAGTTTGTTAATTTCTACTTTTTCTTACTGTATTTGCATATCATAGACACTTAGAGTCCTGAAGTTTGAATAAATTGTTTATTATGTTACAGCATTTGAAGCAAGAGGCAGCAAACATGATGAAGAAGATTGGCCTTCTTGAAGCTGCAAAACGGTTAATTTTTTTTAATTTCTATTCATGTTGACTAATTAATTTTTTACATTCAATGTTTATTTCCATTCACTCACAATGGAAGAACATGTTGCATTTGTAATTTCATTCCCTCAGGAAGCTCTTGGGGGAAGGGTTGGGGGCTTGCTCCATTGAGGAACTGCAATGGATAGAAAAACAGTTGGAGAGGAGTTTAAGTAATGTTAGAGCAAGAAAGGTTAGAATGACTAATTAACATGCATGTATCATTTTAGGATTTGACTCTTCAAAGTGAGGGGAGTGTACTTTAGAGGATAAATACAATAATAATGTTAATTCGAAATTCAAAAATTAATGGTTGATATTATAATTAATTTTAGATTTTGTTACATGTATATTTTATTGTATCACAAATCTCACATTTTCTAATTAATGATTGCTATTGTACTTGTTTTGCTCAAGTGTACCTTCACTTTAGAGGAGTCAAATCCATCATTTTATTATTAAAATTTTGAAGTTAATATATATTTGTATCTCAACTTTCATTTCTTCAGATCCAGGTTTTCAAGGAAGAAATTGAGCAACTAAAAGAAAAGGTAAGCTATCTGCATTTCATCAAAATGGTTATAACCTGCTTTGACTCAGTGGGAGGGTAGAGATCACTATATTTGTCATTGCAGCTTAGTGAAAGGAAAAACTGATTAAGTTATGGATGTTGGTTATGGTTTGCGAAGTTATGGTCTATTCTACTGGAAAGGAGTGGAGTCATATTCAAGTTGGAGAAGTTTGATGTGGTTAGAATGTTAAACATGATTCAAATTTGACATTGGTCTTAGGTATCTTTAAAAACAACTTTTTCCTAGTGCTTAAGGCACGAACGGATTTAAGACCTTTAGTTTCTATATATAGTTACATCTGAAAAAAAAAAAGTTTCTTTAGTTACAAAATCTTTTACTTAAAAACATTTCCTTTGCTTGTTAAACTTGATTAAAATTTGACATTTGACAACAGAATGAGAAATTATGGACAGTAAAGTTCAAATATCTAAAAATAAGAGGGACAAAATCTAAAATTTCTAAATTTATACTTCTGTATAATTCTGAGTTTATGATGCCATGAAAAAAATGATTCAAGGTTCAATTCCTTTTCCATCAGATCTGAAAGTTGAAAAGTTCCCTGTAAGAATTACATATAAAAGATTCTGACTATTGTGTTTGTATTCAGGAAAAAGTCCTACTTGATGAAAATGCCAAGCTCACTGAAAATGGCAGGCTCGCTGAGAAGGTGAAGTTACTGCTATTTGGCATTAATTCTGTGTGGCCTATAGTTCATTTGGATAATATGTTAAAGCTAGATTAATTTGAGAAAATGTTTTTATTTTCTATTTTTAAATTAATTAATTACAAAATACTACATTGTTTTTTACTAAAAAAATTTGTATAAGAAAATGTTAGAAACAAATCTTTGAAAACTAAAATTAAAATAGAATAAGATGACATATTTTGTTATGATCAATGAAAAGATAAAATATTTTATCAAATCAAATATGCTCACTCACTTCGGTGGGGCGATTGAGGGTAAAATGTACTAATATGCAATATGCAAAAGATCATATATATGTTCAAATTTAAGTGTGATCGTTGTATACCAAAAAAAAAAAAATGCTCTCCTTCTTTCTGATGGAAATATTAAACTTCAACTTTTGGTATCAAAAACATGAAACGTGCCCCCCGTAGTTGGCATATCTTTGTTGGTTAATTGCTTTACAAATCTTTCAGTTAGAATGAAAACTTAAAAAGGAAATTCTCTGCAGCATGGCATCAATCTACAGACAGCAACAAAGAATCAGAATGTGAATCAACCCCAATACAATGCAGACAGTCCAAGTTCAGATGTGGAGACCGAATTGTTCATTGGACTTCCTGTTACAAGAACAAGACGCATCTTTCATCAGGTCTAGTAGAAGATTATTTATTCCCTGGCTATGGAAAATAAAATAAGGGTAAGCGTTACTGTATCATCAATGTATATGTATCTTGATGCTCTAGTAAAGATAATAATAGAATAATTCCAAATCCTCTTGCAATATCTTCCTGATAATCCTTCTCATGATTAATAAAATCAAGAAAGTATTAATTTTTTTCTCTGTTTCCAAAGTGTTAAATGTTTTTACAATTTCGTTTAATACTTTCTTTATGAAGTATTAAGAAGAGTATTGGGAGGATGTTATAGGAGGATATAATATTATTATAAATGGTAGTGGTATTTATGGGAGTGAATTATTTTGCTTGATAATTTCCTCAAAACCTATGGTCTAACGACCAGTTGTATTGATACTTTACTTTAGACTCAGCAGTTGTATGGTTGCCATCCTGGGGTTTAACAAATATATGACTTTCCTTGAATCTTGAACTTTCTTAGTTGTGGTATGTGACTAGTAAAATTAACAAAAGTAGTCATATTAGAACAAATAAAATTTAATATTAAGTTTTTTTTTCTTTTGATAATTATTACAATTAGGATCTTTGACTTTTTTATGAAACCTAAAATATTGTCACAAGCTTTGATTATCTAGATCAATTATAAGATTAATTCTTGGTTTAGGATTTACTCACTTAAAATTTCTCGATCTTCCTTCCAAAAAATATGATGTGTTACCAACTAAGTTACAATTATTGAGAAAATGAATATTAAGTTGATTATTGGTTAAATTCACTTCTTTTTCTCCCCAAATTCCAAAAACAACAATGTATGACCTCTTGAACAACGAGTTACATGAACCTCAATACTACACTCATGAATTACCAATACAATTTCAATATCCTCACATTAAACTTCCATGTCTTTACATTTGTTTTGGTTACCATGTTGTTGGTACATGATATCTATTGACTTTAATGATGATTAATTTTTGTCAGAGAATTTGATTGACTATCTTTAGTGAGCATTTTAGCCTAAAATCTTGTTTAAAGGGATCAAGTCCAGTATCACTCAGACTACAACTTATTAATACTAATAGCCTTATATTCTTATTATTTCTAAAACATTAATTTTGAATTTCTTCTTGAGTTCAAACTCAAGGTTTCACTCATATTAATAAGTCTTCAAATTTTTAAAACTTCGTAAATATGTGCAACACTTGTCTTTGAGTCTGAAAATAAAAAATCAAAGGAATCCTCTACTAGTACTCCCCACATTTGATTGGTAAATATGTGCAACACTATATCCAACCCTAACTGAAAATGAAAGTAATAACTTCTAGTTTATAATTATCACTGTGTGCAGCCTCTCAAGATATATTCCATCAGAAACCCTAGTTTAATGTTAAATTTCTTAGGCAATTCTACTATGTGAAGGATTTGCCAAAACCTACTCATTTTGGATAGGCAAGGAGGGAAATTAAAGAAAACAACCTGTTAGCCCCCCATAATCCATTCTATATATATATATATATATCAAAGACAATATTATACTACCATATTCACTTACCAATAGTTTATCAGTAAGACACCATGAAGTTAATTAGCAGAGAAAAGTAACACTGTAGGTTTTTACTCATGCAGGAAACCTTTCACTAGTATTTACAGCCCTCATTCACACACAAAAAAAGTATTCACAGCCTTCTGCCTCCATTTTTTCCAATTTATTGGGATTTCAGTTGTGAAGTTTCTTTATCACCAGAATCTCCCATGTAAGGATCATCAGTGTTTAGCAGCTTAATCTATCATTTCAGACTGTAGGACTTAAATCCTAAGCATTTTTTGTCTCTAACTGGAATTCTAGGTAGTTCAGTGATGCCCTTTTAAAATGACAACACCGGTAAAGTTATGAGATTAACCTTGAGGTTGGGGTGATAGTTAAATAAATCCCTTTTTATTGTCCAAAAAAGTTTAGCTGGATTGGATCTTAAAGGCTCGCTGAACCATGAAATATTTCATGACTAAGAGCATTTAGAATAGTAGTTGCAAATTACATACTAATAACCTCAGCAATATAATTCAAACTGACCAACATTCCAATTAGTAAAGTGCTTTTCAGGATGAAATATGTGAGATTCGAATTCATAACATTACACTTTCTTCTATTGGCTGTGAAGAAATTGTAGTAGAGTACATTGTCTGGGAAAAATTGAATCCCAAACAAAAATATTTCGATGGAAACAACCCTCATATTTTGAATTAACTTTTGGATTGAGTTAGATTAAAATCAAAATTTTATGATAATTCAAAGTTTATCCTAGAGATTATTATTAAACTACAATAATCACCTATTATAGTACCACTCACTTATGTCAGTCCTGCAAATATGAACTAGGAATATGGTCAAAATGGATTAAGTATTGAGTGGGGATACTCATCACCTCCTTAAGTTAGTGTTCTATCATTTTGGTCTGACTAGCCAAATTAAAAAAAGGGAATTCTATGACTTGTTAAGAGTAACATTAAATATCAAATCACACAAAATACAACAGAATTCGCTATCCTAGAGTCATATACTCCAATATATATAGAAGAGTTCTTTGTACAAATTACCAGATAACAATACACATGTATCCCTTATTGCACAAATTTAATATGTAAATGCCCTAACTTTCTGACCTAAATTGTCAACATGACAGTTAGTTTTCAACTTATCCTAGTAATACATAATTGCTAATGACTGTTATCATACACCTATTTTAATACTATGTACTATTATGTAACTGCTTATACTTACTGCCAATAACTGTCATAATTGCTCCGGACTCAGTTTTAGAACACCAATTGATATGATAAGGAAAAAAAAAAAAAAACACCAATTGATATTTCAAAGAAGAGTTTTTTCTTCTTCTTATCAGCCAAAAATTACATGTATTAAAGAGGGTACCTCTTGTAACCAAACCCTTTTTCAAGTCACTTTTTATCTAATGATCAAAAAGTCACTTTTTATCTATAAAGAAACAAGCCTAATCTTGCTACCCCAGAGTCATAAACTCCTACATAGAAGAGTTACCTATCGAAATTACTCCCGTATTACACACATATCCAATAATAGGTTACTGCTTTTAACTTTTTATCTTAAATTCTCCCCTATTTTAATTTGTAATTATTCATTCCTACTTTCTCAATTCCCATTAAAATTTTGTGCAAACTCCAATATAGTAATTGTCGTGAAATTTGGATTAGACTGGTGCGAAAATCAGCTGGTAAGATAATAGGGTGGCCATGTAATCAAATCAGCCTGACCCAATTCGCACCAATTCTTCTAAACCAAGTTAAATTGTGTTAATTTAATTGGTATTGGTTTTATAACATGAATTGATTTTGAAAAGAATTTAATATTAATTCCATCAGTGAGATTCGACCTTGAGTCCTAATGTCAACAACTAGGTTACACACGCATCGTTCAACTAGCCAATTCAACCAGTACTGATACTCTATTTAAATTAATAATCTGATAAAATAAATAACATCTTCAAATCTAATTGCAAGGTTATAGAACTTGAATTCCACATTAGAAGTATAAGATTCTAGTGTGGGTTGGGGACTATAAATCCTTGGACACTCCAATTACACCAACTGAAATTTGCAGTGTGTTCCTCTCAAAAGTCTCATTGTAGCATTGCTCTACTAGGTGCAACTTGCAAGGATATGATGAAATGAATTAAGGTCACCACATTAGACATATTCGTTAAAATTTTGTTCCCTCATTTTTTTAATGGCTTAAATATGTTTATTTTTTTTATAAGTTAACATTTTTTTATTTTATTTTTGGTCTTTATAAATTCATTGTTCTAATTTTAGTTTTGTAAGTTAATATTTTTTGAATTTTAATTCCTGTAAAAACAATTGTCCTTGAAGTTATGTTTTTCAATTTTAATTCCTTTAATATTTCAATTATTTCATTTATAGTCTCCATAAATTTGGGTTTTCAATAATTAAAATCGAAAATAGCGTAAATTTTGATTAAAAATGAATAAAATATCTTACATGAACCAAAATTAAAAAACATAAACTTATAGATACTAAAAAAATAAAAAAAAATTACAAAGACCAAAATTAAAAAATACAAATTTATAAAAACCAAAAAATACTTTTTTATCCTCTTTAAAACGTGCAACACAATGTCTTTCCATGAAATCACTCATCCTAATATTACTCTCACTTAAACGCGCATAATTATAATGAATTCAGTGCATTTAAATGATATATAAATGAACCTCTTATTTTTTATGGTATATTCACTACATTAAAATGAAGCCAAAATAATGAAATCCAAACGGGGAAAAATAACAAAAAAAAGTAAGAACCGGTATTCATGTCATCATTCTGTTTGTAATTCAATTGATATCGCGTTCTAAAAGCTTGTTTTGGAAAACCAATGGACGACTTCAAAATCACGTTGTGAAAAGAAAATGTGATTGTTGGAAAGATGTTTGATTGTTTCAAAGCAAAACAGTAAGCGGGATAAAAGTGAAGAAGTATTTATATTTTTTCATTTATTATAAACTTGCTTTTAAGATAAATTTTTTAAATATAAATCACTTCATTCCAAAATAACTTTTAATCAAAATTCTATTTACAAATGAAAAGTTGTCAATCATGTTTTGGAAACACTCATCCAAATACACAAACTATTTTGAGATATAGGTATAATGATGATATAATTTCATAGTTGGATTTTCCACCATGATTCGTGTCTTACCCTACTTTGGGCCTGCATTTGCAATGCAAAAAGAAAATTTCACAACTTGTTTACTGATTAACTGGAAAAATAAAAATAAAAAGGGTGTGCAAAGGCGAAAGAAAGGGGCAGACATCCCAACAACAGTGTCATCCCTATCCCTACCTAAACTCTGACGCACCACAAGATTATATAAATCAGCAAAAAGGAAAAGAGATAATATGCACGAGGGATAACAACCAAAACCCACGAAAAATTAAAACGGTAAAAAAATATAAAACTTACTAATTAAATTAGTCATTCATATAGATTTTTAGCAATTTAGTCTGGAATGGAATTCCTATAGATTGTTGCATTTTCTTTAGTTTAGCAACTAATATGGTTATATATAATTCATATACATTTTTTGTAGTGTTAAAAATTAAAATGAGAAGTTGCATGCAGAACATGAATAATGAACTAAGACATTAGAGATGTAGGAATGACAATTGGACTTAGGCCTAATGAAGTGCCCATAAAAATTACACATATTGGGTTAGACGAGTTTGGATGACATATAGGTAATTACCTTTATAAGTGTCAGAAATTCGATGATTCTTCTCACTGAAAATTGACTTATACCTTCCCAATTCCAATAATATTGTCAAAAGTCACAGGACAACCAAGAGGAAGAACAGAGTTAATTAACAAAGAAAAAACAAGTTTTACCAAAAACAACAACATGGGATTTTGAAGGGAGAAACCCCCCTCAGTTCAGATTGTTTGCTAGAAAGTAGAAATTGACAGACACGGGAAACAGTTCATGAAGAGCTATACCAGACTGAGAATTGTAACTGTGGAACTCAACAAGCAAATACTTAAACACATTTTATGAAAAATGACAGCTTGATGTTTGAAAAAAAAAAAGAGACTAAAATATGTTTTAAGTCTATGATAAGTGTATGATTTTGTTTTAGATCCTTAATAAAAAAAAATGATTATATAAGATTTCTGATATATCAAATTTTTTGTTTTAAATAATATGATATAACATCTTGTGTTTAGATATTTTTATTATAATGAATAATTCAAATAATGTCATGTCATCACTTAATTGATGACAAAGACTTAAACAAAAAAAATGATTATATCATGATTTAGTGTAATAATTTTTTTATTAGGAATTAAAAATAAATTAATCATTTATCACGGAACTAAAATATATTTAAGTTTGTGTAAAAAAAAAAACTTGAAGTGAAGAATAGTAGTGACCTTAGAAACATAGGAGAACCAATCATAACTAAAGATCCATACCAAACTCAGAACAAAACCTCATTTGTTTCATTTTCCTTTTGTAAGTTACCACATTCTGTTCCATGTAACTTTGCTTAGGAATCAAAAACTCAAGATATTCATGGTTGACACTGACACAGCTACCACAGCACCAAAATGGGCTTGAACCAAATCAAAGAAAAGAGCAACAAGGCGTTCCAAAAGAGGAACTTTGCAACCAGCAGCATGAAGAGTCACACTAAAATGAGCAGCACCATGTAGATTTTGCAGAAGGCCACAATGTTGGAAACTCAAATCCTTGAAACTTTAGCTTAATTTCTCAGTCTGTAGGAGCTACAGTATACAATACATTGCTACCATCATATATCAGTGACAAATATGAGTAACTTCACAAAACACACTTTTTTGGAAGTTCATTTTTTGCCTCAACATTATTATGCTGGAAAATGGCAAGTTAATGTACAAGCTGCGCCACACTACATTCAGCAAGAGGGAGAAATGTTAGGTGAGTTTGTTAGATGGAATAATGAAGGGTTGTGATATGATGTTTTATTGGAGTGAATTGTTGGTGATGAGATGAATTTCAAAGGGAAGAAAATGAAACCAATTGTACAAACCAACTATTAAATGGAGCACCGTATCTGAATTGAAGCAGAGGATAGCAGAGTTCTGCTTCTGCCTTCTGAGTTGTGAGTTGTGACAGAGAGGTTTGAGAAGCAAAGAAAAAAACCAAGTACGCTAAAGTTTTCATGTGTCAGTAGTGCATGGATATTCGGGGTTTATTTCCTTCTTTTAAGATACTTTGAGCTGTGTTTGTTTTTTCGGGATGGAAATAAATTTGTGCAGACAGAAGTTGCGTTTGTTTAGCTTAAGGAGAGAGTTAATTTGAAATTAGTAAAATCTACTATACTATTTTTACTTATTTTGACCCTTCTCTTTATTTATTTTCTTATCTCTTTTTTATGTTTCTTTAATAAAACACTTTTTTTTTCACTTTATGATCATTTTATACTTATTTTTACTCTCTCTTTTGATTTTTATTTATCATATTTTTCTTCTCTACCAAACATAGTCTTGGTAACAATTAATTTTATATTTTTCTTGATATTTTATGAATTTACTTATGCTCTCTATCAAACATAGTTACTTAATAGGGATGAACTCTATATCTTTTCTTGATATTTTATCAATTTACTCATGTTGTGTTTGGTAGAGAAAATGAAAATAAAAAAGATATATAAATTAAAATATAATATATGAAATGTGAGATTCATATGGGATCCATTTCTTGTCCCCTTCCCTCTATTTTTCTTATCAAACAAAACATTAATGGGAAATGTTGGTCTCACTTCCTTTGAGAGTCTTTTTCTAATATTTTCTTTATAATGGATTGAAATGAATTAAAATTATTATTTTTTGTGAGTTTTACTTCTAACCAAAAGTAATAATTTTCAATAAATTTCAATAAAAGGACGGTTAAAAAAATGTTAGAAAAATTGTTACTGATATATAATTAACAGTTTGTTTAAAATTAACAAAAAAATATTTTTTGAGAAGTGAATAAGATTTGATTATTAAGAAAAACATAAAATTATTTATTTTAAGTAAAAAAAATTTAAACAAACACATTAAAAAAAACTATAAAATTACTAATTTTATTTAGAAAAACACTTCTTTTAAAAAATAAACTTAAACAAATCAGAACAATACTTTTAGATTTCATACTTAGTAATTTATTTAAAGGTGTAAACTTATTGCTCTCTATATAAATTTAAAGTCAGTTTTTTTAGGGGAAAATTTAAAGTCATGTTAACTTATTTAGATGTATGTTTGGCGGCGTATAATTTTATTTAATGGGTCTTACTCGAAAGAAGAGTACTTTTAAATAAGCTTTCAAATAATTATTATAAATGATTTTTGTGTATAACTTTATTTAATGTGTATAACTTCAGTTGCGTATAAATGATTTTTGCAAAATCCAAAAAAAAAGCTTTCAAATTATCTCGAACATTTAAAATGTTAAGTTGGACTTTAAGTTTTTTAAAATCACAATCAATTGTACTATAAAAAATCAGAATCAGTTATTAGTTTTAGTTTTTTTTTTAATTTAAAAAAGTTATTATCAGTGTAAAAAATTTTCTTTAAAAAGTTGTTGACAACAACAATTATTTCAAAAATCATATACTTTTATTTTTATTTTTATCAACCAAAAAATTATACCATCAATAATATCAATAATAATATATTTTGGTATAATAATGATTTAATTTTTGGTGGTCGCCATGAGCGATAATTTCTGTACCTAAAAAGTTGTATAATGGTCTATATGATGAAGATATATACTAGTTGTGATTGTTTTATAAGATTTTTTTTTCTGTAGGATTGTTTTGAAAGATATATAGATATATAGAGAGAGACTGTTAAAAGATTTCAAACATCCAAATAACAAAGAATTTATGAAACTGTATTAACAAGCAACTCGTTCTCTTGCTTTGCATCTCCTTTTTTCTTTTTTCTTCTTTTATTCTTTTCCTACTTTTATTTTTCCACTTTTTTCCCCATATATAGATAATGCTTTTCATGGCGAGGTAAGGAAGAGATACATGCATATACGCATATAGGTTCAAAGCATCAAAGTTAAAAACAATAGCATTGCTTTAACATATAGTAAAACCATTATCTGTACTTATATCCAATTACAGAAAGTGCTAAACAAGTCTGCAACTTTTCTGGTCACAAAGGTACATTTGACAACAGCTAAAACACAAATATTCTAAAAAGCATATAGACAATAAGGTAAATCATCATATACTTAATTCAATTAATAAGATTGATCAAAGGATCCATCCCTGCATGAAGTTAGTCTCACAAGCCATGCTCTTTGAAACATTAGATGCCTCAGATTGAACATATTGATGGTACCTGTTCAAAGTATGAGGTTAATTAAATTAGAATTTCTGACCATTGAAAGTCTATGATTTGTATTTCTGTTTTCGGATACCAACATACCACTTACAACAAATTGAAATTTGACATATGGCATAATGTTGACCCAAACTCATGAAATAAAGGTATCATATACTTTTCTAAACTTGTTTACATCTTCATATTTCATTTAATCAAGGTTTTAATTGCATAAGTTTGTTTAAGGGTTTGAAGTGTGATCAAGTTAGTTGTTGGACAAATAACCACGCCTGTTCTTGAAATGTTAATTTTATTTCACATTACCTTTGCTAAAAATTTATGAACACTAGTATGTTTGTCTATTTAAATTTTGGTGTAATTAATTAACTATCGATCATAGGCTTAAAAGAAATTTTCATTAATTACCCTATTTGCAAAAGGGGTTCTGCCTGCTGGTAATCCATAGGATTGGTTTGAGGAGGCTGCTGAAAGTGAAAGCCACTGTTTCCAGCAGCTGAAGTAAAGCTCAACAAGCTTTCCATAGCTTTAAGATTAAATCCCTCTGCTTCAAGCTGAAAATTAAGGGAGATTCAATTGATAAAGAAATTAGAATATATGTGTTAATTAAGTGAGAGAAAAAATATGGCAAGACATTATCCTGCACTAAAATGGTGCATATCTACACTTAAATTGTTAGGTGCTACATTGTAAACCTTGAGTCTAAGTTGCTTATTCATGTCTCCAAGATGGCGCTCCTGCAAGATGGTTGAAAAATATCAAAATTGAGTAAATTAATGAATACTGATCCATAATATATTAAGATTTCAATTGTAAAACATACTTGGACAGTAATTGACTTGTTAAAAAATTAATTTGATTATAGATAGGAAAATTATAAGGCCAAAATAGGTGTGCAAGTAACTTGGCTCACCCTTCTGCGAAGCTCTTCCATTTGTTCAATCATGATTTGTGTCTGCAATTGAAATAAAATTTAGGTAATGTCATCCGAAATTCTTTCTTTCTAGCGTCTCAACTGGCAGTACAACTTATGGTGTGTAAAACAGGTTGAAACTAGATCTTCGTATGAAATACACAAAAAACCTTTGTTGAGATTTTTCATTTAAAGCATCAAAAAAATTAAAAGCTTGTTTAGAAACTTGGTCATTACCAAGATTGCTTCCCATTTAGTTAATGCTATCTGTCTCTAGAGTCTCAAGATTGGCTGTTTAATTTGGACATCTAAATCAAAGTATATTTTACTTAATATTTTTAGGCATTAATTTATTTATTTTTCATTCTGGGAAGGGGCCTAAAGGCCATATTAGGAATTAATTAATAGCAAGATTTCCTCTTCTTTTTTTTTTGAAAGGCAAAATGATATATATTATGTAAAAAGAAAGGATTTACACATGTTTGTAACTTGTATCAAGATTTCCTCTATATATCTTGAAGCTGGGATCGATTTTAGTAAAGTGAGATGATTGAAATTTATAATGAAACGAATCTATAAGAATCCCTAATTAGGAGAAAAATACTTTGAAGGAAGTATATGGTTTGTTTTATTTTCATAAATTTAATTTTCTTCCCTTGAATGTTTTGACATTAACTCTTTCTAGAAGTACAAATTAGGGCTTTGACAAGAAAATAAAAAAACTAGCTAACTTTACATTATTACATATCTATTGGAAAGGAAACTCCTGCATCTCTCTCCTTTTTTTTTCCTTACCTCAGCCTTATATCATATGGTAACAGTGATTATACGTACACGTATACATCACAAAGAGTATGATGTATAGTACGTCTAGTGAAACTACTGGAAAGATTGTTGTCAGTTCTTTACATATATGTGAAAATGCATGCTTTACAACCCAATTAAGGTAAAGTACCAACTAGAAATCCATACAGCAATAAAGAGAAATTCTAGATATGTGTTCGCACCTTCCTTTGCCTTGCTTGTGCTAAAGCCCCTTCAAGCTGTTTCTCAAGATTCTGCAGCTCCTTTAAGTTCAATGGTCCAAGATCTTCCCCAAGCAAATGCCTAAAACAACAATAGATTGGAAAGTTAATTTTTATATGGGTGGTTATGATTTTCTAACCCTTGTTCCTATATTAATTAACTCCTTTTGCTTGTGATTAACATACATTTAATTTGCATGTGACTGTTGAAAACATGATAATATATTAATCAGAAGGTATATATTAAAATAAACTAAACTCTATACTTTAGAAGGGGCATAGTGATTACCTCTGGGTCCTTTGAAGAGACTCATACTTTGCCTTTAGCTTTGAAACTTCTTTGTACCAGCTCTGATTGCCAAAACAAAAAATTCATAATTGATTCACCAACAAGATATAATCGTGTGCTGTTATATATAGAGATGTATCATATCATTAAGACTTAGATTAATATATACTATAGATAGGGCTCTCTTTTTGCATTCTTTCAAAGGAAAATATCTCACAACTAATGGATGGAAGGAAGGAAGTGTGGTTAATGTCACAATTAGGATGCAGCATTGCAACACCAACAACAAAGCCTTATCTTATATACTAGGTTAATTAATTTCCCAAGCATGCTGGAAAAAAAAAAGTTTTGTACCAATTAATATAGACTATTGTCCTTTGTCACCCTTGTTATTTTTGTTTAAAAAAGGACAAGGGATCAAATTAACACGTAGCAGTAAAAAAAATCTCATGTAGAAATTTTAAAATTTAGAAAGCATAGCAGACAAATAATTTAAAAAATAATGTTTAATTGAGCTTGGGTTAGTGAACACATGCATATATATACCTGAGTTTCACATTCAACGTGTTCGTCTTGAGGAGTAAAAGAGCTACGATGGTATCGCTCAATAGTTTTGGTAGTCCTGCGAATCAAAGGTAACTGATTGGTCAATATTAGTACAAATCAAATTAAATTACGTATAGTTGTGTAAACGTTGGCAGTTGATGTTTTATATAGGAAATTAAAATGATGAACATTCTAAAAAATTCTGAATCATTGAAAATTATACTATTTAAACAAAACTACGCATGTTTTGAAACTCCAATTAATATTTTGATCTTAAAACCTATGTATGCAATTCCAAGTAGCTTCGCCTCAGTTTTATGATGTATATATATACCATATTTCGAAGTTAAGGACTTCAATTATTTTTTATATGTTTATATCTAAATTTGAAGGATTCCAATAGGTGAACTAGTTAGTAATTAAAGTTTAATACAGAAGATATACGCGGATTATCAAGTTCAAATTCTAAAATATAAAGTTTAACACGCAAAACATATTATGACTCAAAAAATAATTTTGAGGCTAATTAAATTGATGTTTCGAAAACATTTTTTTAATTTTTTTTAAAGTTATTATGTAAATTATTTTTTAATATAATTTACCAACTAGTTATTTTTCTCATTAAAAAATGTATAAGTACACAAAACACAACTATATTGTTTTTTGGTTATTGCACACAACTAATTAAACAACTTATTCTTATATATTCGATCACTTTTATGTAAGATATAAACAAAAACGAAAATAAAAAGTGATTAAAGACCTTACTATTTCACAGAAGTGTTTAATTATACATGGTACTCAAAACTGATAGCAGACAAATTACCCAAATAAGCTCATAGCCTGCAGACATGTTCTATATCAAACCAAATATCCATCAAAGACAATCCAAGAATAAATTAATTTTTCTCAAGTATTTTACGAAATTTAGCTAAGTTGCTTCTTCAAAATCCTTTTTCATTCATTTGGTTATTATCAACGTATAATGTATAGATTTATAAATGCAACGAATATAGAAGACAAAATTCTTGTATTTTGAAAAGAAAAAAAATGGAGAAATTATAGCAACTAGTGTTTCAAATCAAGTATGTGTATGCCTTTCCACAAAGCATGAACAATTTCATATATACCCGGAAGGAATAAATCTATTTCCATGACAAATCAAAGTTAAGATTACGAAGTGGTCTACAAAATTTGAAATTAATGACTCTCCTCGTAGATTCAAAAAGAGTTTCTCTTTGCAAACAAAAATTAAATAATAAATAATAAATATATCATTACGCTATTTTATACTCGATCAAGACAAAGGAAGAGAGGTAAACAACCAAATTAAGCTGACCGAAAAAGAAAAATCTGAACGTGAGCATCATTTCTGAGGGATTTTCTTACACAGTCATATGTAAGAACACCTAAATAATTGAGAAAATTAAATGCTGGAATAAGAGAGAAGGTAACACACAATCCAAAAAACAGTAAAAAAGAAAAAAAGGGCAATTTCTCTTTTTGAATCCCTAACTATCACCATATAAACTCAAACATTTCAGCCGCACATTCGAAATTTTTGCCACAGATGTCCTCGTATTCACAATATTATGTTAATATGTCAGAAATTTTAATTTTAGGTTAAATCTATAAACAAGACATACAGAAACATATTTAGTCTTTTTCTTATATTTTTTCCCTTTTCATATTTTCAGCAAGTCATGCCTTGACCAGACACAAATAATACCTATTAGGGCTAGCAAGCAAAGGAAGAAAAAGAAACTATTCAAGTTTTATTTAAAAAAATTTGGCCACTTGATAAAACATAACCATTTATTATCATCATACAAGATGAAAATACAAAACCTAATTAAACTAACTGCAGTGCTGGATAAGCCATCACTCCTCCATAAACATGAAAAAAATGCACACAACATTGCAGGTTAATTAATTAAGGAGATTCCCTGGAAGAGAGAGAAAGAAAAAGAGAGAGAGAATCAATTGATCATCTAAAAAGAACTAAGAGTAAAAGACAACAAAGAGAAGCAGAACCTATCTGTGATTGCAAAGTCTAAACTCAACAAAAGCACCCCATATGATGATCAATCCCCTCAAGAAATAGAGACACAGCAATTGTTTTTGGGACACACATAAGATAGAGCCATCTCTGAGAAGATACAATGATAGAACCGAAAGATCAAAGAACAAAGGTTATTCTTGATGGTTAAAAAGTTCAAGGCTTTCAAGCTATAACAAAAAAATATTATATTATATTGTTCCCATATAGAGAAATATGTTGTGAAAGCCCTAGATCTTGCACAACGGTACAAGAGAGTTATCAACACGTCCATTTTAATTACACTATGTTACAAAACTGGGTACACATAATTGCTTTGTTCCTTTTCAGTTTTCTATTGTTTCTTCTTTTTCCTTCTGAGAAAGAAGAAAAATAGATATGTACTGTTCCATCAGTAGCTAGATCAGTGCGCAAAGCACTCACAATAGGGAGGTATCAGGTGGAAGGACGATGAAACGTGTCGATCTGTGATTGGAATGATGCAAAACTCATGATTTTTTTTTTCCTCTCTAATAACCCTTGCCATGAAAGTTCCTAACAGAATCCCCACAATTGCAAAATAATAAGAAGAAGAAGAAAGAAAAAGGAGAAATATAGCATCGAGGGCACAAGATCCAGTGATCCAGAAAAGGAGAACCTATGAGAGAGAGAGAGGCTAGGAAGGTGTCAGGTTCATGTGTTGATTAGAGAAAGAAGCAAAAACAAAGAACGGTGACTGATAGAAAGAAGAAGAACACAAGGGAAAAAAAGCAAATTGATTAAAAATATATATATATATATAAATAATTGATGAAAGAGGGTGTGTTGGGTGAATCTTAAAAACATCAAATTCAGTCGTGGCAAAATAAAGGAAGCCAGAAGCAGAAACCAGTGACCATTTTGGTGAAAGAAGCTGATGCAAAGAAGAAAGTGTGTTTGCCCAGAGAAGAGAAGAAGGTATCTATCTCAGCACCACCACACACACTCAGAAAAAAAAAACTCAAAATCTAAAATTTTAATACCTATTGGGATTTGCACCTCACTAAAATGGACACAAAACTTTCAAAAAAAAAAAGTGCACAAATTAAATAACTGCAAATAAGGGTAGGCTAAGATTTTTGCAGTTCATAGAGAGAGAGCGAGAGAGAAATAATACCCAACACTTCCAAATTCATAGAGCTTTCCACGGCTTGAGAAAATGATGAGGGCAACCTCCGCATCACAGAGAACTGAGAGCTCATAAGCTTTCTTGAGCAAACCGTTCCTTCTTTTAGAGAAAGTTACCTGGCGGTTGATTTTGTTCTCTATCCTCTTCAACTCAACTCTCCCTCTACCCATTCTCTCTCTTTCTCTCTTTTTCTGTGTGTCTCGAAACAATAACTCAAACTTTATCAATTATTATTAGAAATATATTGAGGTTATGTGATCAACCCTTGATATAGAAGAGAGAGTGAAGTCTAGTGCAAAAGGGAAGAGAGAGAAAGAGAAACTAGACAAAGTAGTAAGTAGCTATAGTAGTAGTTGTGATGAGATAATGGTGTGTGTGTGTGAGTGATTCAGAGAAGTGGAAGTTAGTGTGATATATAGAAATAGACAATGAACACAGAAAAGGGGCACACTTGATCTTCTTTTACAAAAAAATGGAAACCCCAGTTATTCTTATTTTTATCTCATTCTCTTTTCCCAATTTAATTTTGGTAAATATTATGGTCCCTTCCCTCTATACCTTCTCTCTTTGCTGCATAGTTTTGAATTTTTTTTTTTTTGCTGCAGTTTAGGGCAAGTGAAAGAAAAGTTCCACTCTCATCACGGCCCAGTGTTTTCCACGCGCCCCCCATGTGAAGGGCTTCTCACGTACACTTTACAACTGATACCAGTATTTGTGGAAATGCACTAACCACTGGCTGCTAACTCTGTTTACCCCAAAACTGATTACCATTATTGTGATACCATCATGAAACCCTTTGCAGGTTGACCAATAACTTGTACAATTATATCAGTAAGATATGATACTAGTCCTCGTGACTTTTACACCATCTTCTTATAATATTAAAAGACTTAAATATTTTTTTTCATTTTTTGTCTTTATAAATTTTTTATTTTAATTCTTATAAAATAATTTTATTTTATTTTCCATTCTTAAAGCACTTTAGATAATAAGTAAGTGATTAAAGACAAGTGATTAATATATTGAAATTAAAATTGAATCGTTCGATAATTATTCGAATATAATTTTTGGCTGAAAATAATATATATTTTTTGTAAAACTTTACTTATCTTTTATTCAAATTTTGAATTAATTAATATCTCTTTTTTCTAATGAATCGGTAAGACAAAACAAATACTCCAGATATCAAATATTATTTTGCTTAGGATGATTGTAGCTGCTATGAGTCAATTGTCATTAAATGATAATTAGGTACATATTCCTGTCGATGTATTTAATTATAGCTTAATTACTACTATGTTGCTTCTCAAATATGAGAAATTATTTATTAATCTGAGCCATCGAGTTTTTTAGCGTCTTCTATTGAAAGAGGTTAACCTTTTTTTTTCTTATGACAGTGTGATTTTGAGTTTGATGTTGTTGGTGCATATTTAATTAATCAGATAAAAACTTTTCTGGGAACAAATATTTAAAAACTTTTGAAAAAGTTGAGGAAGACAAAAACTTTGTACTTTATCCATATGATAAAGAGCCATGATGTTGATCGATACCATTATACATATATGTTCTAGTTAGAACTCAGATTCTATTACCAATAATTGTTTGCACGTTTTCCTCAGAGTAAATTAATTAAGCTAAAATTGAACCCAAAATTCATGTTCCAAAAGCTTGTCTTCTCCACTTTAGGACACGGACATGACCATCTACCTTAGACCAATATATAATAGTGGTCACTAGAGAATCAATAGATTACAACACTATTTGAAATGCATGTGGTCACCTCACAACACTCAAATTACTCATAGTCTAATGTTACTTTTTTAATATCGAGAGACTAAGACCAAACCTAGTTATAATTGAATATGATACACTAATACTAGGCTACTAGCTACTTAATATTTTTGTCTTAGATTTCTTTCACTTATAAGAATTTTCGACACATTGGAATAAAATACTATTTAATATTTTTGTCTTAGAATTCTTTCTCTTTTTTTAAGAGATAACCCTTCCCTTAGATGAAATTCGACCGAGAGAATTTAAAATGTTCGACATTACATTAACAAAAAAAAAAGCATATTGATAAACAAAAAAGCTAAAAACACATCCTAAACTTCAACAACAAAAATAGAAAAACGCGTAGATATTTGTGTACAAATGAAACTGTTTCTAGCATAATAGCTAGCAAAATCAAATTCTAGTGTTAAGCATATGACCCTCCCGAAAATTACATTAACATTTATATTTCGGCTAAGATTGCAACTGAAATAATGCTACTCAACGTCAACACATACAGATCAAACAAATTAAACGTGTCATACGAGAGTAGCCATGAGGTCTCTTTCAGACATTGACAAGGGAATTTGTTGGCATCGTTGATGCTAATCACTTCAACCCCACCAAACCCTTACATCAAGGGCATTGAAAGCAATTTGAAAGATGTTCAATTGGCTTCGAAAGCATCATACTATAGACCGCTATTCATACGTACATAGCCCTATATTCGTGAACTGACAACACCTTTGCATTCATAATATGTATCATATGTGTGTGTGTTGGGTGGCTTTTCAGGAATCTCATGTGCAATGAACCCTATATATTTAAGACCACTTCCTTCTGCCCCTATCCTTAAGAATGACCTTGTTGTCGTGCACATCTGACCCCTTAATAATATTCACCTAATGGGTACACTACTATAGCAATTAATAAACTATTAATTAATTAGTTTTTATAATGAAATAAACTTAAAAAACTTCTAAACTCTCATTTACTTCTATAAATTCAAATAATTTATTTTTACCTAATAGGTATAATTCAGTTGATAACATACATTGAGTTTATAAAAAAAAATACCTTGATGTATCACTTAGGAACCTAAAATCCTAATTATGATGATAAAAATATATTTTTCTCATTGGAATGATACAATCTTTGATTTATTGTATTTTTCTCACTTTGCTTCTAATTGGGTTTTCTGTATGTAATAACGTTTGTGTTTTCTGTCATCAGAAGGGTGATCGAGTTTCTGTTGTAATGATCAAACTATATATTTTGTACATGGGAAAGGTACCCCTTGTACCTTTCTAATGAAACTAATTTGCTGATTAAAAAAAGTCTTCATTTTGGGAGCATGATATTCAACTTCAATCAATTAGAAGCAAATTAATAATTGAAAATTTCCTCCCCGTTAGCCTAAGTTTTTATAGGACATCTTCTATTATCATATAAAGTGAACCAGTAATTTTCAGATTTGCTAGAGATTGTGTTCCTGTTGGAGTTTTCCATAAAAAGGTTAAAGACCATCAAATTTTCAACAGTGTATTAGGAACTTAATTAACAAGTGTCCCATTCCAAAACAACGTCTTGAAAAACTGACAAAGGGCTACCTTTAAAACCAAATCATAATTCAAGAATCAATATTTTAGCTTTGCTTTAAACTATCACAATGTATTCTACCCATTTATAGCCATCTCGCAGCCTTTTGTAAGATTCTTGACCACCAATTTCCCGTGATGTTAGTAATAACTTTTGACCCATTATATATATAATTTTAATTTTATTGTTGGTGTTTTTTTTAAGTTAATTGAAAATTATATGCATGGCTATGTTTGAAAAGATCTTTGATAAACTTATAAAAAAATTGACTAGTTTATAAGTTCCTTTGACTAAGCTTGTTTGATATACAAGTTTATTGTTGTAACTTATTTTGAAAAATTACCTGAAATAACTTATGAAAAATAAATTAATTTATAAGTTATTAATTTTTTTATTCTTAATATATCCTTTTTATTTACTGTCTAAAAAAATCTCATATTTAATTTTATGTTCTTACATGCATATAACAATCAATTCATCAATTATTATTACTACATCATTCTTGGTATAATTTTTATTTTATCGATTCAATTCTTAAATACTAAAAATTCTCATTTTTGTTAATTAAATCATTCATACAATTGAATATGTCTTTTTGTATGTCATTTGATATTTATTAATAAACTTATCAACTAGTCTTACAAAATATTTTCAATTAAATTAACTAATTTTCGATTTCTCAATCTTAACTTATAACTTATAAACTTTTAACTAGTTTATAAGTTAATTTTACAAAAACATATTCATAGTAAGAATATGCATTTGAGGAAGCACAAATAAATGCATATTCATCGTAAACTCTTTCTTTATGAAAGTTTATATCATAAATTTAATTATTAAACTTATTAAAATAAGCTTAAAAGAACTTATTTTAATTAATTTCACTAATAAATTTATTGAAAGGAGTTTTAAAAAATTATAAGTCGTTTTTTTAAGTTGAAATAGTTAGTTCCATGAAAAAATCCCAACATTCCTTGAGTAATTGTTAATTTTAAATTTTAATCTTCAAAATTTTTAAAATTACACACCTATCATCCAAGGGTCATAGTTTCAATCCATAAATAGTCTCTTAATTGCATATAATATTATTCTCTCTTACTTACGCATAATATCACCTCTGAATAATGAAGTACGTAATTTTACACACCTATTATTTATAAGTAGACAAAGTCTATATGTTGCAAGTATTATTTTCTTTCAAAACAACTAAGACATCAGAATAATTAATGATGGTTTGATTAAGAAATTTTGACATAAAAGTAATTAATTGAATACATCAGATCTCAAAATTTTCAGATACATATCCATGGCCTCATTTAGTAGTTTATTGCATTGTAGCCAGTTGGGTGTTTTATATAGTTTGTATCATAGGGATCATTATTGCTATTTTTTTTTCCTTCCAAAAAAATTATTGCTATTCTTTTTCTGTTTCCTATTTATCTTTTTTAACATATATGTAAAATTAGAGGGCCAAATTTTACAGATTACATATAAATATTAACATAAAAGAACGAAACAAAACTCTTTCTCTCTTGGGGTCATTCTTTTACATTTATTCACTTAGTCCTAGTTCAACACACATTACTTATTTATAGGGCGTCACATGGTTGGACACATTTGCTGCAGTGCCTTTCAAAATTGGCATGACGACCATAATTCATAAACATTATCATTTCCAATCCTCGAGAACACCATAAACCAACAAGCTCCAAGAAGAAGGATTTACCACAAAGGGTGTGAGAATAGGAAGAGAGAGTTGAAAAAAGATAAAAGGGGGTGAATTAAAAGAAATGAATGAAACAAAGTGATGAGAATTGAAGTCACATGACATTAATAATTTTCCTCCACATGTGGGGTCCAATGGTTCGACACACAACACCACCAATATAAACTTATTAGTTATTATCCCCTTAGGCTTTTAGGGTGGGGTAGTTTAGGGTTTCTAGTAGGAGAAAGCTTTCATGGGTGTGGAAAGGGACATTAATGCCAGTTTCCATTTTTGGGGGTGTAGACCCCTCTCACTGTTGCCCTCAGCCAGTTGAGCTTTCATCTCATCACCACTACTGAGCATGCTTGCTGGCATGGCATTGCTTCCCCTTGCAGTGAATAGGGAACAAAGAGTACGCAGATTTTTTGGAATTGTAGTTTGTCTCTTACTTGGAAAATTTAATTCACTTCATTTGATTTTTCCCTAACTTTGCAACCTGAGTGGTTGTGGATATATTAGGTGGGGAAAAATATGCATGATGATGATAATAGTTGAGATACATGACACTACACATTGTTGCCAGCATCGAGCATTGAACTTTAAAAGAGGCCACTTCCATTGCACTGCACCACATGTGCACCGTGGGGCTAGCTACCCTTTCCATGTTTTTCTATCCCCTTCCCTCTTGCATTTGGAATTTGTGGTAACTTGATTGTGTCCTACTCATATTTGTAAATGAAATAACCTTAAAATTTTAATTAATTTTTACCTTTTTAAGTGCGTACGAATTTATGTCTCTTTTCTTTCTTAATTAAATTAACTTTTGTTTACTTATTATGCCATTGGTTTGAAATATATATCCATCAACAAAGTCAATGATTAACTTTTACCAAAAGTCCTGATACAAATTTTTTAGTAAAGTTTTCTCTCTTAATTATATATTTTTTTCATTTATAAGTTTTAAATTCAAGATTTTGATTAGGAGATCCGAATTTAATTTTACTCAAACCAATAATATGTTTGTTAATGAAAATTAACTTAAAATTATATAAAAGAAATTTCAAAATAGAAAAATATTTTTGTGTGCATATATATAAGTAATAAAAGTGATATTGAAATATCCTTTAATCATATATGATAGGATTAAATACATTTAAGGTATTTTATTAAAGTGTAAGAAATAAAAGAATAAAATATAGAAAAAAAATGAAAATTGAACTAAAATTACACATTTGACAAAATAAAGTGACCGTCAAAGTTATATTTCAGCCGATATAACATGCAAAACTATTTTAGAGAAAATTAAACTAACTTTATATACCTAAATCTTCTTTTATTTGAAAATTATACGCAACTTCTCCGAATCATTATGATATGCTATATTTACACCCACATTAAGGAAACGATAATCATTTAACAAACACATGACTTTTTATTTCTAAGAATAATTTAGAAACTATGTTTTAATTTACTAAAAATCCCTTAATAATTAGCATGTTTTCAACCTTTTTCTCACCCATTCACTACAACAATATGATCAAGCTCCACAACCAACTCCATTCATTCTAGCAACCTTACTTATAGCCATCATTGAATCGCCTCCATCCCCTTTCGATCTACCATTGATCACATCTAACCCAAGTCTCACTAAATTAGTCCACCCTTAACAACCCACCATGCCACCACCCTCATCCCCTCAAAACCACCAATTCATTGTTTATATATATACTCACCTTAGTAAAACCTAAATCAAATCTACCCCAGTAGGGTTATGTTGTGGTGTTCTACTTAAAGAGATCAAAAGTTGTGAAGAAAAAATGGGATTTTACTAGAGGATGACTTGTACACATTCGCGGTACATATGAAGAAATGAGAATTTGAAAAGAGAGGATTCGAGCTAGGATTCCAGAGAAGAGGAAGATGGTGGGAAAAGGGTTTATGGGGTTGTTTTACAACTCATTGTAACAGAGAATGACATCATTTGTATTTTGTTGTCAGCAAAAGGTGTGTATAGGTGCATGAAATATCTCAATAATGCAGAGGAGACGTGTGTAATTGCAAGAATGACTTTTGTGTATTTTACCACTAACCTTAGCAAAGGTTAGTGTAAGTTTGGTCAAAAGCAAAGTGCAAAAAATAATTTACAAGTACCAATTTTAAATCTCCCTTAAACCATCCAAAATCTCACTTTGTAGGCATTCCTCTCAAGGGAACGAGTTCCTTGGCCACCCAATAACTACTTGAGTTTAGGAGTTATAATTAGATAAAATTACTTGCAATTTAAACTTACAATAATAATCCTTTGAATTTGACCACTTTTGGCTTTGCAAACATGCAAGTGAATTTGAGGGTGTCTTCCCTTTCTTGTAAATTATTGTACCTACAAAAATGTATAGTCACTTATACTAGACGGATTCTAGGGTGTGAAAGCGAAACTCGTTTCGTAACTTACAAAACGAATCCTGGCCGTTGGATCGCGATCATCAGATTAACTTGAAAATTGGATACCGGTTATGCACGCTTCCTGAAAACTTGATTATTGCGGTTTTTGATTTGCGAACGAAAAGTCATTATTTGCTTTTCCATGTTTACCCCTATTACTAATTTAAAAATGTATTATTTCGAAATTGGCACCATGAACAGCACAGTAATAATTGCAAAAGCATATTTTGTAACATTTTTACTCTCTTAAATTTTTTTACTGTAATTGATAATACATTAATTAATTTATTAATTATTATTTTAAGGTTGTTAAGAAAACTATATGTCATATGTCTTGTAGAATATTTTTTAAAAAAAATTATTAATTTCAAAAGGTAGATGAAATGTAAAAGACAAAATATTTAATAGCAAAATTTTATAAAATACACAAAATAAATTAAGATAAAAATATTTTAAAATATATTAAAATAAATATATTTAAAATTGTTAAAAAATACATCGAATAAGAAAAGGATAGATTTAAAAATTTAAAAATAGAATGTATCTTTTACAAAAATAAACTTCTATTTAATACACAAAAGTTATTTAATTTTTTAAAAAATATCATTGGGTCAAGCCCAGGATTAAATTTTTAAATGGGATGAATTGATGATAAATAGTGTAATATAAAAATTCCAAACAAATATATCAAACAAGATCAATTCATCCTTAATTTTAATATTTATGGAACTGAGTGAAAAATAATAACAATAGAACATATAAATAAACAATATTATCACTTTTTTTGTCAGCAAAATTAAATATATATTATTATTAGTAGCAAGGTACCAAAAACAAAAAAATTCCAGGAGGTCATTGTGTATTTCAATCATAAGCAGAGACATATTGCAAATTTATTTACCAAAATATACATGTTTATTATTAAAAAAATAATTTATTTTGAAAATAATAAAATTAAATAATATAAATAAGAATAAATTAAATCTAAATAATATTTAAACGTGTGTACTTGTACATAATAATAATTTAATTTTGACAAACAATATTATAATACATAAATATGTTTATTATAAATAGTAAAACATATAACTTTATAACATAAATAGTAAAAAAAATATAACATTAAATTGCTTGACTAAAATTTTTAGGACGAAACAAACTTTGGAAACACGGTTGAGCCATGTGACTGTAAGTTAGATTTTTGGTAAGTAATAATATTTTATAATATAATATTATTATTACTATTAAAACAGTATTATTATCCCACATTGAAGTTGAATTTTTGATGTACTTAGCGCATTCATTTTGAAAAAATGAATATATTTTTTTAATGTAAAGTTAGTAAATGAATACTATTAAAACTTAGTGAATTCATTTTGAAAAAATGAATATATTTATATAATACATAACATAATTAAAAAATATATATATAAATTTAATAAATAAATTTATTGTTTAGATGAAATATAGAAATCAGTAATCACTAATTAGTATATTTTCTAGTATATTTTCTAATATGATGAAATTTTAGTTTTATTTATAATGAACTATAATACTTTGAGATTATAATAATGTGTTATTGATTTAATGTAAACATAATTGATATTTGATAATATATGATATTGAAAATAAATAGTTGTTTTTAAAATTAAAACTTTTTTATGTTTAACTTGTGTTTATAAAAATTAATTATTTAATAAAATAAAAATGTATTGTAATTAAAGTTTTTGTCAATTATGTCACTAATATCACAAATGCATCACTTGTTGACGAACCTAAGAATTATGATCTAGTACATTAAATCTAAGAATTAATGCTTAGAATGTAATTAAAGTTTTTGTTAATATGAACTTTTTTTTTTGTTCGAGCTTAATGCAAGCTTTTGAACAATTTGATTAAGCTTGTTAGCTTGATTTAATTTAAAATTATTTTCTATAAATTATGCAAAATAAAACTAATATGAAATTAATATATCAATTTAATGATATAATATACGTATAATTAAAATTTTATTTATTTTTAATTAATTTTGTATGAAAATTGTTTTGTATAAAATAAACAAAAGTATATATATATAAGTATATAATTTAGTTGATTTATTAATTAATCGAGTAGATCTATAAATAGCTTAAGCTTAACTCATTTTTTTAAAGAGTCTAACTTTGACTTAAGTTCAATAAATTAATTATAAAATGAAGTCCCGAATTATATTTGAGTTGATTCAATTAATTGTCAGTCCTATAATGACTATTTTTTTTAATTTAAGCATAACCTTGATTTCATTTTCATGTAAATGAATCAGATGAGACAAATTTTATATATTGAATTGGTGTGAAAAGGATTCAAAATGGTGTCTAAAAATTGGAAACAATCATTGTTTTAAAAATACTCTTTTGATTCAATTTAAAAATATAAAGCACTAAATTATATTTTTTAAATATACTCTACTAAATTTAATTAAAAGCGTATTTTAACCCTACAAATATACTTGACAAGCCCAACCATAAAAGTATAAAACTCTTGTGTAATCATGAGTTCACAAAATATAAGATATGTTTATTTTATATTAGGCTGAATTGTAATTTTGGTCTCCCTAGTTTTCAAATTTATAATTTTGATCTCCTTGATTTTTTATTGTAACATTTGACATATTAGTTTTATAAAATTGCAATTTTGGACCCTGATAGATTATTAACTAATAATTGTGATTATTAAAGATATTAAATTAAATAAAAACTATTAATCATTAAAAAATTAATAAAAGATTATTAACCCTAATGTAGTGCTATTAATGATGGAGTCACGTGCTACACTGGATATAAAAGAGATGTTTGCAAAGAAGAGGAGAAACATAGTTATAAAAAATTAAATATTGAATAAAATATATTCTTTTGTTTGGTAATTTATGAATTATGATCAATTTGATCCTGAATTTTTAATAGGTTTAATATCTAAGTCTATTAGGTTTACACATTTTATCTATAGGTTATTAATTGTTAATGGAAAAATCATGTAGAAATAACCCACAAAATTACCTGATAAAATGAAGCAATACAAAATTAATTTAAAATAGCGTTGTGTGTGTATATATTCAGAGGATTGAAAATTGAAACATCAAATTTTCATTGGGCCAGCGTTTTGTCAAAATGTTTAAAATGATTTATCATAACTTAAACAAATATAAATATTAATTTATATTAAATTATCATTTTTGTATATTATATATTTTAATAAATATCTTAAAAAATGGCATAAAACAAAAATAAAACATTAAAATTATTATTATGTGCAACTACACATCTTTAAATACTGCCTAGAATTAATTTGTCCTTATTTTATTATTTTCATATTAAAACATAAAAAAAAACCAGTTAAAAATTTGGGTTGAGAGGGACCGCCCACAATCATAAACTTTCTTAACTAATTTTTTTTCCATGTTTTACTCTAGTACATGGTACACCAAATGTCCATTATTACTTTTAGACTTAAATTTAAATTGTGAGTTATCAAATCAATGTCAGATTTGTTGGTGAAACATTTATTATTTTTTTGAGAGACTTGGATAAATTGCAAATTGTTGTGAATTTCGAATAACATGTCCAGCCAAGAAGAGAAATAAAAAAGGTCGACCAATATAAATAAGAAAACAAACTAATATGGATGACAGAGAAATAGGTAAACCAAAATGTTGCTCTATCAACATAGTAGTAGGTCATTCAAAATTAAATTATTATTATGTGTAAGTACACGCATTTAAATACTATTTAGAATTAATTTATTCTTATTTATATTATTTCTTTTATTATTTTCAAATTAAATTATTTTTTTAATAATAAACATGTATCTTTGGTAAATAAATTTGCAATATGTCTCTGCTTATGATTGAAATACACAATAACCTCCTGGAATTTTTTTGTTTTTGGTACCTTGCTACTAATAATAATATATATTTAATTTTGCTGACAAAAAAGTGATAATATTGTTTATTTATATCTTCTATTGTTATTATTTTTCACTCAGTTCCATAAATATTAAAATTAAGGATGAATTGATCTTGTTTGATATATTTGTTTAGATTTTTTATATTACACTATTTATCATCAATTCATCCCATTTAAAAATTTAATCTTGGGCTTGACCCAGTGATATTTTTTTAAAAAATTGAATAACTTTTGTATATTAAATAGAAGTTTATTTTTTTAAAAGATACATTCTATTTTTAAATTTTTAATCTATCCTTTTCTTATTCGATGTATTTTTTAACAATTTTAAATATATTTTAAAATATTTTTATCTTAATTTATTTTATGAATTTTATAAAATTTTGCTATTAAATATTTTGTCTTTTACATTTAATCTACCTTTTGAAATTAATAATTTTTTTAAAAAAATATTCTACAAGACATATGACATAATGTTTTCTTAACAACCTTAAAATAATAATTAATAAATTAATTAATGTGTTATCAATTATAATAAAAAAATTTAAGAGAGTAAAAATGTTAAAAAATATGTTTTTACAATTATTACTGTGCTGTTCACGATGCCAAATTCGAAATAATACATTTTTAAATTAGTAATAGAGATAAACATGGAAAAGCAAATAATGACTTTCGTTCGCAAATCGAAAATCACAATAATCAAGTTTTCGGGAAGCATGCATAACCGGTATCCAATTTTCAAGTTAATCTGATGATCACGATCCAACAGCCAAGATTCATTTCGTAAGTTATAAAACGAATTTTGCTTTCGCATCCTAGAATCCGTCCTTATACTAATTAAACCCAATCATGATGCTTGTTGTGAATTTCCCAATGCTCTACGCAAATCCCAAATGTCAAAGCTAGCTGAACGCCTGAAACCAGCCTGATCAATCGTACACCATGACGCCGATCTCTTTAAAATCGACAGTCCAAGAGACTTCGGGTTTTTTTCCTCCTATTTTTGGGTCATGAACTGGCAAATAACGGAATAGTATTACTAGCAAAATATCTCTATTGATTTGAATTTTTATTTTTAATAAATAAATGTTACATTTTATTTATTTTAGTTTAGTTTTTCAAGATTTGTATAAGAAAACAAAAACATAAAACAAAGTAAAAAAAAATCAACAAAAGTATAAATAAATAAATTGAAAATATTTTTCAAATGAAATGACCCTTTAGATAAAAATCAACATAGATGTATTAATTTTACTTACATGACCAGATTCACTAGCAAATTAATTATGCAGCATGTTTTTACTTTAGATTCTTTTTTCTTGTTTATTTTATAAATATATATATAAGTTTATTTCGTTCAAAACAATTTTATTGAACCTATAAAATAGTGTTTAAATTCGCATTGTTTATGTGTGTACCATCATTTTTTTCACGACAAATTCACTATAAATGCAGAAGCTGTTGATAGTTACTTCTCATTTGACATGGATTGTCACATCTTATAATTTAAATTAAACAGGTATTTATAGTTGCTTTTATGTTAAATATGATGTGATTCTTAGATAAACATGGATTGATGATGCTCAACTAAACATGCACAAAATGTTGTATGGTTGATTGTTTAACTTGTTAGAAGATAAAAATCTATTGTTGGAATGGGAGAAGAAATATTTTGACAAAAATGATTGATTTAACATGTTACTAATTGTTTGTCAATAAATTCGCTTGAAATCATGTAGGCTCACATAGTCCTGCAAATTATAAATTATGTGAGCCTACTAATGTATATCTTTTTTTTCCTACTGATTTAACCTAACGTGATAAGAATATTCTTGTTGTTGTTGTATGATATAATCTTGTAAGGGTTAGTTTTTAAAACATATTGATTGAAATATTCCCTTAACTCTTTAATCTAATTTCTTTGTCTGGTAAATAAAAACATACAAAAAATCTGTGAAGACCTATACCAAATTTATTAAACTACATTAATTATTAGGCATCCTAAGTCTATATTGCAAACGGACAACTAAATTGGTTTAAAATAATTTTTAAATTAATTATTAGTTTTTTTCATAGAAAAAGAAAATCATAATTAATTGTATCTCAGATAAATTATTACAAAATTCTAACACGTGTTTTCTACCAGACATCACTTAGCATATAGTATACAGCATACACATACGATAAAAAAAAAACATATACCTGTATTTTTAAATCAATCTCACCACCAGCTGAAAATTTTCACGAGTTTGATCTTATTATACCCTTAAAGCCCACTTTATCTTTCCATATAGGCCTATGAACTTTGGGGTGAAAAGTTCAGGCAATTGCTTTATGCACTTTCAATGTTGCCTTCTCTGCCTTTATAATTAAGCTTCCTGAACATCAATTTCGGAATGTAAAATTACATTTTGGAATCTGGAATGTAGATTATTCCCATTTTGAAATGAAAGCTTCCTTTTGAAATGGAACAGAACAGGTTCTAACCATCTTAAATTAATTAAAAAAAAATTAAAGGCTCTATGCTGTTTTCACAGGTTTCATGACCCTGATTGCAAATAGCCTTAAGATGTGGTTACTGTAACAAAACAGATGGACATGGTAGACCATGGCAGTATGGCACGAGATTAATTTAGGCTTCTTAAAAAGTTAGTTAATTTAATTATTAACATTAAATTTATCTATAATTATAATATTTCTTCAAATTTTTCTTTAACTTTGTTAATTTCATTACAATTTACTCCCTTCATTCCTAAATATAAAACATGATTGATTAGTTTGTGTTTATTAAGAAAAGTTAGTTTATTGATGAGTTATTAGCATTAAATTTGTTTAATTATAATATTTTTTTTCAAATTTTTCTTTAACTTTATTGGGAACCTACTAATCTTTTATAATCTCCATAGGAGAAAGAGAAAAATATAATTCAGGGTATTTTAGTAAAAAAAATTAATACACAAGATAGATAAAATGAAGTTTTATAATGAGGAACAAAAAATCTGTTGACTATGTATGACTACATAGAGAAGTTGCATTTGACATTTTGACCCACAAAAGAAAGCCTCTCTTTTCTCATTTGAAAACATCAAGTAATACCTCGGAAGAACGATGTATATTGTATACAGAAATCACAATGTTCTTGATCAGCATTTGAATTCGTAACCAACTGTAAGCTCATCAGGAACTTGAGCTTTTCTTATCAATACCTTAATGATGCATAAGGTTACATAAGAACAACAATAATTGTAACATTAGTGAAAGGTATTTGACAATGTCAGTTCCAATAAAGCATAATTGAGAGAGTAAGCGATACAGCTTTGAACTTAACCATTTCAGAGATATAATAATGATCATTTAAAGAAGTGTTTACTGACTTAATTAGAATTAAGCTTACTGTTTGATACTGATGAGTGATGAGAATTAAAAACTTGGAATTAAGCTTGTATGCTACCATGCTAACTAATTTTCGTAACAAGCATAAACTATCACAGGTGTAGACCTGTCATACACAAGATAATACAAATATTTTAAAATTTGGGGATTTTCCGAAAGTGAGAAACCAAGTTATAATACAGAAGGGTACTTTGGGAATATTAAAATGTGTGGTGTAATTAGAAAAAAAGGTGCAGGACGCAAAAGCCTAATTGAAATGGGATAATGAAATGAAGAACAAACAGCGCACGGCCTATGTTATGTTCTTCAAAACATATGGTTTTAAGGGCGCCGACATTATGTACTTAAAAATATCACATTCTTTGTTATAAGTTTTGATAAAAATATTATCAGAAATAGTTGATTTTCAATAATATGAAATATTTATGGTTTTATTACTTCTCATTCTCATGCTAAGTTGCGTGTATCTTGTATTTTCTTGAGAATAAAAGTTATTCTCTACAATAATTATTTATTCCCATTTTTTTCTTCACATTTCTTATTTTAATTTTTAATTAAATAAGTTATATTTTTTCTAAAATTCCTAATTATAATGACAACCAAACATGTACTTGAAAATAATGTTTCCAGCATAAAATTTCTAGAAATATAATTTCCAAAAACATAATTTTACAACTTTAAACAAACATCCTAAAAGTTTAGCAACATGCACTCACAAGGACAGCTCAAATACAAAACTAAGCACTCACAGTGAGAATGGATAAATCTCTGCATATTTAAACAGTGAGAAATGTAAAGAAGATACATTTATTTGAAGAAAAAAAATATTGGTTGAAATTTATTAAATATTACAAAATTTATTAAATTCCATATATCATATTTAATGAACCTTAGAACTAAAGAGGCAACTTTTTATTGTTTCAAATTTGTGTTAAAAAAACACTTTTTTCAACATTTATTTTGGTTGGTTTAGGCAAATAAAACACTATATTCCATTTTTTCATATAGTTTCTACATGGGATATTATTAGGTGGAGTACAACTCGTGGAAAGCGTGGACTTGGCGAAATGCATGGCTCAAATTAATCTTTGCCCCAAAAGATGACTGCATCACTTTTCAATCACAAATTGATAAATAAATAAAACCAAATCAATTCCATTAGCGAGTGTGCCAAATGTGACGAAGTTAACACCAAAAGTCGTGAATCTTGAGGTTCAGCTCAAGTCTCATCTAAAATTAATGTTCTTTATATACATGCATAATTTAGTGTAGTTTATTAGTTAGTTGGGGGCTTAAGACGGTTTGGTTCTGCAATTGCCAAACCTTGTATTGTGTTGTTCATCTTTGATTGTGTCGGAGTCAAACAGTGGATAAAGATACAAACACCCTGCTAATTCCACTTGTTGGATAGACAATTTGACTCTTGGATCTTGTCAACGCTACAATTTTACAAACCTAGTCAACCAATATATAATTTAGGAGGCAACTTTCCATTTTACTGGAAGCACAAACATATATACCCTTATTTTATTTTTTTTTCTAATGCACCCTTCTGACATGTTATATTTTACAAGAGTAATTATATATAACAATATACATGCCAACAACACATTTTGTTAACACACTCATGTATTTTGTTAAAATTTATCAAAATTTATGAGTTTTATTCCTTACATAAACAATCTTTTACACACAAACACACACATATATATATATATATATATATATATATATATATAATATTTTATTATATGATACCATATATATGTTTTATAAGAGATGATCTTATTGAACGGTATTTTCATATTTTAAACTCAAGTCAAAACTACTATTGTATAAAAAAAATTCAAAACTACTTATTAAACCAAAACAATAATTATATTAATTGATCCATACAACTTGATAATATTATTTATTATTTCTTTTTATTTTTCAATCATATTATGGTCTTCTTTTAGGACTTAAGTATTGAAATTTCTTTCTCTCGTATGTCAATCAAGTTATGGTCTTCTTTTAGCCTCTGTGTTATCGCACTTGAGGCTAAAAGATTGTGTATCCCTTTCAATCATATGTAGATTGAGTTATGATATTTGTTTAGCCTTTACACATTATCACATTTGAGGCAAAGGGATTGTGTATCCCTCCCAGTCATATGTCGATCAAAATATGATTTTTTGTCTTCTTTCAGACTCTATGCACTGTCATACTTGAGATTGAGAGATTGTGTAACTTTTCAGTCATATACTGCTAGAATTGTGTTCTAATCATGAATGTTAGGTCATCGATTAAGTCATTGTCCACATATTAACTGACCTCATCAGGGTAAGGTAGATCAGTCGTTGCCACCCCCCCATCAGATATGAAAAAAATTATGCGTCATTCTCATATCTATCACAACTTCAAATAGATAATATATTAATTCTCTTTCTCTCAAAATATAGAAAAGATCAAATATACTTTGGCATTATCCCAAAGTCACATTGATGTTACTGGTATAACGACCTAAGATGCATACTAAGGTTCTTAGGATAACGGTTACATGATTATAGAAAATCATCCTTAAAATATTGCAATCCAATTGAATGCGATTGTAGGTATATAACTTAACACTTGACCTAATCAGACATATTATACTTTCATATTTGAATGCTTTTGGAAAGATCTCCAATCTTCTAATCCCAATCTACCTAGAGGAACAAGTATCTACGGACGAATTCCCATTTTATAAAACAATGAGGCATGAAACATACAAAAGGGCATCTTGGTCAATAAAATATCTTCTCCATTGATCGCTGCCGGCATCAATAGCTGTTTCCTTTGTGCTTCTTCGGTCTCTATCCTGAGGAGACTCTTTCTCTGCACATCTCATCTACACTTGCGTGTTGGAATTTTGGAATGAAGGGACTCCATACACTTGCTGAGACTGACGTGAGATACATACTTAATTTTTCTTCTTTTTATTTCACACGGTTTTGTTTGAAAATGAGTTACCATTTATTTCGATTAACAGTGACATTCATCAAATTAACTTTTTTAAATTATTTGTGTGCTTAAATAGCATTATAAAAGTAAATTTATTAACAAATATTTGCTTTTTCATATAATAAAATATAACAGATGATTTTGCAGCCGTCCAACTTACCATTACAATAATATCTATATTTTTTTGTGTGCGTGCATGTTTTTTTAGGTACGTGTGTGTGCATGTTAGAATAATATCTTTACGAATTACGATCTTCTTCGTACATTCAATAAAAAAAACATATTTTGAGTTAAGTATTTTTTATAAATATTTTCGGTTAAATATTTTTTTTAGTTCTGCAGAATAATATCTATGACCCTTTACATAATTAAAGAATACTTAATTTCTAAAATTTCAGTTTTAATATCACCATTTAATTCATCCAATAAAAACATATGTTGGTTTAACTATTATTTATACATGTAAAATGAGTAAATTTGACTTTAGTCTTTGTTAAAGGTTTTTTTTTTATCCCTCTAAAATCGAAAATTAATATTTTTTATTTCTATTGTTATATACTAATTCCTTAATTTATATTCTTAAGGCACTCATTCAATTTTTTTAAAGTAATCATTCATAGAAGACTCTTGTTTTTAAATATAAATAATTTTGAAAAAAATGTATTATTTATGAAGTCAAGCTCTTGCACGAATAAAATGACTTAATCAAAATATAAATTAATATAAAAAAAATTTAGACCAAGATATTTCTTGTAAGAGACACTTTTGTTCAAATTTTAAATATCCATTATTATGGTAGAGTTGGTTCTCCTACAAATCAGTTTCTCCATATAATTTGAATCCAGAAAACTTACCTAAAGAGAATACAACATATACAACTTAAACTAGACATCAGTAACAATTAATACTTTTTTTATAATTATATTAGGCTAATACAAAAGCATGAATCTTACCAACGACTCATTTAATAAATAATGAGTTTATATCTCAAAAGAATATAAAGTTAATTTTGATTGTATATATTTGTTTTAGTCTTAATCCAAATGAATTATAAGATTTAACTCACGAAATTTTTTTCATAAAAAAGAAATCATGAATCTTACCCTAAGAAGAAAAGAAAAAAAAAAGATCTGGTTTGTCTATTCCCAAATTTGACATTTTCCTGGTATATTCCCACTAAAAAAACAAACTTTGCTAACAAGACTAACTGAATCTCCTATTAATCCATTATGATTTCCAAATCCTCCACTCCATAAAACCCCCTTCTCTTCTCTTTTTTCCTCCTACGATTCTTTCTCCATAATGGGTTCCGAAGAGAACGGCACGGAAATTCAGAATCCAACACACACACAAACACAAACACAACAACATAGTAATCCTAACAATATTGCTTCACCCGAAATCCACGCTAACGGCTACGAATCCGTCACCACCACCACCAACCAAATTGAAAGCACTTCCCATTATGGCGGTGACGACGCCGAGAGTGACAGGCAAGTAACTCTATTAGTCCACCCTCATTCCCTTCTCCCCATGCCCGTGCCACCTCAGAGTTTCAAATCCAACGAAAACGATGTCGTTTCGTCGAACGACTCGAACTTCTCCGTCGGAAGCTTCCTCCGCCAGCGCAGCAGCGACCTCTCCGCCGCTATCGTGAAGCGCGTCTCCTCTCTCCGCCAATCCATGGAAGAAAAATACAACGACGACGAGGAAGAGAATCGCGTAGTGGCGGAGTTCAGCCTTTCCGGCGTCAAGGTCACGGTGACGCCGAAGCCGGAGGAGGAAAAGGAAACCTCGTTTAAAGGACGCATCAGCTTCTTCTCGAAATCTAATTGCAGAGACTGCACCGCGGTGAGAAGATTCTTCAAAGAGAAAGGAATAAGATACGTCGAGATAAACGTCGACGTTTTCGGCGAGAGAGAGCGCGAGCTTCGTGAGCGAACCGGGAGCGGTTCCGTGCCGCAAATTTTCTTCAACGAGAAGCTGATCGGAGGTTTGGTGGCGCTGAACTCGCTGCGGAACAGCGGCGAGTTCGACCGGAAAGTGGAGGAGATCGTCGCCGGGAAGGTCGCCGGCGGCGATTCGCCGGCGCCGCCGGTGTATGGGTTTGATTACGTGGAGGAAGAGCGTGCGGACGAGATGATTGGGGTGGTTAGGGTTTTGAGGCTGAGATTGCCGATTCAGGATCGGTTGAGGAGGATGAAGATGGTGAAGAACTGTTTCGAAGGGAACGAGTTGGTGGAGGCGGTGTTGCAGAACTTCCACTGCGCGCGTAACGAGGTACGTACGCTTCCTTCGTATACCCACCGTATGCCTACGTATTTTTATTTTTATTTTCATTTTTTATTGATATTTGTATTGTCATCGTATGAGTATCTGATTAATTTTAATTTTAACAGCCATGATAATATCACTGTTAAAGAAAAATGCTAGTGTTATACTTAATTGCACTATTAAATTATAGTAATATCACTGTTAAAGAGTAGTACTGTTTTTTTCTCTCTTTTTAGGAGTGAATAGTGGATTTTATTCCAATAACGAAGGTGAAAATTTTTATACAATTATTTTGAATGCAATTTTTTTTATAATTGATTCAGGTTTATTATAAAATTTTGTAGAGTCCATTTCTTATTTATAAGTTTATATTTGTAATTTTCAGAAAATTCTAAATAATAATAAAACGTGTCTTAAAAAAGAAGGTTTCTAGTGTCCCGCCATTGTTAAAAGGTTCGTTAGTTTTAGATAATGATTTACTTGCTCTATTATGTTATTTTCTCAATTTTAAAAAAATTAATTCTTAATATTTTAATTGTAATTTTAATTCATATGTTAAGTTAGTATATAATATTTAATAGAAATATTGACATAAAATTCTATGCACACTATACAGTCACGTCAATATGTTGCTGTTAACGTAATATTTTATTATATCATCATATTAGTTTTATTTTTAACATTAGATGTTAAATTAATGTCAATTAAAATTTTATAATTAAAATAATGAGATTAAATTTGTAAAAAAAACTGAAAAAAATGGGACATTGAGAAAGTAGACTATAAAAAAGAGGCTAAAATAGTTGAAATTTGTAATGAGTGGGCTATGGAGAGATAAGGAAGTGAGATATGGCAAAAAATGAGGCTATTGATTATTTTTTGGGTAGAAGCTTTTGGATATGGCAAAGAAACATAAGCTATAATAATGACACACATGGGGCGTACGATCATAACAATGCTCGTGTCTTGGAAGGTTATGATTTGGTTTCCAAAATGATGAGGCCCAAGTATAAATGTATAATATTTTATCGAGATAAGTAGGTTCAAAACGGCTCTACAACAATTTTTTTTGTTTTTTATGCTAAAGGGAAGAGGGGAGGAAAAGAAAGCTGGGACAAACGTTTAAAAGTAGTCTAATAAGTTGGTATAAATAGAATGTTTTAAAATATATTTCATTTGGTTTTGATTTAAAAAAATTATACTGTTAATTAGTGAACAAAAGTATATTTAATATTATTCATTTTATAATGACATCCTTTTTTTCCTCTTAAATTTGAAGGTGGGTCACATTTAAATATTTCCATTAAATTTGGTAATATGGTAGTATATATATTAGCTACTGCCATCATGTACTCTACCTAAAAAAGATTAGCTACTGTTAACAATTAACAATGAATGCCGAGGGTGTAAGTTTCCCATTCCATGAGCTTGTACAATTTGTAAAGTCAAACTAGTTACACAAAAGGGGTCCCAGGCCCAAATGGGAAATTGTGTTGGCTGCCATGTGCCAATAGAACAGTCAAACTCACATTTTCATATTTTGATTTTTTTTTTCTTTGGTGGATTGGGTATATTCATTTAAAGGGATTATTTTTTTTAACATGTATCTTTTTATACACACGAGTTAAGAATTGAAGCTATGAGCACGAGAAAAAATTTTCAATCCTATCTTCAATTTTTTTAATTTTTTTTCCGTTGCTACTTTGCGGTATGTCACGGGATGTTTTATCATAAAATAAAATATTAACCAGCTTCATTTGTAAATAAAACATAAGATTAATTATTAGTTTCTTACAAAGTCATGCTTGGCTCGTTCGGCACGGCATTTTGGTAATCAGCCACTTGGCTTTCGTCAATAGCTAAAATCTCATGGACTTTTTCCATTATAAATTAAAAAAATTCAAAGGCTTTTAATTCAAATTGGGAGTGGTGCATTTAAACTAATGATAACACAAGGTGGTAGTGGGGAAAATTGGCTATTATATCGTGATTTATCCTAGTCGAAAGGCAAACTACGTGCGCAACATTTAGCAAAATTCAACCACAAATGAGACACATTATGGCTAGCGTTAATATTTTGTGGTTGAGGATTGGCACGCCATAATTGTTAATTATTGTATGAATTTTACTCTCTGAATATAATATTTTATGTCCCACTTTCAAATAGTAGAACTTATGTTTCAGTGATGATCTGCCGTCTTAGGAAAAGGTTAATAGTAAATTTTAAATAAAATATATTAAAAATATGAGAAAATCTAATATTTGGAGTTTTTTTTTAAATAAATTAATATGGGAAGAGGGGTGATTTTTGGTATGTGTGTGGTGATAATTTTTAAATTAAGTGACTTTTAGAAATTTAAGTAGTTGATTTTTATTTCTAAAAGTAATTTAGAAGTTAATCACCACCACGATAAATAAAGGTAGTTGCAAAGAAAAGAGGCAACTAAAATAAAAGAGATCATGTACCTAAGCAGAGATATATGAGTCTAAGAGACATGAGACATTCTCTTGTGAACAAAAATTGTTATTATTCATAGTAGCTCAAGAACTAATTAGGATTGTAGAGCGATAATCTCTTATGCTACAATGTTGAAAATGGTTGTTCAAAGTTTTCTATATTATAAAGCATGTATCTTTAACTATGATAATATTAAAAAATATTAACAACACACTCTTTAACACATTCTCTCTTGAACATTCTTTTTTATTTGTTCAAATTTAATGAAAATCATAAAAATTTGTGGTTCTCACTTCTCACTTAATCAGTTTTAGTGTTTTACTTATGATTTTATAGTTTTTTTTTCTTTTATATATAATTTGACCAATAGTAGAGACTAGAGAGTAGGTTGGAAGGAGTGTATCAGAAAGTGTATTGTTAAGGCTAACACTCTTAAGAAGTATATATGAAACCACCTTAAATTCATGTATTTTCTTTGTATTCTCTATTACACTACAAAGTCTTCCCACTTTTATCCCTGCGGTATGTGGTTTTTCTTCCAACACCCTGAAACTAAAGTGTTTTGTATTCTAAACTAACACATAGGCCGTTGAGATCGGGAAACAATTATCCAAGAAGCACTTCATCCATCATGTTTTCGGGTAAGAAAAGAGCTTTTAAGCCTAATATTTCAATGTGAATCGCAGTCTTTTGGTTATTGTCTTACTGGCATTGGTAACTTTCTTCTGCAGGGAAAATGACTTCGAGGAGGGAAATCACTTATACCGTTTCCTCGAGCATGGACCCCTTATCCCCAGATGCTTTAATTTTCATGGTACCACAAATGATAGTGAACCAAAGACTGCAGAATCAATATGCGCGAGGCTTACCAAGATTATGTCTGCCATTCTTGAGTCTTATGCCTCTGATGATAGGCAACATGTTGATTATGAGGCCATTAGCAGAAGCGAAGAATTTCGTAGGTATGGTAGCGCTAATGTAATGTTCTTAATTTTTACTGTTTCTTTTGTTGGATAACGTGAATGCAAATGCTTTTCAAATATGTTCACCTTTTAATCGATTATAAATTTGTGATTGAGTCAACTGTGAAATCTGCAATGCCCACTGTTCACAGTTTTGCGGTGGCTCCATCTCTAGTTTTCCAGTTTTTTTCTCCATATATAATTAACATCTGATTATTGTCTATTATCTTACTAATTTTGCTTCTAACTGCAGGTATGTAAATTTGACTCAGGATCTGCAGCGAGTGAATCTCTTGGAACTATCAGAAAATGAGAAGCTTGCATTCTTCTTAAATTTATATAATGCTATGGTCATCCATGCGGTTATTGGCGTAGGGTGTCCAGAAAGTGTAATTGATAGGAGATCCTTCTTCAGTGATTTCCAGTATCTGGTTGGAGGGCACGCTTATTCTCTTAATATGATTAAAAATGGTATCCTCAGATGCAATCGGAGGTCACCATATTCCTTAGTAAAGCCCTTTGGCACAGGAGACAAGCGGTTAGAGGTAAATAACTTTCTGTTTTTAGTTTTTGAGTCATATATAACATACATGGTGTTAGCCCTCAGACCCTATATAAAATTAAAACCGGTTCAGGGTTATGTATTATGCTCATCATGGAATTTTAAAAACATATGTTTTATTTTTCAGAATTTTTTTCTTCTTCACAGAATTGAAGTCTAAACTTTTCTGTCCTAGTTTTCATTCATTGTTTTATCCTAACCTTAAATTTCTATCTCCCATGTTAACAATTACTGCTTACCATTTATATACTAAGATTCACTATGATTATAAAGATAGATTAACTTGATCCTGACAAATTGCAGGTTGCTCTTATCAAGTTGAATCCGCTATTACACTTTGGACTCTGTAATGGTACAAGGTCCAGCCCAAACGTTAGGTTCTTCACACCACATAGAGTTGTAGATGAATTAAGAGGTGCTGCAAGAGAGTTCTTTGAGAACAATGGAATTGAAGTGGACCTGGAGAAGAGAACGGTTTATCTAACTCGGATTTTCAAGTGGTAATTAAGCAGTTCGAACATTTCTGGAGTATTGATTCAGACTTGAATTAAGTTTTTAGCTCTCTTCATATGGTTCTTTTGTTCACCTTGGCAGGTTCAGTGGGGATTTTGGACAAGAGAAAGAAATATTGTTGTGGATAATTAATTACTTGAATCCAAATAAAGCCGGTCTTGTGACACATCTCATGGGAGATAGTGGACCAGTTCGCATCTCTTACCAGAATTATGATTGGTCAATAAATTCTTGATTAGTTTTGATTCAGCTACTGATTATTACACTCGTACCAGATTGTGGCATCTTATCTTATTCCATCCAAAAGGAGAGAGATTTTAAGTGATTTGATACCGAAACAGATTATGGTAGATGAGATATCATTTTTGCACACCACATGTGCAGACCAGTTAAATTATATTTAGAAACTCTAGATCATACATAGTTTGAATTGAGGTTTTTTTTTTTCTGAAAAAAAAGATCGTGGGCATTGATAAATACAAATTCCTAGGTAGGAACTGATTCTATAGAGAGTTGGCTATATGATAACGCTGTAAAGCGCTTTGAAGTTGTAGAATGTAGTCCTGGACTTGTTTCTTCGTCTGGTGTTTAAATTCATAAAGTCTGGAGCTTTTCCCCTGTAAACATCCTGAACTTGTATGGTCCAATGAAGGTTGTTGATGTTAATTATGTTATAGCAAGATTTATTACGAGAACTTGTTTGTAATGAGTTGCATATCATTCTTTTCTTTCTTTCTTTTTTTCCAAGTGATTGCATATCATTCTCGTAGAGAGTAAGGATACACATAAGAAATTGATGTGATGGGAGTTATAAGATTGAATTTATGTTTGAAAAGGGAAGAGCAGAAGGAAGGGTGGTGCGTTTGAATCTCTTTCACTAGCAAAAATTAATATATTAATAATTAATATTTGTTGATAAAAAATAATATTAATATGATTTTTTTTGTTGATCATGATATTAGTATGAATGGTATGAAATATTTTATGTTGGAAACAGTGATTAATATTTGTCAAAAATTGTTAGTACACACAAGATAAATATTTCTCTATTAATATGGTTTATTTCATACTTAATGTTAGAATCCAAATCCTGAATTATTTGACTAAGAGACATAAGTTGTTATTATTTGTGTCAACCAATATTGATACGTTAATGTGATATAATACACTTGACAATCATACTAAAATGACAAATTCTTAAATTATAGAGTATAACATGATTATTTTTTTGTTACTATGAAGTGTGAAATATCTACTTATTATGTTGATAATTAATCTTCGTCAAAATCTTAATTAGTCCCCTTAAGTGAGATTTTCTCTCCCAACTGCATTATTTTTATCCACTAATATGAAATTTTGCTTACGGAGCCAAACTAAGTTTCAATTAGACTACCGATTTGTTGATAGAATATAACATTATTATAATACAATATGTAAAATTAAAATATATACAAAATTTAAAGCACAGTATAGAATTGAAATTGTAAAAGAAGATGAGTAATAATACTCATAAAAGTATTACAATATATCTAATTAGTGTATATAATTTTGGGTGGTAAAATGGGTTGGATCTGCTGTGTTAAATAATTTAATTTTCTTTTGTGGGGACAAATTAAGGAAATGCTTACTTCTGTTTTTATTTTTTCATTTCATTTTTTAATTACAAACTTGTGTTTCAAAGATTTGTACAAATTAAGGATACGCAAAATTAAGAACTAGATCAAATTGTGAATTTTTTAAGATTTAGAAATTAAAATGGAAGCCTAAGAATTGAAGGGGATTAAAATTTCAATTTAACCTAAAACAAAGTAAATACAAAAATTACACAATTCAAATTTTGTCCAATTATACAGTGAAAATAAGTATTCATTGTATAAAAAGAAAGGTGTGAAATCATAGTACATAACATAAACATGTTTTCATAGTATATGTCCACCCTACTACACAAAGGAAATAAATAAATTTCCGTCGAGGGACATATGTGTGAAACGAAATAATACCAATGCCATGGGGGGTGGCAATAGCAACCCACAATAAGGGTTAGAGAGAGAGCAGGCGAGGTAGGAGGCCCAAAAGGGGTGAAAGAAAAAAAGATAGCGATATGATTCATTTGAGAGTATTTGAGTTGCGGCACAAGCATTCACTGTGTCCAAGAAGAAGAAGAAGAAGAAGGATGAGCGACGGAGGAAAACGACAAGGTGGAAGAGCGTTGCCTCCGCCACCAAGAGGCCCTCCTCCTCCTCCCCCCTCTCGCCCTCGCCTCGAACCCGTCGATCGCGAAAAGGTACTTACTCTTCCTTGTTCTTCTTCTTTAGGAGAGAGAAGAAAAGAGAAAAAAGGCTCAATTTTTCTGTTAGCAAAAACTAACACACTGACATTTGTTGATAAAAATAAATAAATAAATAAATAAAACTCTTTCTTCTTTTTCTTTCTTTCAGACATGTCCGTTACTGCTGCGAGTGTTCACTAAGATTGGGAGTCACCATTCTATGGAAGACTTTGCCGTCAGAGGCAAAGAGCCCAAAGACGAGGTTCAGATTTACACCTGGAAGGACGCTACTCTCCGAGAACTCACCGATCTTGTAATTTCTCAATTTGACCTAATGTTTCTTCACTCCATTTTTTTTCTTCCTTTATTACCCTTTATGCTTATGGTTGAGTCACTCGCTGTGTTTTGCGAAGGTCAAAGAAGTGGCTCCGGCTGCAAGGAGAAGAAACGCCAAACTCTCCTTCGCCTTTGTATTCCCCGACAAAAACGGCCGTTTCAAAGTTCAAGAGGTAATTCGATCTTCTCTCTCTGATTAGGGTTTATTACCATCGCTTTCTTGTTTTCTTTTTCTTCCCTCGCTTTGTATGCATAATAATAATAATAATAATAATAATAATAATAATAATAATATACTATGATTCTGTATACAAGTTTGAGGATGATGCCTATTGCTTTGATTGTGAACTAACTACTACAATTGCTACTCATGAGTGTGGACACATAAAGCTCAAGCTTTTTTAAATTGCATTCATGGTCGCTGTAGCAGTTTTGTTGCTATCTTTTGATATTGCAGTGTAGTTGTGGAGACACCAAAAAACCCTTATATCGTGGCTGCAACTGCAATTGCGGTTGTGGACTGTTTTCTAAAACCTTGAAAAAACCTGAATTCCTGATATGTTATGAAGTGGAATTCTGAACTTTACTAGTCTTTTTTTTTCTCTCCCAGTGGAATAGGGCACAGTTCAAATGTGTTGTCTAGCTTAATGTATTAGTATTTCTATGCAAGCAAATTGTAACATATGTGTAGACTCAATTGTCTTAGGACTTTTTGCTTGTTTGTGTGTTTTCAAAGGTGCTGTAGGAATGCCATTGTGGTTCAGGCAACCCATGGCTTTTGCACATGTGATGTGAAAAATTGTCTAAATGTCATGCTATCCAACTTGCTAACTATGAATGTTAAAGGGATAAAATAGTTAGAATGTTAAAAGAATAACTATGCAAAATAGTAAAATGTTTTACTGTTTTCTTTTCCAAATCTTAAGGCATTCTCTTTTCGACACCTCTCACCTTTACACCCCCCCCC